>OX419737.1:26250196-26850196 GCA_948477245.1 Thumatha senex
ATAACTAGAAACTCTCAACTCGGACCTGACCCAATGTAAGAGCAATTAATTTCACATCGCTTTATACTTAATCCCAGCTGGGGATTACCGGCGCACGCGTCCCGGCATCCCGGGATAATCCCGCGAGGCCCCCGAGATGTGCCCGTCTGGCTGTTTACTCTGTATATTGAGCGGTGGGAACCTGGGCACATGTTGTGTGCATTGTCACGCTCCATGGACGTTTGAAGGTCGTGGGGTTATAGACCTGAGTTGACCACTTAAACACATCACAATGTACCTAGATAACCTTTACAATGAACAGTTATACACTTTGACCCGAATTAATTTGGGGATTTTTACCCGACTACAACATAATTTAGTAGAAGAAAAATGAACTTAGCAGTTTATGTATATTTGTATTTATGTATATTTGTAATTATCTATATCTTCAGTCCGAGACTACCAGGACTTTAATTGGTCGTGTAAATTAGTGTCTATAACATAAGACCTTTTAACCTTTTTACTACCACCTCACTAAAAAGGCAAAACAGACACCTTTTTTCTAAATTTATTCGGCCCTTTTGATACAGAAGTTATGTTATTTTACCCTATCCTGTAATCACGGCAATGGGCTCACCACATGTTACGTGGCACAGAAATGCGAGGTGAGGTGTGGGCGTATGGTATGCCTCTGTCTACCCCTTATGAGAAAAAGGCATGAAAATATATATGTATTTATCTGTGTTCCACCGTAAGTGAAAGATTTAAAAGTCATATTACTAACTGTAAAATATTTGCTTTTTACTTTATTAGTATATAATAATTATTTTGTAAATAAATTCGGAGTGATGGGGTAGTGGCGCAATTTCAGGCTCGCTATCATTGGCCTCCTCTGAAAACCGGCGCTGTCAAACTAGGTCTCCAGTGGGGTCCATTATGGTTCAATGGCTTTGGGGGTACCCAAAGCCATTGAACCATAATGATAATTTTAAAAGATCACAGCAAAGCTATGCCCAGCTGCGGAGGGAAGATTCAATCTCGGAAATAGTTGACCGAGCGTTATCTGCGTACACGCGCGAATACTCGCATCGGGAGCTTCCGTCCTTCCGTCCCCTTATCGGACCCCGCCGCCGCCGGCTGCCGGCTACTCCCATCTAAGTACATTATCGATACTAAACACCGCGCTAGATTTGCTATGTTTAGATTAGATTGTATGTATGTATACAACATATTGTGCGAAAGTAGAGGGTAGAAGAAGTCAGGGTAGGCCGAGACTTACATATGAGGAACACGTGAGCAGATTGCTCAAAAACGGATAAGTCAAAGTACTCGGATACCCAGACGTGCGTGTATGAAGCGATTGATGAATCTGCAAGAAGCGAAAGAACATGGTTCGCGATGCCTGGGGATCTGACCTGTCTGACCCTGACGGGATATAGCGTGAAGATAGATAGTTAGATTAGATTGCCTCGTTGGCGCAGTGGTAATATATGCGTCTGCCGCGCAGATGTCTCGGGTCGATTCCCGCATCGGAACAAATATTTGTGTTATCCGCAAATGTTTCTTTCGGAGTCTGGGTGTTTTCTATGTATTTATTTCGAAATATCTAAGTATTTTTATCATTTGTTTAGATCTCATATCACAAGCTTATATTCGCTTACTTTGGGCTAGATGCAAGGACGATTAAACCAGTGGTTAAATTGTCATAGGCTAGATGGCACTAGGTAAAAAAATAAAATGTCCCTGTTATATATATTGCCATGGTACCTATGCGATTGTTTTATACACATTATAAAATATACTTATCACAAAAAAATCAAAACTGATTTCAGTGCTTCCTATCCTACCGCTTAGTACCCGTAGGAATACAAGGATGATAAAATGTATATCAGCTGATCTGCAAATGAAAGACGCATTTAAGTCGGTACAGCCGTATAAGAAATTAGCCGAAAAATAAATTTAAAAAAATTGTTTTTTTGTAATTACGTTAGATATTTTCTAGTGAATAACTGTTAATTTGCAATAACAAACAGACTGTTAATATAATAATAAAATAATAAATTCAACCACAAAAGGAGTTTATAAAGTTATGTGGATATGAGAATAGCCAATAAATGAGAATAGAAAAACAATTTTGTTTATTGTTAATTCAGCAAAGACCTTGACACTGAAAACGTAGGTAATATTTAAATACAACAAAACATTACCAATATTTAGTAAATTAACCACAAGCATCGGTGGTTCAGTGGTAGAATGCTCGCCTGCCACGCGGGCGGCCCGGGTTCGATTCCCGGCCGATGCAACATTCTTTTTGCAGTTGAAAATAATGAAATTTATAATAATAAGATGGACTTTCTCTTTTTATAAGTTAATTTAACAAACAATAAAATTTTACAAACAGCAAAAATTACACGTTATGAGCATTTTTATTTAACGAACGCCTAACGTTATAACAATAGCAATATAACCAAATGGAAGTATTTATTGCAGTGTACCGTAGTTTTTTGGGGGTCCTGTAAACTACATTAAACTTAACTTTAAATTGTATAAATTAAAAATAAAATGATGTATTTTATTTATTTTTATATACTAGTACGAAGAAATATATACGGAAAGTTCTAAAGTGCTGGAATAGTCAGATGTGCATGTATAAGGCGATTAATGAAACTGCAGAAAGCAAAAGAAGTATGCATGGATCGCGAAGCCTGATGAACAGTTCTCTCTGACTATACCTTTAGGTATACAGCGTGAAGATTGGAGTTAGTATATTTTTTATAAATTCTGATGTTACATGCAGATCATTTAACTTAAATAAAATTTATATTAAGGTCCAATATATCACGAGAATAAATGGTAAAGGTGAACAAAGACTGTTAGCCACCATCATCCATATATTCACATCACATCACAAAGATGGACAACACCAAACGACCAAACACATAATTATAATGAAATTGTGGTAGTATTATTTAATAATGTTAGTTATGTGCGACAAGTGCACATTTACTAAATAAACTTCCAGTGTCTTGCTCCCACAAAGCTTGGCGCGTGTGATATAAGTGGCGTTTAATTAAAAATATGTCAACGCGTGGGACGGTATGGACGGTATGTCAGCTAGGGGAAGGTAGGGGTCATAGGGGGCAAGAGGGAGCACTTTGTAGAACTCTTGTTACAGGCATTTAATTGTTGTTTTGGTCAATTTAGCATTTGAAAATTATGGGGTAGTTTCTTACAAGTAAAATATTGTTTAAATAGCTTTGCCTTATTAGAAAAATATAGCCATATACCTTTATAACTTAATAATTGTTTCTATTTTTAAACGATTTACTTTCAAACGTGTTACGTCACGCACTGCTATTTCATACATTCTTGTATTTTTTGATTTTGAAGAAAAATGGTGATTTGACTACCAAACCTCTTTTAAAAGTTATTTTTTATTGTACTATTTTACTTTTGGTTAGTTTAGTTTACTCACTAATGTTATATGTTTATAAAATAAGTTGTAAATTATTAGAAGTTACAAGTGATTACGTAAAGATATCTTTATTGATGTTATACACAGCTAAAAATGTTTATTATTATACAATGAAATAATAATTACATGGTTATTAACAAATTAAAATTTAACATATTTACAGAAAACAATACAAAAAGAAGGGGGCGGGTGGTGGGAATTATTACAAGACTGACAATGATGCCCCGACTAGGTGTCGAAGAATTCCTCCCCATCAAAATCAACCGGTAAGGTTCCCATAAGGCTGGCCGCATTGCCACGTTGTATGGCAATGCTTATTCTCTGAGCGAGAAAGAGGCCAGCCCTATGGTCACGAGAAGAATCGACCAGTCGCTTTGCGATATCACTATACAGTGAACGAGCACTTGGGCCCCACGAGCCCAGTGTCTCGACCCCAAACGGCTCAAAAATATAATTACCTATTAAATTATTATATTTGCGCCGTTTGAGAGTTTCGGCGGATGCAGCAGCAGCACAAGCGCAACTCGCCGTGCTATGAAGATGAGAAGGAGCCAGGGTGTCAACACAAGTTGCATCCCAAACTAAAGGCTTTCCCATCTTCCATGGCACCAATGACATACCGTCTGGCCTCTTGCCATCGTCACGCGCCAAACCATTAGGTTCTAGAACGGCTGGAACACCGGCGGTGACAAGAGCCCGACGGATAATGTCATTAAGGTATGCATGACGTGACCTGCGACCTGCACTCCTGCTGCATGAGAGACCGTGATGCCCAAGGCTGTCGACTACTTCACCACATTGACAGCAATGCGGAGAAACGCAGGGAGCACCTAAACGAAGACAGACAGCAATTCTGAATGTAGTGTCGTCCAACATAGTACCTATGTTGGGCGATGGAAGAGCCTGAAGCCAAACACCTGACTCCCATTCTCCCACAGCCAATAGGCGAGCACGTTCTGCAACATTCGAACACGTGTTCAATAAATTTTTTCTAACCTCGTTGCAGAGCGGCCTATCCCACTGCCTCTGGCAGCACGGGTCGGTAAAACAGTATCTGGGCACTTAAGTTTCCATACATTTATGGCTTCAATCTTGCCTGGCACTTCAGAATTGACCAGTGTAGGAATTAAAATTGTCCTGGTCAATTCATCAGTGCCGTGTACTGAAGACAAAAATGCAGGTAAACTTATATCAGAGATGTTACGAACACCGAGGCCGCCCCAGCGTATTGGTAAGGACGCTTGGAGCCACGCTCGGTCGTCCAAATCTGCATTCAAAATTTTGGAAAGCGTGGTATGAATAATTTTGTCCATATTTTCCAAACGGGTCGGATGTTTAAAAAATTGAGATGAGCGAAGGGCATGAGTTAATTTTGGGACAAAAAGACAATACCGAATAATTGTAAAGGCCGATTGTATATTTATTTGAAGGAGTCGATCCGAAACTTCACAAAAATTTTTGATCTTTTCCTCAATGAAAGATTCATAGGCATCTTCTAGAACGGGAGACCCTAGGAGGCGTAGAGAACAATTCTGAAGGATTTTCAAATTTGGAGCCAAAACATTGAATTTTGAAATAGTAGAAACACTTTTTTTTTTTTTTGTCGCGGGGAATGCGTTTACGCGCCGTCAACCCTGCTTCGGGGGCAGCACGGATGGTGTGTGGGACTCCCGCCCCTTTGGGGGCCGTCCTACCCACTAAACCCCGCGGTGTTCCACCTTCTTCCCAACCGGGTCGCAGGATAGGCCTGAGGGCTATTCACTTCGACCCGGCTAAGGGAATGCCCCAAGATGAGGCTCTCCTCGGGGGGTCAGATGTGCTGTCCCCCACGATCTCCCGGAGGAGATTAGTTTGTGCCCGCTTTAGCCGTCCCCAAACGTCCCCGTGAGAACAGAGAGCGGTGGAGAGCGATCGAGCGGGCACTTGAAGGCACCCCGGAACACGAGGGGTGCCAGCCGCCTGAAGGCCATTGTGAACGGGGTCCCCCGACCTTCCGTCCACGGCCATTATCTAGTCTGCGGCGATCCGGGACTACACCCGGCGCCGCCCTCGCAATTGCCGGTGGGACGGGAGCGTGCGTCCTGCTCGCTCCCGAACCCGCAGCTCCTCTCTTTTTGCCGCCATCACCTCGCTGGCGAAGTAGAAACACTATCAATATTGTCATTTAGAAAAATTTCGCACTTTGAAGGATTCAGATCCAAACCAATTAATTTAAATTTATCTTTTATCAATGCCAAATCTCTGAAAACTGTGTCTACATCTCCTCCTAGAGTGCCGTCATCTAAATACCAGACGTTAAATTTGGAATTTAGCTGGCTAATTATTGGGTGTATTGATAAGCTGAAAATGAGTGGCCCGAGAGGGTCACCTTGTTGACAACCCACTGCAGAATCTAAAATATTTTCCTTATACATTAATTTTGATGAGTTTCTGTAGCACTGCCAAAGAAAATTAAAAATTTTGGGTGTTTCCAATTTGGCTTGTGTCAACAAAGTGTCCCTGTTTACTGAATTAAAGGCATTCTTCAAGTCAACTTTAAGAATGACCTCTCCTTTCCCGCAGCCAAGGTAAGTAGACAGGGCATGTATGGCAGCTTCACAACCCCCTTTTGATCCAAAACCGAGCTGTATGGGTTGGAATTTGCCAGACAGTTCTACCTTATAAAACTGACAGCAAATTTTGGCTACCATACGCCTGAAAGTACATCCCACGGCAATGGGACGAATTCCACCCTCCTTCTTGCGAAAAGCACACAGATTGGCACCATAAAGGATGTCGATGATGCCTTCGTCCACATTGCCGGACAACATAAGGTTAGCCAAACCTGTTAGCTCCTTCAAGAGTGCCTCGCCGGCCTCCCCAGCGGCCGGACCCAATAGGTCCTTTAAATGTTGTGGAGTCAAACCATCAAGGCCACCAGCAGAACCACTACGGAAGGAGTTAACAGCTGTCAGAACTTCCTTGGCTGAAACAATCAAAAAGTCAGATTCAGAATTTGGAGGATCGGGAAAGGACAAGTCATCTATTGGCGCAGGATGCTTGCTCCTCACATCAGCAAGAGTATCTGGAGAGCAAGGCGCCACCACGTCGCTACTAAATAATAACCTGGATGCTCCTCTTATGTCACCTTCTCTTAATTTAGATTCTACATCATTATATATATATACATCATTATATAAATGGAATTCTTATGGAAGGTTGTGAATTTGGGGTCAAATAAACGCGACGAATTACAGTTTTCTTTAATTTGGCTAGTCAAAGATTTATTGTTTGTCTGATTTTTAGAAATATGTAGAATCCTATAAGAAAAGGTAAGTAGTTGCTCCCAAGCAAAAGTAGAATTCTCCCGTACTACAAGGCCAATACAGTGGGCTAGGTTTTGTGCCACTGCAGGTCTTGCAGCACGAGGAATCCTTTTTTTTTTTTTTTTTATTACGTAAAGTAGATAGAATTTTAATTTACATTCTAACTAACTAACTAACTATCTTCACGCTGTATCCCTGACGGGGTAGTCAGAGAGGACAGATCGCCAGGCTTCGCGATCCATGCATACTTCTTTCGCTTCTTCGAGATTCATCAATCGCTTCATACACGCACGTCTGGGTATCCGAGTACTTTTGACCTTTCCGTTTTTGAGCAATCTGCTCACGTGGTCTTCATATGTAAGTCTCGGCCTACCCTCTACTTTTGAACAATATATATTCTTCGTCAATCGTTCCTCACTCATTCGTTGGACGTGTCCAAACCAACGGAGCACGCCCTTTTCCAGCTTAACGCTGACACTTTCATTCAAACCTGCCAAATTGCGTATCACTTCGTTACGTATTCGGCCAGCCAAGGTAACGCCGCACAACTTTCGAAGTGATCGCATCTCCACAGCATTCAATTTACTTTCATGCATCTGCTGACATACCCAGGTTTCACTACCGTAAAGCAAAGTTGGCACTAGCACTGCGTTATGAATCGCCAGTCGTGCTTCTTTTACGATGCTTTGTCGCTTTACTAACTGGGACAAAGCACCGTTAACTTTGTTTCCGGCAGCTACTCGCCGTTCCACATCCGAATCACATCTTCCATCCGCGCTAAACATACTTCCTAAATACACAATTTCATTCACTTGCTCTAGACGTTCCTGGTTTACCCTAATCTCGCATTTAGTTCTTACGTCACCTCTTTCAAATACTAGAACCTTAGTTTTACTTGCATTCAAGCGGAGACCCTTACTTTCACACCCCTCTTTCATATTAGTCTCTACATACATACATATTATATGAAATGATTTTTTTTACTTTATACGTCGAAAATTCTTTACATACCTACGAGGCTATGTATAAGAATCTTAGAGTATAGGTGTATAGGTATATAGGTTGTTTATATATTCTGAGGGTTAAGAATATTTTTTAAACTATTATTTTTAAGTGAAGGACACTTCGAAAATTTTTATCGGTTTAATTTATATTCTTCCTGAATGTCGGTCGACAATAACTCCTAAACTAGCTAACCCTACTTATCTGTGATATCACAGATAAGTAGGGTTAGCTAACTTGACAGCGTCTGTGATAGTAAAGGGATTAAAAGGGAGAAAAAATTCAAGTAAATAATATTATTTACTTGAATTTTTCTATTTGAGTAATGTTCCTTGTCCCTTTACCATCACAGATGCTGTCAAGTTACAAAAATCTCAGTGATTACTGCTACAAAATAAAATAACGTAGGTTATCCTGATGCGACTTTTAATTTAAAGTGTAGAAACTAGCAGAAATAAATCTGTTCAGTTGTCTACCTTTCATTATCAAAATCTTATTACTACAGCATACATAAGTACCTAAATACATAATACATCATTGTCCTTTATGTTTAGCAAAGGAGAAACAAGATCACAATCCCGTGTTCTGTCCCGTAGATGATATAAACATCTAAGCAGTATTTACCAAACATCTTCTATCGAAAGTGGGTCCCAAGTCAACACACCTTCGATGGGGTATCACATACTCGTACCTATTCACGACAGAGTCTATCACAGATACTATATAAGGAAGCGACATAAATGTACACATATATTGAAAAAGCACTTTGGACACTACAATTCCAACTGCAATCACACGCGCAGTGTGTAAATAGTAAACCAATTGCGGGAAATATTCGCAAGGGTTGCCACGACTGGACTTACTATTTATGGTGTGCTTCTGGGTCAACAAATTATATTACTTGTTATGTTTATTTAATGTATTAAAACTATGTGATTAAAAGAGGAAATAACAATCGTTTAAACATATACCACGGACGATGTGATAGCGAAAAAAAAAGGAAATTTTTGAAAAAAAGCCTTGTACTAACTCGTTCGACCAGCGTAGTTTAGTAAAAGCCAATCTATCCCCGAAATTTAAATTTAATAATAAATAATATAAATATCCATCACGCCTTATCCCCGAAGGGGTGGCAGAGGCATATTATATGCCCACTTTTCACCGTGTGGATTCCTGTCCCACGTAATAGGTGGTGAGCCCATTGCCGTGTTGAAATAGACAGACGCAGGTTGTGGCTACCTGCTGTTGAAATTTTTCAAGCCGCCCATAAGGCCTTCAACCAGGCTTACCGACTGCCATTTTACTGGCAACCGGGACCAACGGCTTAACGTGCCTTCCGAAGCACGGAAACACTTGCAAATGTAAATGCCACAAAGTGGTCACCCATCCGAGGACCAGCCATAGTGAAAGTTGCGTAACTCAGTGATCGTTTACAGAAGACTGAGACCGCGGGGCCACGAGCGAAATTTAAAATAGGGAGAGGTATATGGCCAGTAGCGGAATGATAGACTGATGTAATCTATTGAGGATGTCCAGAGCATTCGCTTGAATTAGAATCGTTTGACATCTTTAATGCAGGTTTCAAATGCTAGATGGTTCGTTATATTGAGACAACGGCAAAGTCTGTTTAAAACGTCTCATAATTGTGCAAACTTCTTGTCAGTAAAACATGTAACTACTGTGTATGATCCTGGAAAAATCCTAACATTGTAAAATTTAAGTTATTATTTATTTATTTACATTAATTTTAACAAGGTTCTCGTAGCGATTTAACTTTTTTTACGTGTGGAAAACTTACCGACGAAACCACACAGTAGCCTTTTATCTGCCTATGGCTTGAAGTTCTGAGTGAACCCTAGAAAGGATAAGTCCAGAACTACCGATATTAAATTCATTGAGTCTACAAATATTTTTTTTGTTGCAACCCTATGAATCGTACAATCCTCAGAACTACAGACCGAAGTGGAGGTACGGCGGGCGCACCACACTGCGTGCCCTAACTCGATCACGATGTCGAATTTATTGCTTTCCAACTCGTTGCCATCTAGACTAGCATCGATTTTATAAATTCCAATTACTTTGAAACGTGCAAGACTTTGAATGTTTAATACGTTCATTGCGGCTGGTAAAATTTAGGTGTATCGCGGAACAAGCTTTACTGTGGTTACTATTATTTATTTATTTACAATTTCGACCGTATTTACATACATACATATTGTCACGCCTTTATCCCCGAAGGGGTAGGCAGAGGCATTCTATACGCCCACATGAACTGCCATAATATAAAGTACTGTTAACGGCTCTTCTATTTAAACTATCTCAACCGTTAATTAAATCGTAGTTGTGCTTCTTAAGCTTTCTCAACCGTCAATCATGTTGTAGTTGTTTTATGTAGGTGGTGACATGCCGTCTTCTTTCCCTCAAATAGACAGAAATGGTTTCTCCACGGATTTTCTATTCGACATTCATACTCGTAGCGTTCTGATTATTGTTTATTTTTTAAACACATCTATGAGATATCGCTATAAGTTCTAAATATTTCATAGAAAATATAGAAACTGCGATTGACATGGTATGAACTTATATCCATCTATGCATACGTCGCTCTCTGAGAAATTGTAATTTCAACACCTTTGGTTGGCTACGTTGACATGAATTTCTGAAAAAGCAGATAAAAATAATGTTGAATTATTAATTAACGTGTCAGCCCTAGCATACATAGTTCCATGTGAACTGAGCGCAGTCAGGTATACTCTAGTTCCGTTCTGTCACGTGAGATGCAACCGCGCCACACTGAGGCTGCAGCGGCGAACACGACTCAATAACTAAATAAATAAGTTTTCTCACTTCGCTTGGAACTCGTGCACATTTTATATATCATAAAACGACGTTACGTAAAGGAAATGAAAAGATATGATTGTGTGTTAAGTTGTCTGGGTATGTTTGTTCGTTGGTCAATATTGTCGCAGAACTTTGTAATAAATTTTCTGTGGAACTGGAATCTAAGGCTCACGGCGATAAAATTTTAACAATTTACGGCTGGTCTCAATAACCTATCCATATTTTACTATTGTCTAAACTAATGTTAAAATAGTTACCATCGGTACCTATTGGCGAACATTTCGATTTCAATAACCAAAGACAGATAGAAATATTTACCTACGACACTGAACTATCTGTCACAAAAGTTAAAAATTCAACTGTTTATCTGTGGTAGCGATCTATGTTTAACTGGGGATAGAATATTGAAAGCGGCCATTAATCATCACCAAAAATTTCAAACAGAAAATTTTTCAGCAGGAATTTATGGTATAGTTAGCATACTTATTGCTTTTCTAAATTGTTTTTTCATCATCACCTCCGACTACATGTAACGGTGGTACAGTGTCAACAAGGTTTCGAGTTTAATTTCAGAAGTATTCAAGTGTAACGTTTACTTTACTTTTTTGATAGAAAAAACATTTTTTCCTGAATTCTTAGCCGTCAATATGACACACTATCGATCTACCAACGCATACAGTATGTATGTCATCCCTTCTCTACAGCTAGACAGTAAGTACACAAAGATAATCGATGTAGCATCCGACTAACCATTACGTGATCAAATCTACCTCCTCACTGTGTACACGGCGTCCGCAGGCCGCCAGTTAGAGAGTGTTTACTCGCAGGCGCCGCTCAATTCGCCTGAGACCTTCCTACTGGGTTCTGTGTGCTTCTGTTCGTCAACTCCTGGTTTCGTACTAGAACTTTTAAGAGCTTTACTGGTAAATAGGTTAGTACCCATTTTTTTGTGGTAAACCTAATTTCTTTAGAATCAGATTTAAAATGAGCACAATTTCTTTAAATACCTACCTAAAGATTTCTTAAATCTTCGACTACAAATGAATTCCGCGCGCTACAATCCCAGGGCGATAGCAAAAACCATATTGCAAAAGTATTAAACTCGGACTTGAACTGTATGGAAATTCCTGACAACAGCTACGGCGTAGAATGTCTATGAACTCAACGCTACCAGCTAAAGTCGGCGGCGCTTCTAAAGTCGGAGGATTGAAAAGGGATCTTGGAAAACTCGAACTTGTTGGAACACAATCGGAAACTTGAAACTTGTTCCGGTTACTACGGAATAAGTTTTTAATAAAATTTCATTACCACTGGGGTTAGTGCCGAGATTTTATATGTCTTAAATAACGTTTATTGGCAGGTTCAGATTGCAAGTTACTTGGATTTTATGTATCTAAAAGATATAAAAAAATAGTAGTAACAAAATTTTATTGTGACTTAGACAGGTACTTACGAACTATGATCTTTTATACGTGATTAAACCGCAGGTATTGCCTTAGTAGAACCAGGCACAAATGTGGCAGTGGTGGTGACTATGGCAGTAGTGTTCTGTAGGTTATGAACTACCTAATTTACTTCCAAACGTTTGACAGGGTCGCCAATGGCAGACAGCTCTGTATAAGCACCGTGTGGTTTTCTAGGTGGTTCCAGTCTGACATGTTCATCTCGCTTTTAGCTCCAGAGTGAAGTGCGTGGAAAGTTCTACATGTAAAGAAAGTAATAGGGGTTAAAGTATGAAATTGCTGTTTTATTGTAATAGGTTTTTGAATTGACATAGAATCTTCATGGTTTGAGGTTTTCGAATGAAACTTTTTTCACATAGTTTCTTGAAAGTTCTTTTTTTTTTAAATGTGAATCATTTGAATATCGATGTTGGCAATACTAGCAGTAAAACAGCCCCGACTCATTAATCGATCTTCACCATTATTGCTCAATGACAACGCGAGACCTCATACAGCACGAGATACCGTTTTGACCCCTCAGGAACTGCAGTTAGACACCATTCGTCGTCCTCCGTATTCGCCAGACCTTGCTCCAACAGACTACAATTTTTTTCGTGATTTGGACAGTTTTCTACGTGACAAGAAGTTTTCTTCCCAGGAGGCAGTACAAAATTCTTTCACACAGTTTGCGCAGTCTAGATCCTCCGAGTTCTATCGCAAAGGCATAAATGACCTTCCTATTAGATAGCAGAAATGTATAGATAATAATAGTAACTATTTTGATTAAATAAATTTGTTATAAACTAAAAAATAAACAATTTAGATTTTCAGTAAAAAACGATATTAAAAACGGTATTTGAGATGGCCTCAACAAGATTTATATAAAAGGAATTGACCAGAAACTAAAGTGGAGACTTGAAAAAAAGTACCATCTTTTGAATTACCACTAAACAAAATCCTGGTGATTTCAGAGATTGCTCCTAGCAGCTTCAAAAAATGTATGTTATATAAACCAACAAAACATTCCGTTCAGACATACAAACCCATATGTTTATAAAGCCAGCCAAGTTAAAATAACGGAAAACTCTTTGATATCCTCGAAATATTTCTATCGTTACAAACAGGTTATCGTTGAAGCGAAATATTGGAAAAATCACAATATTTCAGTGGCAGAATAGTGTAAAATCTTCATCGGATCAAATCGGTGCGATCGGCTTTTATTTTGTTCAAATGATTCACAGTTTCCAGCGCACCGAGCTCAGATAATGAACTCAAGTTGGATTGGTCCGCCTCCGTAGCCACTCAGTACACAGTGTGGCTACCTGCAGTATTTACATTTTAGTTAATATTATATTTTTCCAAAGTATAACGTTCACTGAAATAAAAAAAATCTAAGTGCTTTTTGAATTGGTCCCATTGGTCAAATGGGATGAAATTTCAAACATTGGTAATAGTACATTATTGCAAAGGTAGGGAAATAGGGAATTGCAGGTGGAGTATGAGTGTGCAGGCCGAGCCGTAGGCGAGGACTTTGCTTATACGATACAGGCAATTGTCATTCCGGCCGAGGCATTATAGTGCTTTTCTCAAAAGAATGCATGGAAATATAACAAAAATATTACATTAAATTAAATTTATATTGTTACATTAGCCATACTGGGCAAATACCTAATAGTAGAAGATAATATTTTAGATTTTCCTTTAGTGAATTATTTGCAGCAATTTGGAAAATCTAAAAAAAAATAGTATATATGACTGCCGCGCTGAGCTCTAGGGTTCGATTCCCGGGTCAGTAATTTTTTTTGTGTGATCCATACAAGTTTGTTTCGGAGTTTGGGTGATTCCTATGTATAATTTTGTATGTATTTTGAAGTATTTAGGTTTCTTTATCAGTTGTCTAGATCCCATAGCACAAACTTATAGCTTTGGGCTAGATTGTGCTGTGTGAAAAAGTGTCCCAGAATATGACTGCCTCGGTGGCGCAGAGGTAGTGTATGCGACTGCCGCGATTGAGGTCCCGGGTTCGATTCTCGGGTCGGAAAAAATATTAGTGGGATCCACAAATGTTTTTTTCGAAGTTTGGTGTTTCCTATGTATAATAAGTATGTATTTAGAAATATGTATATAAGTTGTCTAGATCCCATTACACAAGCTTATATTTAGCTTACTTTGGGTTAGACGGTGCTATGTAAAAAAAAATGACCCACAAATGTCCCACAATATTTATTTATTATTTATAGCACATTGACACAACTTTTATGTCCCAGAATAACCATTCTCACACATAAAACAAGATAAATGCACTTTTTTTCGAAATTAATATACTTACAGTAAGCGTCCATATATTACTCCTGTTCACAAAAAGGGATTAAAAACAGAGGTGACAAACTACGGACCTATATCTAAGCTGTGTATAATTGCAAAAGTTTTTGAGAGAATCATATATGATCAGGTGTATGCAATATTGAGGCACACCTTTAGTTCGGCTCAGCATGGTTTTTTAAAGGGAAGATCAACGGTTACCAATTTGGCATTGCTTAATGATTATATTACGGATGGCATGGCTAATGGGACACAAGTTGATGTAATTTATACAGATTTTAGTAAGGCATTTGATCGCATTGACCATTCCATCTTGAAGTCGAAGCTTTTGGGCATTGGAATTAGGGGTGATTTGTTCAGGTGGTTTTCTTCATATCTTGAAAATAGATCACAGGCTGTCGTCATCAGTAACTACATCTCTAGCTGGGTCACAGTACCTAGCGGTGTTCCACAGGGATCCCTGATGGGCCCGCTACTCTTTACTATTTATGTGAATGACGTTGATGTCTGCTTTCGATCCTCGCAGTTCCTTTGCTTTGCTGATGATATGAAATTTTTTTCTAAAATTTCATCATTGGATGACATTAAAGCCTTGCAGGATGACTTAGTGCGATTTGAGGATTACTGTATGCGTAATAAATTAGATCTTAACCCACAAAAATGCTCAGTAGTCTCCTATACCAGGAAAAAAGAAATTCTTCCAACCTCGTATGTGATCAAAGGTATTGAGCTTGAGAGATTGGATGTAGTGCGTGACTTAGGTGTTCTTCATGACTCTAAGCTTTCGTTTGCTGGTCATATTGAGCATATCGTTGCCAAGGCCTCAAGGGCTTTGGGATTTGTTATGAGGGTTTCCACTGGTTTCAAACGAGCTAAAACTTTAAAAATACTGTATTGCACTTATGTAAGAAGTCATCTGGAATATGCTTCACAAATATGGAATCCATGTTATGATAAATATATCAATATAATTGAGAGTATACAGAAACGTTTTATGAAATTTCTATGTTTTCGTCTTCGCATACCGTATCGCTCTGAAAATTATGTAAGTCTTTGTAAAAGGTTCCACTTACAGCCTCTATCCTATCGCCGAAGAATTGCGGACAGTAGTTTTCTTTCAAAAATAATAGGGAATGATTTGGATTGCTCTGCACTGCTAAGTAAACTAAAATTTAATGTTCCGACTAGGTCAACTCGGTTTAATCCTCCTATTTCGGTCCCAAAAGCCTCTGTTAATTATAGGAGGAACTCTTGTATTGTGCGAGTGAGTAAAGATTTTAATAAGTTAAATAAGGAACTGTCGTTTGATCCATATATCGCTAGTAGTAGCTTAGTCCGTAAACTACTTAATGAAAAATTTTTCTCTTCATAAGTTTAACTATTTGTTCTCATTGATATTGTTGTAGATGGTAACTCTCACATACATGTTAATTTATGTTTTTTTATGTATTTAGATGTGTTGTGCTTGAATAACGCAAGTGACTTATTAGTTTTATATTCTATAAATTTAATCGTGAAAACCTATTATTGGCATTCTGTCACTTATTGCTTAGTTTATAGGCTGAAATATTGCTGTTGGTTTTCCTATTGAAATAAATAAAAATAAATAAATAAATAAAAGAGATCCAATCAAAGAGTATCTAATAGCCCCAGCGCGCCTCAACATACAACATTGCTGGAGCGGTGTAATGTTCGAAATTAATATACTTACAGTAAGCGTCCACTGAAGAAGAATGATAAAAGAGATCCAATCAAAGAGTATTTAATAGCCCCAGCGCGCCTCAACATACAACATTGCTGGAGCGGTGTAATGTTCGAAATTAATATACTTACAGTAAGCGTCCACTGAAGAAGAATGATAAAAGAGATCCAATCAAAGAGTATCTAATAGCCCCAGCGCGCCTCAACATACAACATTGCTGGAGCGGTGTAATGTACGAAATTCAAAAAAACACTCCAGCAATGAATTTCATATTCTCTGTCCGTCAATGCAATACTTCGCGTATTCTTTTATCGAAACAATGACAGTATTTCCATGCATGTATGAGAAAAATATTTTAAATAACTTTGGTGACTGGCAACGAAAGAGAGAACATAGCTATTAAGCTTATCCAAGTTAAAGCTTAATGGTAAAATAATCTATACTAATATTATAAAGCGGAAGAGTTTGTTTGTTTGTTTGTTTGGTTGAACGCGCTAATCTCAGGAACTACTGGTCGGATTTGAAAAATTCTTTTTTGTTAGGTAGCCCATTTATCGAGGAAGGCTATATATCATTACGCTACTACACTGGGGAGCAGAGCAGTAGTCATAAATGTCGACAAATCGGGCCTATTTTTATGCATCGTTGTAGAATTTATAAGCGACGGGATTAAATAGGTGCGACGGGAGGTCGAAATATTCCACGGGCGAAGCTGTGGGGGTCATCTAGTGTAAAATACAGCGTGTTAGTCTAAGTAGCAGTAAATTTGGATAAAACCAAAATCATGTTCTATGGGCAGTAGCACATAATACTCGTAAATTGAAATTCCACAAACCGTTACCTTTTGCAGTAACGACTTTAACGTACGTTGCTTACCTCATATATTGATAACCAAAAAAAATATTATGGTATTCAAATTATATCAAATCCTATTGTGGATAATTAACGTATTAAGTGCATGTCCCTTCCCCTGGCCATAGAGGGGCGTGGCCCGTGTAAGAGGGGTAACTCGCTTATGCACCGAGAGCGTACCGGTGATTCAATTTGCACCGTTTTATTGAGTGAAAATTGCTTTAGAGTACAGGGACTGTGTCTTTGTAGCCTTCGGGTGCACGGGCTAGCGAGCTGAGGTACAGCTGGCACCCGGAGTGTAAATTAGTTCTAATTTATTCTTACTGTGTCGGCTGTATCGGTTTCCTTTGATTAGATCGGCGCTGATGAATATCGGAATCTTATGTTAAACGAATATTATAAAATCGCTTGGTAGTAGATATTTGTGAACAAATATTTATGTGATCCACAAATGTTTGTTTCAAAGTTTGACAACCTGTGTCGCCCTTCCGGAGTCAACAGTAACAGAAGTACGAGTACGGCTTACAACTATCCGGTACTGGATAGCACTGCTGGTCCATGCCTATTCCTGAGCTAGGGACGTCGGATACACTGGTATTTCAAATGCAAACACAAACATAGACACGAAAGGATTATATTATTTGAGTTTATCGCGAGGTTACATGGAACTTTAATATTTTATTGATGGCGATCAGCAGCGAAGTCGTCGCCATGGAGCTCAGCCATCTAATGTGTTTCCTATGTATAATATGTATGTATTTAGAAATATATAGGTATGTATATCAGTTGTCTAAATCCCATAGTACAAACTCATAGCTTATTTTTTGGTAAATGACGCTGCTGTGTCAAAAGTGTCCCACAATATTTTTGTTGAAATAGACAGACGCAGGTAGTGGCTACCTGGTGTTGCAATTTTTCAAGCCGCCCATAAGGCCTTCAACCAGGCTTAACGACTGCCATTTTACTGGCAACCGGGACCAACGGCTTAACGTGCCTTCCGAAGCACGGAAACGCTCACAAATGTAAATGCCACAAAGTAGTCACCCATCCGAGGACCAGCCATAGTGAAAGTTGCGTAACTCAGTGATCGTTTACAGAACACTGAGACCGCGGGGCCGCGAGAGCTTCATCAATATTTATTTCCCACAATATTTATTTTATTTTGTTGTGCCCGTGTGCCCTAATGTGAAAGACCGTTTATGTATAGGCTATTAACAAGAGAAACCGTTTAAAAACTACATTTTAAACTGCCTCTGTGGCGTATGTAATTGTATATCCGGCCGCTGAAGTCTCGATATCAATGCCTGGGTTGGAACAAATATTTGTGTGATTCGTTAATATATGCTTCGAAGTTTGAGTGTTTACTAAGTACAATATGTATGTATATATACACACAGAACTATATTTAACAGTTGTCTCTATCTCAAAACAATAGCTTAGTTGGGCGAGAATGTCCCAATTTGTTATCTTTGGTATAATCTAACACATTCTACCTGCCGATCCTCAAACAACTAAATAGCAATTATTTCTCAGACGAATGAACTAATGAGTGTCGTGTCGATTGTCAGACGAAGCTAATCAGCGTCTCGTAATGACACTGGACCGAACGACGCGGCGTGAGAGCGTGTGCTCAGATATGGAAGGAGGAAATATTAGGAGGAAGTGTCATTTCGAAGCCTTTCGTCAATCCAACAAGTGAGTGACAGAACTTAGTAGAAAGAGTGAAAATCAACAACAAACCCTAAAAATATTTTTAGGGTTTACTGTAAGAGAACCGAACGACGAGTTAAACACGCCTTTGTACATGCTATTTACTGTTGTTGCTGTAACAATTTAATATTTACAAAAGTATTAATAAATTATAAATAAATAAAACAAGTTCTAGTGCCTCGGTGATGTTAGTGATAAAGTAATACCAAGGCTGATTGTGGTTACCTGCTAATATTTTTGAAATGCCCATAAAACCTCTATCTTAATGGGTTATCACGTCACTAGCATCAGGTACCAAACTCAGAACTGCCCGTAGCGCAGCTGAAGATGATTAGTGTAGTATATTTAACAGAACACATATTTTACATAATATAATTATCACTAAATAACTAACTATCTTCACGCTGTATCCCTGAAGGGGTAGTCAGAGAGGACAGATCGCCAGGCTTCATGAACCATGCATACTTCTTTCGCTTCATACACGCACGTTTGTGTATCCGAGTACTTTGACCTTTCCGTTTTCAAGCAATCTGCTCACGTGGTCTTCATATGTAAGTCTCGGCCTACCCTGACTTCTTTTACCCTCTACTTTCGCACAATATATATTCTTCGTCAATCGTTCCTCACACATTCGCTGAACGTGTCCAAACCATCGTAATATATATATATATATATAATTATCAGCATCAATAAATACTGACATACGAAACTTTACTAATGGTGTCCTTATTGCCAAGTAACTTTCCAACACCAAAACAATTGTGACAATACTTTATTTGAATTACATCATTTAAACATTATTTACATTTAACCTATATTTTTTACATATAATATCTAAGAGTACATCTACGGCAACCAATTAAGGAAATAACTTAATTATAAACTTGCTGACCCAAGGCCCGTGTAATGTTAAATTAACAAAGCACTTGAACCCTTTTTAAAGGCTTCAGACCTAATTTCGTTCCACATTTCGTCCGCTCCTAAACCGCTTCCTTCAAAATATAAAGTACCACCATTAATTCGCTGGACTTCACAAATAATTGTCAGAAAGTGAAGAGAAAAACAAATATTTTTAATAAAGTTTATGTTAACTTAATTTGTGCTAGATAGCACTATATAATAATGACCCAATATAATAAAATCCTACAAATATTATAAACGCGAACGTAACAATGTATGTTTGTTACTATTGCACGCAAAATCTTATAAAATGATTTTGATGAAACATTACAATAATATAACTTACACATCTAAAAACACGTAGGCTTTTTATCCCAGGAACAAGTTCCTGTCGGAAACGAGAACTGAAAAACATCACCATACGGAAGGAGCCGCAGGCGTCAACTAGTAAGAATTAATTAAGTGCCGAAATTTATGAAAAATTAATGCACCACTAATGTCACAAATAGAAATTCTGCTCATTCTTTATATACTACTCAGGACTACACGCGAAATAATTACTTAATTACATACACCGACGATTCGGACACGTTGCAGCGTACATGGTCGCGGTTTGACTGCGGTGAGGGTCGAGAGGGTATACATCGCGAAAGTTTGGAAATTCTTCTGACTCACTCTGTGCGGAATAATATAAGGTTATGTCTGAGAATTACTCAGTTGGTTGTGTATTTGCTGCGAATATTGTTACAGTGAAACGATACAAGTGAAAAAATATGATTGGAATGAAAAATGACGCAATATGACTGTTACAACGATAATTTTAACGAAATTGATTTATTTTTACCCTCAAAAAATGTTTTTAAAAAACGAGTTGCTGAAAGCCTGCAATCATATTTGTAGATTTAAAATCAATATTCATGATTGTTAAACTACGTTCCATTACAAATATTGGTCTCTGTACAACATACCGTAATTAGTTATATACTTTGTAGTATACCTACTTAGTTCTAAGTTAATTATATTATTTATGTGTTAAGTGGTGCACGAAGTTTTATTATTGTCGGGAAACTTTATTATAGGCTAAGAGTCCATTGTAATGTTTAACTTCATCCATGAGATATGCAACATAGCTGTTAAGTTTCTAAATAAATAAATAAATATTGACCTAATTTCTGTCTTTACTCAATTCTAAGCATTTAACACTGCCTTTGTCATTATTACTGATATTGTCTAGTGATAAGCTGGTATACGGCAAGAGAATAGTCATAGTCGATAAGCAAACTGTACTCATGTATCGCATTTGGAATGTTATTACAACACTTTACATATTATTTTAGTTTGATAGGAAACATTGAATATTCAATATAGTTCCTTTTTTTGCCACATTTATTGTATTCTGAATGCAGGAAAATGTGTTAAGCTGTAAAACATGTCCGAAAAATGTTTTATAGCATAGAAAATAAATAATAAATAAAATAAATATCCATCACGCCTTATCCCCGAAGGGGTGGCAGAGGCATATTATATGCCCACTTTTCACCGTGTGGATTCCTGTCCCACGTAATAGGTGGTGAGCCCATTGCCGTGTTGAAATAGACAGACGCAAGTTGTGGCTACCTGCTGTTGAAGTTTTCAAACCGCCCATAAGGCCTTCAACCAGGCTTAACGACTGCCATTTTACTGGCAACCGGGACCAACGGCTTAACGTGCCTTCCGAAGCACGGAAACGCTCGCAAATGTAAATGCCACAAAGTGGTCACCCATCCGAGGACCAGCCACAGTGAAAGTTGCGTAACTCAGTGTTCGTTTACAGAACACTGAGACCGCTAGGCCACGAGCGCTTCAAAGAATAGCATAGAAAATATCCCGTCATAATTATATATATTTATTATATTTATTTATTCTTAGGAAAGCTGTCAGACTAATTACATTTTTGGACAGCAAACTATGTGTAGAACTATTGCTATTTCCAAGCTACCACATATAATATTATTATCATTAAATTATTTTATTATTCGTTTTTATAATTGTAAGGACAATGTTCCTTAATACCTATGTTTTATAAATGAGTGTACTTATTTACAAAAAAAAAAAACAAAACAGTAAGCAAAAAAACACAATTTAAAAGATAGCAAAAAGATACTTTAATTCCTCTTTTCCTCCTCTTTTTTTTATACTACTAAGGTGGCAGGCAGACTAGCATACGGCCCACCTGATGGAAAGTGGTCACCGTAGCCTATGGACGTTTGAAACACCAGAGGTGCAGCACTCGCGCTGCCTACAAAACTCTCTGTCCTTCTTAAAAAAAGACAGCAACAATTATGTCTGTCTCGTTGGCGTAATCAATTATGTAAGCGTACGCAGCTGCTGCATCACGGTCCCGGGCTCGATTCCCTGGTCAAAACAAAAATTTGTGTGGTAAAGTTTCAGTAGCTAGAACGATAATATACAAAGGGAAAGAGAAAAGAATATATTTTTACCGGTATAAGGTACCGCTCGATTCCACTAGTTATCGTAGGTACCTTTTCAATAAATCACGACTTTGTACCAACCTTAAACCTTAAAGCTCGGGGTTGACTTTAATTAACCGTTAAGGGTATCTATTATTTTTTTCCCTTGACCTCTCAACTCCATAAAAATACTCCAAGTACATTTTCATTTTCCACCATAGGCTTATCCGTCAGTCAGCTGGTGCACAAGTTGCAGCTAGAATCCGTACAACGGGATTTATAAAAAATATTTCTCGACTATTTTGGTCGCCACATATCGTCTGAAACTGCATTCTGCGAAAACTATTAAAGGCGTGTTGTGCCAATATTGACACGATCGGTGGCGGCTCCGCCACGCGTGAGATTGCTGGGGAGTGCCCTTCTTGTAGGTGACATTAATCTTCGCCCTTACGTCTTACTATTTAATTTAAATTAGTGTTCTGTACAATATTGTATTTAGGGCTTCTGACATCCAGTCAGTTCACATTCACTCGGAGTTTCGTCATATAGTAGAACATTTTTTTCACACCCCATCTACGAGTAGCCCAAAATAAGTTAACACTTCGACACAAGTTCGATACACTACAAGACGTCGTCAATTCCAGTGAATGCAAACAATTCAACTCAACTCAAATAATTCCGTCCTTCAAAAACTAGTACATTCACAAATGAACAGGTCAGTTTAAAATCATATATTGTAAACATCTCCATTTATAATATACGAATGACACAACTTTAAACTTAACCTCCATATATTTTTAAACTATTCAAAACTGCTTTAAACCGTTCAGCTTAAAAACCATCCTTGTCCAGGCTAGTTGGAGTAGGAAAGTTGGGTTCACACAGATGTCCTTTACAAAACTTAGTCTGTAGGTAGCGTCGAGCAATTGAATTGAAAGAAATCACCAAGTTTCGAGGGAGCGCGCTGAGACCTCCGGGGAGTGGGCAGAGCTGTGAATAGGACCGCAGACACCGTAACACCGCTCGCTTCAGCGCTACCAGAATTTGTTGTTTCTTAAAGTAGAGGATACACTTCGGGTTCTTGTAAATGTATTATATGTAAATATATATATTATATGTAAATGCAATAATAGATCGTTTTACTTTTTTGCTAGAAATATGACCTACTATTTTTATAAACTAACTGATGCTTGTGGCTCCTCCCACCTATGTCTATGTGTAATACAATATAGCTTATTAATAAAATCTATTTAATACTTTATGCGTGAAAGAGTAACATAGATCCTTTTAAACATTCAAATGTATAATATTAGTAAGATTTAAAAGTTTTTAAAGGTATGAGAGTGGATTTTTGTTAATTTTAACACACAAAAACGAAGCACTGATGATAATCTCAGTGTGCCACTATCTTAATGTCAAAGTCAAGAAACCGAATCACTTGTAGTGTATTGGTATGGAAAAACTTGGTCGTCGCGACCTCGAGGGAGAGACGTTTCTTATTAAGTGTTGTATTCGAAAGGAATATACACTCCTTCTGAATACAATCGTTTCAAGTTGTGTGCACTCGATTATAGGACAGTCTTGTATTAAATTGACTTTTAGGGCCGTATTCCAGAACGTTTATCACCACTCAAGAAACACTTGAGAGTAGATTTTATAAGGCAAAATCTTGTCTCAAGCGTTGATCGAGTATTGAGAAACGTTCAGGAGTACGGACCTTAGATTGTATATAATGGAAGTGATAATTTTTGAAGCGCTCGTAGCCCCACTGATTTATTGTTCTGTAAACGATCACTGCGTTAAGTAACTTTCGCTGTGGCTGTTCATCCGTGACCACTTTGTGACATTTACATTAAGAGCGTTTTCGTGCTTCGGAAGGTGCGTTAAGCCCTTGGTTGCAAGTAACATGGCAGTCGTTAAGTCAAGTTGAAAGTCTTATGGGCGGATTGAAAAATTTTAACAGCTGGTAGTCACAACGTGCGTCTGTCAATTAACACGGCAATGGGCTCACCACCTATTACGTGGGACAGGATATGCCTCTGCCATCTGTTCGGGGATGATTGATTATATTTTTATCTTCAAATTGACTACAAACTGTCTCGATGCAGAAGTGTACCTATTAGTTTACACCAGTCTAATATTCGTAATAGAACATCAGTGGTGTTTTCTGATAAATCAATTTCTATACTTTAGCAACTGTTTTAATCTAGTCATTTTCTCACCCATTCATAAATACAAACACGCTTTTTTCCGATAAAGTAGGCAGGGATGATATTCGTTTCAACAATACGAGTACATTTTATTTCATTAACCGAAATAACTTAATGAAGTAATGAAAATAGAACCGATCCATATTTATATGTTAAGATTTTTTATTGTATCTAAATTGACGAAAGATCAATGTACAATTCACATAATGTCCTCTATTACATTTTATTTCCTATCTTCGTATATCTCGACAGTCATACGGAGTAGTGCATAATTTGAAGTGAACAAGGATGGGTCACGCGACGCTAGGTGGGGTGTCCACAACACATATGAGCTGTCTATTTGCACACTGGATATGAGATCGCGACACTATTACGCTGCTATGCTCCCCTGGTACCTCCAAGTTTTATTTAACTTGAAAACTAAGTACTAGTTTTATTGAAATATCGGTGTAATTTCTGCTCCGCTCTGCTTGTTTTCATTTTTTTTTAATTTCATCTAGTCAATCCTGGAGGTAGAGTCAACGGTAGTTTTTATTTTCATTTGGTTACGAAGTTTATGGCAATCCTAAATTGCCATAAACTTCGATGACGGGCAACTGTTTAAGTCACATTCGTCGCATGACTTTTTAGAAAAAATTACCTTTAATACATAATACATGAATACAGTGTATATGACGATATATCCTACTAATATTATAAACGCGAAAGTTTGTAAGAATGGATGTTTGTTACTCTTTCACGCAAAATCTACTGAAGATTCTGATGAAACTTTACAATACACATATGAGTGACACAAAGGTTACTTTTTATTTCGAGAACAAATTTCTGTGGGAAACGGTAACAGAAAAACTTTACCACGCGTGCGGAGCCGCGGGCGTTAACTAGTATTCATATATATGAAGACGGCATTTTGATCGGATTTCAAGGTTCAAGCTTGAGTCTGCCGGGTCAATAAATGAGTAGGTATATTATGTATCAGTTCTGTGCCGTCTCCACACTGCCGCTGCTGTCGCTCTGTAAATAAGATCAAGGCGATGTGTGCACGGTTGGCGGACCGGACTAGCCCCCAGCGCTAACACCGATACCGTCTTCTCAAAGGAATATGTTGTACTGTCAATATTTTATTTCAAAGTATACAACTATAGTTCAGTCCCTTTCAAAAAGGAAGGAAATAGACTTTGCATTGACTCTCGACAATCTTATTTGTCATGATCATACTATCTTTTAAACTATTATATACCTTGAAACTATGGTCTTGTTCGTAGAGTAGACTAGGGTTTCTTCGGCTATGAAAAAATCTAAAACCGTCATAATAATAAAATACAATTAACGTACTATAATATACTCTCCGTAGATTATGTGATATTGCGTTTTTAATGTCTGCCAAAACAACAACGCCCTTTTAGTGGTGAACTCTCGACACGGTTCCATGAGTTTACGAAAAAATCTACATGACAATAATTATCAAACCATTCATTTAGTTAGAATATATGCAAATACACTTTAAGTAAAATAAAACTGGGAAAATAAATGCACCGTTAATTATAAGAAAACTCAACATGAACGGACGCTGTGCAAGGCGCAATCGGGTTCCTTTAGCGAGAATATTCAGGCACCGGCACTGATTTGATTAGTTTCTCGCCGGTCCATTTTACCCCTCCTCACTCTAATTCTACGTATATACTTTTCACCTTATTTGCACGTCTTTTCTTTGATTCTTTTTCTCATGTTACGCTCGAGAAAATTATATTAACGTGACTTTTATTTATTCTTTGTTGTGTGCAAGAAAGCTTTTATTTGAATGTCATGTAGGAGGGATTTATTATCCTGTGTAAGAAGTGGCTAAAGTACCTGACGTAATTTACTTGGTATATCCATAAAAAAAGATAAAGTCAAGAATTTGTATCTAGCGTAACAGCTACTTAAATTTGCTCAACGTTAGACCCAGGTTGCATTGACAAGCAGTGTAAAGTTGTAAAGATGTGTGATATCGTAAATTGACATTTGTTTACATATATACATACATATTGTCACATCTTTATCCCCGAAGGGGTAGGTAGAGGCATACTATACGCCCACACTTCACTGTATGCATTTTTGTCCCACGTAACAGGTGGTGAGCCCATTGCTGTGTTGCAATGGACAGGCGCAGGCTAGGGCGATTTGCTGTTGAAATTTTTAAGCCGCCCATAAAACTTGGCTTAACGTCTGCCATTTTACTGGCAACCGGAACCAACGGCTTAACGTGCCTTCCGAAGCACGGAAACGCTCGCAAATATAAATTCCACAAAGTGGTCACCAATCTAAGGACCACCTATAGCAAATGTTGCTTATCGCAGTGATCGTTTACAGAACACTGAGTCAGTGAGGCCACGCGCGCTTCTGACATTTGTTTATAATGTATTGAATTAGTATTCAACTTTAACAATTATTTTCTATCGTGAGGTACGAGTATTATTCCTCTATGCATATCCTACCTAAAACAACCACAATTAGAACAAAACTGATTGATGTACCAGAGTAAGATCAATTGTGAGCCCTAATTACATATGTATAAAACCAGTTTTGCTTTCACCTGAATTCCAAGCTTTATATTGTATTACGCCATCTTAAACTAAGTTAAACTCAATTTGTTATTTTGACGTTGGATTTGTATAAATGAGTTCAGGAACTGTGAAAGCTGTCACTGTCATATTTAATGGTAAATGTCATTGTCAGAAATTCGTAAACTTGGTTTCGTGAATTCGCTTCAGATAACAAACCGTCAAGTTGCGCAGAATGTGTCAATATCTACTTTTAGCGTTTAATCTTCTTTAGACGGTGGTACTGCTTCTGACAATGACGCTGAGCATGACTGTGGTTTACAAATATTAGCCTAATGGAGTATTTACGCACCACCAGTTAAAAACCCTTAACTGAAAATGTAGTAAAAATAGGTCGCATTTAATACAGAAACATTTTACCATAGAATGTCGTACGATCTTCATGTACGATTTTACCATAGAGTTATGAACCTAAAAAAGTAAGTACATAACCACTTGAATCTGTAAATTTCCCAATACCTTTTTATTTAATTTTACAAGGCTTTATCCTCACACCGATATTGTTACTTAAAAATCTCTCTCGATTTTCACGAATCATCTCTCAATTTCTTAATTTACCCATTATAAGTCGAGGCTTTGTCTCTGCTCCCTCAATTCCAAATCAGAAAAGCAACGCTACCTTCTCTCCAAAGTCAACAATCACTTAATTGCTCAACTTCTGAAATTAAATTTGAAAAAGTACCAAAGGTATTTGAATATGTAAATGAGGCGTTCGACGGTAAAGAACGTTTTGAAATAAAGGCTCTTGCTGTAATCTAGGGAGGCTGTACTCGCCTAATACTGAATTAATCTGTGGACCGGACGCAGCTGGGAAATATTACCATTATTTTGGAACATTTCCTTTCATATTGCCAAGGAAATTTCGACCATAATCCGTTATCCCTGACACCCGCCCACCAAAATGATTAATAGGTTCTAGACAGAAAATTTATCAACCAACTTATCCAGAAAAGAAAAAAAATCCTAACCTTATCGTTATTAAAAGTGGGTATATAAATAAAAAAGTGTAAATAGGGACCTGTACCAATATCTCGGAGCAATATCAATGGATTCAGTGTTCTGTAAAGATCACTGCTTTTGCTATGGTTGGTCCTCAGATGGGTGACCGTTTGTGGCGTGTCATTTAAGAACGTTGTTGTGCTTCAGAAGGCACGTTAAGCCCTTGGTCTTAAACTTGATAACTCAATGGATATTTGGTAGCATCATTTTAAGCAAGACCGTTGTCTCTTTACTTTTAACGCTGACTGTACTGCCCTTCTAACTTTTGTTCTGTAATCAGTACCTTGTATGTTCTATGTGTGTGCTCTTGCCTAGGACGATTTAATTGGACGCGTAATGTACTCAATAAAGTATGAAATCACGATCATCCAACTTTCGTGCGGGGGAACCTACACACATATTGTTTTGTTACTCTTGCATGAAGTGTTGTCACTGTCTAACAACCAATAAAAATACAACTGCAAATACAACACATTAAAAAATGTATATTATATCCAGTTAATTTGAGATGGTAATTCTTTTTATGAGGTTTATAGAGAATAATAATAATCATAAATAATAAATATTGTTGAGACAACTCACACAACGCCATCTGATTCCACACTAAGCAGAGCTTGTGCTATGGTAACTAGATAACTGATAAACATACTTATATATTTCTAAATACATACATATTAGAATTAATTAGAAGGAACGTATATTGAATACAGGCCGATTAAATTGTTGGTATGTTTCATTATTTAATGGTTTTTGGTGAAATTAATTATGTAAATGATATAAAATGTTACTCACAAGTGAAATTTCGTAATTTTTTCTTTTTAAATTACCCTCCAAACGTGTACGATAGACTGAGTCCGCGGAACAGCGGCCTAGTTAAAATATACTTTGCAAATAACAAGCGGGGTACGGGCAAACGGTCAACGGCAACGCTCGCTATACATAGGTCATAAGCATTATTTTGTAGCTTATTGCAGACACAACAAGAACATGTATTTCAATTCATTCTAATAAAACTAATGCAGAAAAAAGCGCACGAGGCCACCGCATAATAAGCCGCATTATAAACTGATCAAAATTTCAACCGGCTCTGACCGGAAGTTGGTGTACGGATACGAAAGCGGCCGGCAGATGGCGCCGTTTCCTCTTATTGCTGACCGCGGACAAAGCCTGTCGCTTTATACCCTACAAAATATATACATATCACTCCGATAAAGCAATATCAACTGTAGCACATCGTAATAAAGGTTAATATAGCCGCAAAGAAAACTTATGAGGTATTTTGAAATATGCAAGTAGTTTACCAAGCCACTTTAGATATTCAGTTGTCTAATGTCAAAATGTGCTTTAATACGTTGTAAAAGGCAAAATTTTCAGGATTCCTCAAATTGGTGTCGATGTAAAATATGCAGTAGTTGAGTTTGGTCGAGTAAAACGTATATGTTGTTGATTTAATAGCGTTCTGTGACCCTGTCCTCATTGGCATAATGGTGGAATTTAGCGCGTTTAAATGATTTTTCAAACTGATGAAATAACATATAATATTAACGGGTCGACAGCATGAATTCAGCAACTCCGCAGTCACAAACGCCCGTATGTTACTGTGATAGATGCTTAAAGCATCATCATCGTTTACCCGGTTCATGCTAACTGCTTCAAACATCTAAGGGATAGACCAACATAAAGATCGCTACAGTGTATGTTTAAGTAATGCATTATCTTCATACGTTTATTCTTACTTTGAAATATCAGTGGATATTAAAAAAAAAGATTAAGTTAACACATTTAAGATATCGATAATTTTCATACAATCTGACTGCCTCTGTGGCGCGGGTGGGAGTGCATCCGACTGCTACGCAAGAGGTCGTGGGTTCGATTCCCACCCAGGATAAAACTTTGTGTGATGAGCACTATGGTTTATTCTGTGTCTGGGTGTTATTTATCTATAATATGAATGTATTTAGAAATATATAAGTATGTTTATCAGTTATCTAGATCCTATAACACAAGCTAATATTAGCTTACTTTGGGCTAGATGGCGGTGTGTGAAAAGTGTCCCACAATATTTAATATTTATTTAATCTGGTAAATACCTATAAAAAAATCATCAAAGATCGAGCACAATGCGCGATAAACTTCGCCACTAAATTATCTAACTTGTGTAAATAATTCGAACGTTTTGTATCTGTTGGGACTGCCATAATTGTCCGCAACTTTTATGCGAAGCTATTACTCACAGAAGTACAATACGTGCTCGGATAAAAATATATATAAAAGTGGGCGTCCCCGCGTACATAAATAAAAATAAATAAATGACTTCTAGCATTGTTACTGAAGGCCGCATTCCTTTCGTAGCAGATGATGTAATTTGTAGCAGTGATGTTATGGACCTCCGTAACTGTAACTGAAACTGTCGGATATCCGAAATAAAATCTATTAGTAACCGTTACTGAATCCGATATAAAGCTAAAGATAAGGTAAGCTTCCTTCAAGAACAAATAAATAAATAAACATCTTCGTTCCCTTCTTAAATTCCCATCCCACAAATCTGACCTATATTCCTTCTCAGTTCATGCGGTCGGGTTGTGGAACTCTGCCGCCAAACATCAGAGACACTGACTCTTTGATGAAGTTCAAAACCAAAGTCCGTGAATACTGTCTCTCTTCTACTCATAACATCTCATTAGATGTTATGAGTGGAAAATAAGGACATTTCCTTATTTTTCATGTGGTAATATCACGTATGTGTATTTTACTGCTACGATGCACAAGTATTTACATGTAGGTATTTTGTATGTATATATGTATTTGTGTGTATGTATGTACAAGTATGTATAAACACTAGATTCTACCTAGTTCTCTTTCACACTTCTACCTTTTACAATTATTTTAATTCTTACTCTCCTCTCTAATAAATAAGCAGTGCCATTGTACTCTTTTTTCCTATATAGTTTTATTGTAATGTATATGTGTGTACATAAACTATTAAATAAATAAATAAAAGTCATGACTAATTGTAATACCAAATAATGCCTTAAAATAAAATCAAATTAATTTTAAAATTCCTTAAAAATTGAATATCAGTTACCGTATCTGAAACTGGTATAATAATTATTCTTATATCCGTAACTGTATTCAGACCCGAAATTTAATGTACGTAACATCCCTAATTCGTAGACAACTTGTCTACGTGTGCTACGATATCGCTACAATATTCAGTGACCGGTGCTCGTTTATTTTGAATAAGGGATTAATCTAATCCCACTAAAATTAAAAATGTGATCGTTTGTATGGATGGATGAATGTTTATTATTCTTTCACGCAAAACTACTGAATGAATTATTAATTCACTTTACACTAATATAGTTTATACATCACTGTAAGACTGGCTACTTTTATCTAGGCAGGCTATTTTATTCCGGGAACGGATAAACTGTGGAAAATTCTAAACGGAAAAAACCTCACCACGCGGGCGGAGCCACAGGTATCAACTAGTTATTTTTATAAATATAATTATAACTGACTTTAAAAAGAAGGAGATATTCAATCCGCCTGTATTTTTATGTGTGTATTCCCTCACAAGCATTTACAATAATTTATATGGTGGATTGTAATTATTTTGTTAAGAAGTTTTCACAAAGTTTGCTATTTGGGACTGCTCCCATATGCGCGGCCTCGCACAGGTCTTTTGTCTATGCTCTCTCCTATATAAAAAACACGATTATATCCCACGTAACATAACCTAACCATCATTTTCTAAATAAATAAACATTTTTTTAGGTTTTCTATAATGCTTATGAACATTATGCTATGCATCGTAAGGCAAGGATCCTGATCCGTGCATCCCCTTCCTTTCATAAATCCTGCTTGTACATCCCACATTTTTCCTTCAGTTTCATTCATCACCCTTTTTATCAAAACTTTTGCATACAATTTGCCGACAATGCCGAGCAAGCTTATACCGCGTTAGTTTTTGCACTCTTGCTGTGACCCTTTTCCCTTATAAAGCGGCACGATGACAGCCTTACGCCAATCTCTTGGTACGCTGCCATTCTTCTAAATAAATAAATAAAATAATTAAATTAAACGAAATATTTTTCATTTCTTAATTATTCGTTCATCTACTTAATTCTCGACTCCCGCGGCAGCCTCATTACCCCGCACCACCTCGATCCAAGGTTTTCTATTAAAACCAAGCCGTTTAGCCAGCCTGTGCCGGGCGTGACTTATCTTTGGATCTGTGGAGGGCGTCTCGGCTTTAATCCCTTTGATATTATAGCCTCTAATTTTATTAATAAACTAGCAAGCGCTCGCGACTTCGTTCGTTAAACATTTCGATAGCACTAAGTGTTTAAAAGCAACTTTACTTACTTTCTATATCATCAACTACACACCAGTGAAGCCCTTATAAAATCTGTTCAATCGATGTGGTATTAAAGTGGTGGTCAACAGCCTTTATTGCCCGTTGGACAGACCCAGATAGAATAATATTTAAAAAATTGGTTGCACCGTGGGAGCCTTCCTTAAATGTCACAAATTACTGATTTATTTATTAACATTTATTAGAATATGAAATTGCCGTTTTGTATGAAAAAATTTAAACGAAATTTTTCCATGTATTTTTTATTTGTATTAATCGAAGTAATCACCCATGCAATGAAAGCATCTTTGCCTTTGCCCTTCTTAAAGAAATCAGCTGGACGGGAGGCAACAAATTCTTGAAAGGCATTTTGTACTGCCTCTCGGGTATTCAATCTTTTTCCCGCCAAGAAGTTATCGAAATTCTGGAAAAAGTAGTAGTCTGTGCCTACAGACTACTACTTTTTCCAGAATTTCGATAACTCACCAGACCTTGCGCCTGCAAGGTCTGGTGAGTAGGGCGGATGACGGAGAGCTTCCAACCCCAGTTCTTGCAATTTGGAGACCGTCTGCTGTGCAGTATGAGGTCGCGCGTTGTCGTGCAGGAGCAGCGGAGACGAGCGATTGACCAATGCTGGTTGGAGATGTGTCAGCTTCTCCATCATTGTGTTCAGTTCTTCACAGTACACATCTGCTGTAATGCTCACCCCGTTAGGTAAGAAGCTGTGATGAATCACACCGGCGCTAAACCACCAAACAGTGATCATCACGTTCCTATTTTTACAGTATAATATGTCATACACTTTTTAAAGTAATAATTGGAATTTAATTTTAATGCAGTGTTCCCATCTAGGCAAATATAGACTATGTTGGTCACTCGGAATTCAAAATTTATACAGCTTTCGTTTTCTTTTGAAGATATTTAACAAAAATAAAATTATAATATCTTGTCGTAATTGCTCTCTAATCTAATTATGTACATTGACGCTCAAAATTGTCTGTAAAATTCATATCACCCTAATTGAACGTAGGGAGTTGAAACATTTAGCATACTTGTGAATGTTCGCTTCGACAATGAACCGGAATTAGACAACTTCACGACAATTTTGTAATAAGAGGTCCTCCAGGGCTTTGATGTCGTACAGAAGAGGTCTGTTTTCAAATTATATTATTTTAATGTCTTTAAAATTTTGGCAAATATATATTATCTATATATATGAACTTGGCGAGCTTTGCACCGCCTTAATGTATCAGAATTAGTAATTTTGGATTTTTTCGGTAAATGGATATATTCTAGTCTCAAAAGCAAGACTTCTAATTTCAAAAGCATAACTTTGTGGAGAAAATAATTGCAAATGAGGTAAACAAAAATTTTAACACTCATCTGATCGTTAGCTCTCGTGATATCTGAAGTTTTCTTTCATGTTTTACTGCCAATACACTTAATTATTACAATAGGTATTATGCAGATTTAGTTCAAGTTGTAATAGTTTCAACTTAAACACTTAGCGCAGTTAACAACGGGAGGCTTTTAACTAAATGGTCGTCCACAAACGATAGTCACCTCGCTGGGTTACGCAGATGACTATCATTAGTCCCTTTAGCTATTAAGGCCAATGGCAGACAATTGTCAATGAAAACTTGTTTGCCACACGTTGTTTAGCTTCAATTGTTTCAATTATGCGTTAACGTACTCTACACACATGACTTTTTACATGAAAAAAAAAGTTAAAATAAATAAATAAATATCCATCTCGCCTTATCCCCGAAGGGGTGGCAGAGGCATATTATATGACCACTTTTCACCGTGTGGATTCCTGTCCCACGTAATAGGTGGTGAGCCCATTGCCGTGTTGAAATAGACAGACGCAGGTTATGGCTACCTGCTGTTGAAATTTTTTTAAGCCGCCTATAAGGCCTTCAACCAGGCTTAACGACTGCCATTTTACTGGCAACCGGGACCAACGGCTTAACGTGCCTTCCAAAGCACGGAAACGCTCGCAAATGTAAATGCCACAAAGTGGTTACCCATCCGACGACCAGCCATAGTGAAAGTTGCGTACCTCAGTGATCGTTTTACCGAACACTGAGACCGCGGGGCCACGAGCGCTTCTCATCTTCAAAAAAAAGTTAGAAGTGATTATCCTTTTGTATGTTATCACCAAGTCCTCTATTCAGTCGGCTTGAGTGATATCAAAGCCTTTTACGATATTACATCCAAACATAACTAACTACCCCGTCAGGGATACAGCGTGAAGATATATAATATCATAACTCGACTTGATCGATTTAAATAAAAATATTTGTAACGTAAAAATGGCGCCGCTCGCCTGACGGAAATCGGAGGGTGACGACTCGTGATTAAGGGCCTAGAAATATGCCTTTCACACTTCTCATAAAAGACCCAGGACTGTAAAAGGAGGAAAACTCGTGCGCCGGCAGAAAAATCCATGTTTTTATAGTGCGACATGAGAAAAACCTACGAAATCTTACGGTTCTGGGCACGATGATGTTGTTCGGGAACGCTAGGTATTATATACGGAAGCAGATGTTTTGACGCTGGCAAAGCATTAGGATGTAAGTCGTTGACTATCATTTGGTGCTCGAAGCAACTGTAAACTGATTTCTTTTTCTCAACATGCGACGTCATGAAACCGTAAGAAGTTTTGATTACTCATCTTCAAACCTAACGCCTGTCCATGGCATGTCCATGCAAGTCCTGTATATGCATAGGCCACTAAGATCTCGAGAGCTCATTCGTATTTTAATTAAAATATGTACCGTGTTATTAATCTCTTCTTTCTGGAAGTGCATTGCAAACTACAACTAATGTAATTAAGTCGTATTATTGTTATCTAGATAAATTAATACATATTGCGTAACACTTAAATCAACTACTCCCCCACTTATCTTATTTACTAGCGTGATATTTAATCAAGTTTTGAGAAGGTAACGTCGTGCACAAAACGTTACACTACATTAAATTATATCGAGTATGTCACAAATCATCACAGGGCATGCCCCGCGGGTTGGATTGCAACCGCTAAGTGCACGCTCCCCGTCTCGACAACAATAGCTCTATGTTTGCGCATCCCAAAGCTCTCAGAGTATCATATGCTCCGACACCTCAACTGAAAGTAAGAGCTTGCCTACATTTAATGTACAGTCAGGCACAACATTGTGATTATATAAACTTAAAACCTGTTTCGTTTTCGTTCCATTCCACGAAAGAGGTTGAGTTGGTCGATAAAGTCGCCAATTCTAAAATTGTCTTCTTCATCTTAAGTGTTTTACCAGTTGCTTCCAAACCCTAACAGAATTTGAGGCCTGGGGTTGACTTTTATTTGGTTGTCTGTACAACTGGTTTGGCACAAAATAAAGTAAAGACGCACCTGCGTTGTTGCGCCGTCCGTTAGTCAGCAGGTGCACCGCAAGCAAGTGAGGCACTTGGCCCCGGATATCATTCTTATTACGCTAACGCTTGGACAGTGCAAGTGCTGAAAGCGTATTGTAACTTTAATTAAATCTATTCCAATAATGTCGTTGGCTGTAAGGGATCCCTTACACCTTCTTCCATTTCGATATTGACGTGTCTTTCTAAGTGTTAACACCAGATTGAAACAAGAGATTACGGAGAGGTTTCTTTCTCAATTACACAAAAATTTCCAAGGTGATGAATATAGAATATGATATACAGGTTTAAGGGCCACCGCAAACTAGCTACTTTTAGTATCTATAAGGGCGATTTTGAGACTTTATCGATGTATTTTGCTTCTACTAATTACCGGTTTCTGATCCTGATGAGGGCCACCAAAACTATCGAATGTTATTGTTCTATCGTATGTTTTTTTTTTTGATATCACGGGGAACGCATTTACACACCGTCATACCTGATACGAAGACACAGGGACGGTGTTCCGCCTCACCTTAAACCGGGTTGTAGGGTAGGCCAGAGATTAAGTCTCTGAGATATAGCAAAAGGCGCCCCAGGGTATTGGGGCTCGTATTAGACGGACTCTCCAGGAGCTTCCTGAGGAGATGAAACTAGCCCACACGCTACTCATCGTAGTTACTTGACATAGAACCTAACTATACTAGCGGCACGCTATAATGGCCGTTTTGACATATTACAATAGTGATGATATTTTACTTGTTTACTCTGTTTTCTACCGTAGTATAAATAACCTCTACTGTAGTCGACTATTTACAAATTTCTACAAGTAAAATGTAGTTAAAATTAATACAAAACTTCATGAAAGGACAAACGTCAAAACGGCCATCATAGCATGCCGATAGTTTTGTCTACTTTTACGATTTCAGTGATAATTAAAACCTTTGACACGTCATGTACAAAATAATAATTTCCTAAGCCCTTCTAGATCGCTTTTTTTCGTGACTGTATATGTAAAAAGGATTCCATCAGAGATATTGGCGGGAACCAGCGTGTCGCGCCACCTGGGAGCAAGTACGCCCATTCCCACAATTGTACGCATATTTTTAACCAAAACGGAGAAGATTCAGAATATATCATCTGCCATAAATAGTGGTTTGTTAGTGAACATTTCAATTGTTTTTGGAAAAACATCACCATTACCAGTTCGGCCGTCATATCAATGAACTTTCTCCTTTGGTGCCAAAATATTAGCTCTTCTTACTTACTTGTCATTGACTAGCTATGCTACCATGAGCGTGATGTGCCTTTAGGGCTCCCACACAAAACTGTGATGCGTTACGACGCCGCATTGCGTAATTTTTGTGGAGAATGAGAGAAGTTGATATTTTTTAGTGTACCAACACAACACACACATGCATCTCATTTCATTTTAATTCATTTGGTATAATTTCATTTCAATAACCTTTAAAAGAAATAATAAACTTGAGATATAACAACTGTCGATATAATTTTGTTACATATAAAATTCATATGCTATGAAGCTCATTTCTTATAACATTATTGGATATAACGTTTATTTAAACGAAATTCAATAGGTCTATCGTTTAAAACCATATTTTGATACCATCATTATTATTAACCTATAATGAACAGAAATCCAACTCGGATAGGTCAGGTTATTTTTTTAAGAATCAAATTAAGGATAAATGCACTGATTCTTAATTCTTCAGCTACAAATGCTATTAATGACCAAATTTTTTAGCACGGACTGTCTAAAGACATATTCCACTTTCAGTCGAAAAGACTATTAAAAGTGGCCACAAGTTGACGATCCTATGTCTTATTAAGGCCGTCAACTTTAGGGCCACTCTTAAACTGACTACTACATAACCAACTAAAGTTTTTCCATTCGCTCTATGTGTCTTTCGAGCTTTTAGCTACTTATCTCTTAAGATATCAAGCATTACAAAGAAACGGAACTCGTCACAGAACCTGAGGAATAAAGCATAAAGATGTAAAAATTATGTAAATTACAAAAGCTTCACCAGAGTTGTGAATCCAGACACGGACTGAGAGCGTCTACCGTTAATTTAGTTAAATAAAAATTAAACACATAAGCTAGTCCTGTGGTCACACTGATGGGCAGTGTTATTAAGAGAGTGGAAAGTGTATACAATCTGGGGCTCATTACAGACCCTGGGCTTCGGTTTGAGGATCACATTAGCAATGTGGTGAAGAATTGCTTTTATAGGCTTAAAATACTTTATAGGCTCAGACAATTTATTACAGTGCCTATAAGAAAAATGCTGGTTGATAGTTTAGTCTTATCTCGGCTAAAATATACAGACACAGTTTATGGCCCGTGCCTGCTGTCTCGAACGGAACGCACCGTTCAGCGCGTCCAAAACGCGTGTGCTCGATATTGTTTAGACATACCCCGAAGAAGCTATGTAACGCCATACTGAAATGAATATAATATACTTAAAATGAAAGCAAGGTGGCACTTGCACCTCGCGACAATGTTGTTTGGAGTCGTTAAAGAGGAGAAATCAGCTTACTTGTCTGCGAAGTTCCTCTGGAGGCACGACTTTTCGGGTATCCAGCAAGATTTGTGTGTGCTCCACTATCAGTACCGCGTCACCGTACTGTGGCATTTGAGGGGTGTTTTAGATATGCCGCAACTCACTGTTGGAACTATATACCGCCACCGATTAGGTCTCTGACAACAATAAATACTTTTAGGTTGCATTTAAGTAGATATTTGCTTATGATACAGAAAGGTATCTAGTACAAGTAATAATATAAAATTTAATTTAAATAAGAAAAATTATAATTTAGTAGCTTACCAGACGCCATATACCGAAATCATTGACTCCTTTTGTCACGATAAATTGCATTGTCCCATGTGCATGATAAATTTTGTGCATTTGTATTCGTCTGCATTTAAACATCTATAGATTATTATTTATGCAATAACACAACTATTATAGAGTAAAATAATTTATCGTTTAGTGTAATTTTATGTATTTTACAATCTCAATAAACATGTATAGTGTGGTTTGAGATAACATAACCTCAAACTTGGCATGTAGATCTATATTGATAACATCACAAATAAACGTAGTATCAATATTACTTATTATACTCTTTGGTAGTATGTATTCTAATCTATGACAGATAACCAACACAGATTAATAAGTCAACTGCGCGGAAATTGGATTGTTGTTATTTGTTTTGCCCATATTGGGCAAGCGAATACAACCTTACCTGTGTTGTGTACAATAATAATAATATTAATTAATTGTATTTATAATAATTGTATTTCTATAATAGTAATAATTGCATTTTTATGATGCTAATAATGATTTGATGATGATAATTTGATAATAATTAATAATATGTAAAAATAATAATTTAATTTGTATTTTCTTTATTATAAATAAAATTTGCATGTTGTGTATTTTCCACCGTCGTACAAGAGTAGGGTATTTTCTATTTTTTATTATTTTTTTATCATTTATAATTTCATTATTGGTGACCCTGGCACAACAAGTTAGCGGATTTAATATATAGCGTGCTTCTTTTTGTATTTTTTGTTGTTTGTTATATAAATATATATTTATTTGTTATACATATATATATAACAAATAAATTATAACAAACAACAAAAATTATATAAATTATAAATAAATATATATATATATATATTTATAATATCTAGGAGCCAGTTGAAAATCAGCTCAGAGTACAGTAATGTGCTCTGCATGAGCTGAACTGGCTACCTTTTCAGTGTAAGGTATTTAAAAAATATAATAAGGTATCATATAAGTGTAATAGGAACACTGAATAAATAATTTTTCTTTTCTTTTTTCTTTAATTGGGTACTTAAGTGTACAATATTTTATATGCACATAAAGATTTCAATTTCATGTGGTCAATATTATGCTATTATTATAATTTTTACAGCAAGTAGCCACAACTTTCTCCTGTCCGTATCAATACCACCAGAAAAAGTGGGATTAGATACTTACTACTAGCTAAATGAGGACTTTGTGTACCCTTTTGTGAGACGTACAGACTTAATGTTATATGTTTATGTAGCACCGTATGTATTTCTGTCCCACGCAAATTGGGCGTATAATATGCCTCTACCACCACTTCAGAGATAAGGCGTGATTGATATACCACATAATGTACTCTATACTAGTGTTATAAAGAGGTAAATTTGTGAGTTTGTAACGGAGTAAGGGGTACCTTTATCTTGAATTTTTAATTTTTAAACCGTTTTTGATTATTCTTGAATTGTTAGAAGGTTTTTTTGTCTTGGAAACATGTTCTTGTGAGAAACGGATACAGAAAATATTCACCACGCGGGCAGAGCTGCAGGTAAATATTAACCTTTAGTACTTCCGCAATGTGATTTACTTAGCTGCTACTTTTTTCGGCTTCTGAAAGTGACTGCTGTTTTACCTTTCAACTCGATACCTCAATTGTTTATCAGTGAGTGTACTTGTAGGTTGCCTTGGCTCTTTATTTCACTACTTTTACATTGGGTAAATGGGATGACGAAAGGATGAAGGGTTTTATCACCGTGGTGACTTTCCCAGGGCAAAATCTATTGCACGAGTGATGTAAAAAAAGAGGAGCAATTTAGTACGAATACAGACATGCACGAGAAACAAACAAAAAATAATCTACATCTTAAAATACTAGGGACTGTGTAGAATTTGGAGACCCAGTTTGATAGTGCTGAATGTCTGAGGAAGCCAACGACGGCGTGCATTAGATGGCGCCACTACCCCTTAGCCTCGAACTAAATTTACTGAGTACTAAAAATAAATTGTAGTTTAACACCAATAAAATATTAAAGAGAAAAAAAGAAAAAAAATGCTACAGATACTATAAAAACATAAAAATTAGGAGAGATATAATTATTTATATTGTGTTGCTTGTGTACTAAATAAATAGATATCGCTGAAGGATCATACAATCGTATGATATGGTATCGTTACATTTGAAATAATTTCATGAAAAATATATTACAACCCTTGTCGCTTGAATAATTTGCTAGATACTCATATTTCGTATAATATTTACCCTTTTCTAGAATCGTATAAATTCATATTCAACCGATAGGTCACTCACAAAATACTTGCCTTGCCAAAATAGCCTCGGGACCTCCTCAATCCATCCCTGTGCACATTTTTGTATGGAATTCATAAGGAGAGTGGCCGCGGGCGCGATTGTGCCCAACCGTACAGCTAGCACTTTATGTTTCGCAATTTTAACTGGATATTTTGCTACTTGAGTACACAACGCTTCAGAGTTATTGCCATTTTTCTTCTCAAATGAGATCTTGAGTTCGTCGGCACGATGTATTTCGTGAGGTTTTTGCACTCTTTGTAAATAAGTGCCGTACGTTAAACATGAAGAAAATTTGTTAATCTACACCTACAGAATATTGTTGTAGGCTGTAAAGTAATAATATTTCAAACTAGTTTATTCCCGCGGCTTCACCCGCGTAGAGAAGTTTTCCCGTTCCCGTTTCCCACAGGAACTTGTTTCCGGGATAAAAAACAGCCTATTATTCGTTATATATATTATTAGTTATTCTGATGTAGGTATAAGCTATATTATTGTAAAATCTATTCAGTAGTTTTTACGTGAAATAGTAACAAACATCCACATAAATTTTCGCATTTATAATATTATTAAGATTAAGACAACTGTTTTGCTGTGTTCCATTGTTTTACTTTTGGATTATTTAAGAATCATCAAAGTGTAAGAGGATGTCCCTACCAAGATCTCTAAGATCCCAAGCGACCTCATCTGCAAGTGTTGCACCAGGTTGTTGTTGTTGGACAAGACACCGACGTAGGTGCCCATACGGGGTTGGGAAGTCTGACGGCAAGCCCAACGATAGCTGCTCCGACCAGTTATATAAGAGCGGACCTCAGGCTCCAAATCCAGGTAGGGTTTGGTAGCAACTGGGAAAACACTTAAGATGAAGGCTGTTGTGAAAGCATTTAGCAGAAAACATTCAGCAGTTTGTTTATTTTATTCTTGAAAGTCAAAATCACAATAATAAATAAATTCACTCAGCTATATAATACGGTACTCTGTAAAATTGTATTATTTCCTAAAAAAATTTAGGGTTGAACGCAAATCAGATGATTTGCGTTCATATTGGAAATTTTCAATGCCCCGCTCGAGTGGGATCCGCCAATAATTGATTTTTGATGTCATTACTGTACTGATATGAGAAACTCACGGGATTTATTCAGAATTCACTGACTAATTATATGTAAACTGCGCTAAAAAAAAGTTTACGCGCAAAGCACACAGGTATAATCCACTCTGATCCACTCAATGAATGAATCGTAGTATATGCCACTGGGACTGCCCCTGAGGTCCCGGGTTGAAACTAACAAATATTTTGTGTGATCCACAAATGTTTGTTCCGAAATTTGGAAATGGATAAGTATTTGGAAATATTGAAGTATATTTATCAGTTGTCTAGATTGCAGAACACAAGCTTAGGTTTATTAGCTTCATTAAATATAAAGCGCCGTGCCAAAGGTTCCCAAAATGTTCTACAATATAAAGAAACGTTTTAAAATGTTAGGTGAAAAGTCAGAACGCGATTTAGGCTTTACGAGATAAGCCACTTTAAATTACTTATTTAGAAAATTAATGTTCTACCAAATTCCATTGATCGCGCTGGTCTAATAAAAGCTTTAGACCTTTATTCAGTGATTTTATAAATTTGTGTACCCTATTTATATAGAAGTTTCATACAAAAAGTCTAATTATAATTGAGCCAAGTCAATTACAAGTCATCAAAGCCTTCGCGGAGAGAGAGAAGACCACAGATTTATTTTTAATTAATGACGGAACTTTGTAGAGCTTTGCCAATTAAATTGATCAGAATTTGACGAAATAAAAAGCTTTCAACAACAAAGATACTCTATTAATTATATGTTTGAAAGGTTTTCTTTATAAAAGCTTTTATTTGTGTGAAGTAATATTATTATGTTTTTTTTCAAGGACTAACAAACACACAAATTGTCACGTCTTTATCCCCGAAAACCCCTTAGGAGAAGGGAAACTATACGCCCACATTTCTCGGTATGCATTATGGTCCCACGTAATATGTGGTATGCCCGTTGCTGTGTTGAACTTGACAGACGCAGTGTGGAGGAAAGGGTGGATATATTCCTATGACACAAGGGGAGGATCCTCCAGACAGGCAAGGTGATCACGCCTGACGACTCGCGGTCCAAGGACTTGATTGGAGAAATCACGTTCCTCCAAGAAGAACCACCTCGAGAAAAAAACACACACATTAACCCCGAAGGGGTGGCAAAGGAATATTATACGCTAACTTACCGTCATATTCGACCTTCGATATTGACCGTGTATATTCTTGTCCCACGGAATAGGTGGTGAGCTCATTGGCGTGTTGAATTAGACAACATATAATATCATATCATACTCGTATGTAGTAAGATTAAGTAACATTCTTGCTAGGTGCTTCCGTATTAATTAAAACAAAAAGATATATGAAAGTATTTCCATTACATTTGTTTTCTTAAAAACACAATTAAATAATGTATCATCTTTGTGTATTCTCAGCTATATCCAAATCAAACCTGGACTTGTAGCCTAAGGTCCACCTTTATTTAGCTTATAAGAGCAGCTATTGTTTAGCTTTTGATATTTCAACACTGTAAGGGTACCTGCATTGTAACCTCTCGTCCATTAATCAGCTGGTGCACCGCTAGCGAGTGTGGTCGGTTGGACCCCGGAGATCTTTGTGGGGTTCCCTACACCTAGATAATGCATTTTTGTCTCACGTAACAGGTGGTGAGCCCATTGCCGTGTTAAAATAGACAAGCGCAGGTTGTGGTAAACTACTATTTTTTTAAAGCGCGTGTAGTTCCTTCAATTTAGCTTAACGACTGCCATTGGCAACTGAGGCCAACGGCTTAGCGTGCCTACCGAAGTACCTACGGAAACGCTCGTGAATGTAAATGCCACAAAGTGGTCACCCATCCGTGACCAGCCATAACGAAAGTTCCTCAACGCAGTGGTCGTTTACAGAACACTGAGTTAGCGGGGCATTAGCGCTTTAATAATTAATAATAACACGCAGTAAATTGCAGTTATAATTTAAACAAATAAATAATTTTTTACAAAACCTACAAATCCACAGTCTCAATTCCAAAGCCTTAAATCCTTTTTACGCAAAATCCTAAACATTTTTATATATTACCCGGCCAAATGAGAACAGACCGTGGCTAGGGGCTGCGGCGATATTTCACGGGGTGGACGCAATTTGTCGTCATTACTTCAGCGCCCTTTTGACACGGACGACGAATACCACATGGTGAAGATGAATCTGTCAAATATGGTGGTATATTTGTTCGTATTAATCGAGATTATCAGCATTACCTTCTACTTCCGTTAAATATTTGCTCGGTGGCCAGCGCTTAGCTGGGGATACGAACTGGATAATATTTTAATTATATTGGAACTATTATTGTTTCTTTATTAATAGGATCTAACATGCACTTGAGAACAGCAGTAGTTTGTGGCTACCTGCTGTAAAAGTTTTTGAAACACCCTTTAGGCCTGTAGCTTGGCTTAACGACTTACAAATCGCTGGCAACCAGGACCAACAACTTAACGTGTCTTCTGAAACACGGAAATTGTCATTTATGGAGATGCAATAAACTACTTTGCTTGTCATAGTTATCATTTAGAGAACACTGAATAAACAGGACTTCTTATGCGCTCCTTTTTGAGAAATAAGTTATATTCTCTCCAAAAAATATAGCCTAAAAATTTTACCACTTCAAAGATGTTCCTATTTAATCGGCTTAAGCTGAAGAGTTTGTTTGTTTGATTGAACACACTAATCTCAGGAACTAGTGATCGGATTTGAAAAAATCTTGTTGTGTTGGATCGAGAAAGGCTAAAGGCTATATATCATCACGCTACGGAGCAGTACTCATAAATATCGACAAATCGGGAAAACTTTTATGCATTATTGTAGAATTTCTAAGCAACGGGATTGAATGGGTGCCACGGAAATTCATAGTATATCACGGGCGAAGTCGTGGGGGTCAACTAGTTTATTATAAACCAAAAAATTGCATTTCCTCTCCCTTTTAAAATATTGGAGAGCGCTGCGTGCCTAGCCCTGCGGTCAATGATTCAAGTGTGATGAGCTTGATCCCTCGGGGTGACCTTGGTGCAATCAACTGTGCTGTCACATCGCATGAGCGATCACTGATGTCTAACTCCCCGAATTTGGTTCCACAATTAAAGTTTAGATGGATTGATGTCCAAAACTAATCAATGTGTTTTGATTTGTATGGATCCGCTACGATAACTTAATCCTCGTAAATAAATAGGTACAAAAAGAATACGATAAGTAAGTTTATTTATAAGGAAGTAAGTTTATTTTTGTTGTTAGACTTGAATAAATGAGAGTTACATTTAATAGTTAATGATTTTTTTATACCACTAAGGTGGCAGACAATCGTACGGCCCGCCTGATGGAAAGTGGTCACCGTAGACTATGGACGTTTGCAACACCAGAGGTGCCGCACTCGCGCTGCCGATCCTTTATAAACCTTCTAAGACCCCTTTTGAAGAACCCCATACTGCAGACGTTCGGGAAGACCTAGGCAGGGAGTTCATTCCACAACCCAAGCGTACGCAGAATAAAGCCTCTAACCTAACCGTGTGCGTGCGCTCCGGACGCAAAGTGTGAGGGTTGAACACCCTGTCTATGGCAAGCGCTGCGATGATAGAAGGTAGCCGTAGGCAGAATGATATTATTAATATTCAGTCAATCTATAAAATCAATCTCTATGGCCACAGCTGGACGAAGGCCTGTCCCAGTTCACTTCACAACACACTGTTCTGCTCCTTTTGAATACCGTTCCTCCCTGCAAACCTTTTCGAGGTCGTCGGTCCATCTGGCGGGAGATCATCCTACCGTACTTTTGTTGAGTCGAAATCTCCACTCCAGAACTCGTTTGCTCCATCAGCCATCAGTTCTTCTACAGACGTGACCAGCTTATTGCCACTTTACCGCGCGTACTCTGAGATGCGCTGATGCGAGCACTCTGATTTTGGAGTTTGTCACTCCAAGCATAGATCGCTCAAAGCTCGTATTGCAAGTCAGAGGGCATGAAATCACAAACACAGCCCACGTGCGTCGACACCGTAGGTCACCAGCTATTAAGACTAATGTAAACTTCATTACAAAAATACTATGACTTACCCGAAAATTTAATTAAAGAATTCTGAGTTTCTAATGGAACTAGAATGGGTATTTATTTTATTATAGTATCAGAGTTAGATTGCTATAAATTGACCACGACCGCTGTACCGCTCACTGCTTACAAAATTGTACGCAGTGAGCGGTACAGCGGTGGTGGTCAAACTATAGTGCAATCTTCTACGAGTTTAGGGTTAGGTAACTAAAAATAGTCTCAAGTATTGTTTTCCTAAAACGTATTTTATTAAAAAAATAAAGAAAGAAATGCAAGAGAGAGAAAATGCGAAACTGGCAGACGTTCTACGGAGAAATCGTAGTCCTCGTGTAACATCAAACTTTTCCCGCGTCATACAAATATATATTCGATTGTAGTGATTCATACATCCAAGATTGCCAACCCTTTTGAAGATAAATTGACTTGTGTATACAAGTAATTAGGTACTTAGTTGTTCAGTTCGGTCATACAAACTACACATACGAAGTGTATTTTATTATAAAAAAAAAGTACTAAACACAGTGCAACCGGTGAGTCGACGTAAATTACGTGAAAGTTATACGAGACATTTTTACACCTATAACCCTACAATATCGGTATCACTTTATGTTTTTGTCTGATGATAGACACTTCATTATCTTACATGTGCAAACCACACGAGTTTCACTTCATCGGGGTCAACGGTTAGATTAGATGAGTTTACTGGACTCGAACAGACTAAAACCAAACGGGACCTCTTCGCGGCTGTGTACTGTGACTATAGGACTTTGTATACCCTCTAAAATATATCCTCTGGACACTAACCAGCGTCATAACAACGTTTTTTTTTGTATTATATCCTATACGTCGCGGTATTATTCTAAGATAAATGATTTTTATTATTCATACCACGCTTTCCAAAATTTTGAATGCAGATTTGGACGACCGAGCGTGGCTCCAAGCGTCTTTACCAATACGCTGGGGCGGCCTCGGTGTTCGTAACATCTCTGATATAAGTTTACCTGCATTTTTTTGGAAAATTTTAATTCCTACACTGGTCAATTCTGAAGTGCCAGGCAAGATTGAAGCCATAAATGTGTGGAAACTTAAGTGCCCAGATACTGTTTTACTGACCAACCCTTGCTCCCAGATTCTTCGACACCTAGTCGGGGCATCATTGTCAGTATTGTAATAATTCTCACCACCCGCCCCCTTCTTTTTGTATTGTTTTCTGTAAATATGTTAAATTTTAATTTGTTAATAACCATGTAATTATTATTTCATTGTTTAATCATTATTTAATAAATATTTATGTAAATAATGATTTTTTAAAACAAGATTAACCAATCAAATGTCTAAATAAAGTAGACATTTATTACCCTGGAGCCCCGCTTATCAGTGTTAGAAGAAATAATCATGACATACACTTTTAACGTGAGTTAACCTAAATAGACTGTTCGCTTTGTTTTATGATCGCGTAAAATGTCTTCTCAAATAGCGATAAAATGATTGTCACATGGGGAGGTCAACCTTTAGTGGATTACGCCGAGCCAGGGGTGTCCACCTTCTTGTGCACGTGACGCACGTGCTCAGCGATTTGAGGGGCGCGTAATGAAGTAGGGTGACACCCCTATACAATAAAGCTTGGGCCCTGTACAGCGACTGAAGATGGATTTACAAAGCTATAAGAAATCGACGAAACTGTTGCAGTCAGAATACTACCTACTACTGGTTACTGGTACTATTGGTTGAAATAATACTTAATTGTCCATCTGTAGCATTTAAATATCTTGTCAATGACGACATTATTCCCCAAGAGGCAATCTTATACACCCACATTTCACCGTAAGCATCGTAACAAGTGCTGAGCCCATTACCGTGTTGAAAATGGACGCAGGTTGTAGCGATTAGCTGTAAAAAATATGATGCCACCCATAAGACCTTCAACTTGGCTTAACAATTGCCATGCTACTGACAACCGAGGCCAACGGCTTTGCATGCCTTCCGAAGGACGTAAACGCTCGTAATGGAACTGCCGTTACCGATCTGGGAATAGCCATTGCGAAATATGCTTACTGCAGTGACCGTTTACAGAACACTGAGTTAATGAGGCTACAAACATTGAAAATTATACTTAGCACTTTTATGAAGAAACCGATTTATAAAAAGAAACTATCAGCCTGGACTAATATAAAAGGACAACTAAATTTTGACAGGCGTTCACTATTCACTAATTGATATTTGAAGAAACGTTGAACTTTTAAATTGCTGGACCGCTTTTGATTTGGCGTGAATAAAGTAGAAGAAATCCATTTGTCGAACAATAAAAGTTTATATAAGTAAGTTTAGATGTAGCCTAGAATAATTAAAACGATGAACAAATAACAATAAAAAAAAATTCTAACATAGCTTACCCTTAGCTCCGTCGCCTGCAATTCGCTGATCTTTCAGTGGAGTACGTTCTTATACAATCTGCAACAAAAGTGCAATTTGTTATGGGCGTATCGTTCGTGACCGGAGCGCTGCGCGATGTTTCAACAATGAATTACCGTGATCGCGGTAGCTGACACACTATTCGCAGCTAGGGACGCTACAAGATAACGTGTGCGTTATGACTTTGTTATCGTCCGAAGACTTCCTTGAGCGCGATTTTTGGCATAACTATGACCATAAATTACCGTATTTATTACTGCGGGAAGAGGTGTGGTTACACTAGAGTTTACCTAGATTCCAAAAATTCGAGCACTTTTTTTTAACAGTCCATGTCGTTATGTGCGCTGCCGTTGAGCTTATTTTGCACACAGAACAAACGGTAGTGTGACCACAAACGTATTAATTACTGCAGTAATTTTCTTTGATGTGCGAAAAAAGACCGCCGCCGGAGCTATTGTCTACCGCCATTCGCCGTATTTATTGGCATTAATAAAAATATATATATGGCCATAGAAATGTAAAATTATTACATTTCTATGGCCATATATATATCTTAACTTTTAAACTTTCGCGTTGCATGATTAAAATAAGTGTAAAATACAGGTATTAACGCGATCATGCTTATTTACCTTAAATAGCTTGACGTTTCGACTGGGTTGCACCAGCCGTGGTCACAAGCAGACTGCTATTTAAGGTAAATAAGCATGATCGCGTTAATACCTGTATTTTACACTTATTTTAATATATATATATATCTTGTTACAACATCTAGGTTTTGTTCCAATTAGTAGTGTTTCCGTAACATTAATGACAACGAGAGATGTATCCTTTTGGTAACGTTTTAAGGCAGCCACCTTATTTAATATCAACTGTTTCAAGTTTTACTAGTAATTAAAACTAACTACCTAACTATCCCTGACAGAGAAGTCATCTGTGACAACTCCATGGTCCCAAGGACAGATCGCCCTGTTTCGTGATCCATGCATACTTCCTTTACTTTCTGCAGATTCATAATCGTTTCATTCATGCAATTCTGGGTATACAAGTACTTTTGACCTTTCCGTTTTTGAGTAGTGTGGTCACGAGTTCTTCGTATGTAAGTCTTGTTATACCCTATTATTACTAGTACCGTTTGTAAATTTTGACTTTACGCTTTCAATTGACACCATGAAAATTTGATTGCGATCCAGAGGCAGGCTGAGGTGTTACACACGCGTGATTAGTCGTCTATTAGGGACATTTAAAATACAACCAATGAAAGAGATACAAGACATCTAACTACTAAGGGTTTCTACTAAGGGTTGCTTAAATCTATTATTATCATACAATACCATCATCGATAGTGTAAATAAACTGTTTAACTAAGAAATTACCATAATAATTATTAATAGATATAATATCGACGCAGTCTATCTATTTAGTTATAGCACGGAATAAATTATAAGGTGGCAGACGAACCGGCGTCGCTTTAATAAGATAATTCAGTGGAAACGCGAGCAAGTGACTCGGAAACGAAAACGGTGGAACGGTTTTATGAAGCACTCCCTCTTTTATGCATTTACTATGATAACCGTACATTTTTGTTCACCTTTTTGCTTAAAATAAATTATACATTGTCTTTGAGACTAGTATATTTTGCTACCAAGTCTACTTTCTTTCTTAAGTGTGACGAGAAAAATGCGTCCGTTTTTGAGAACATTTTTCTCTCACCTCAGAAATTTTAAATATACCTAACTAACTTATATATATAAACCTATGTTAAATAAGTGTTTATATGACTGGTCTACACCTATGTGTAGACCAGTCATATAAACACTTATTTAATTTGATTAATGATGAGTTTGGCAAAGTTTTTACCTCAAAAACTCTACAGATTGGTGGTCGTCCTGTTTTCAGTGACTGGGCAACACCAGGTATCTTTAAAAGTAGAAATAAATTATTTGAATTATATTCAGAAAAATCAAAACTGCATCATGTATAATTGAGGTAATTGCGCCCCATCTAGCAACTGTGTTTAATGACTGTGTTTCTAGTGGTACATTTCCTGATTTAATGAAACACAGCAAAGTCGTTCCCTTGTTCAAGGCTGGCAGCGCTACAGAGCCGTCTAATTTCCGACCAGTGTCAGTGCTGCCAACTTTGAGCAAAGTATTTGAAAAAATAATCTTGAATCAAATGCTATCCCATTTTAATAGTCATAAAATACTCCACGCGAATCAATTTGGGTTTACGAAAGGGCGCTCAACTTCCGATGCTGGTGTTGAGTTATTAAAATGTATTCATGAAGCTTGGGAAGACAAGCACGATGCATTAGGTATATTTTGCGATCTATCAAAGGCTTTTGATTGCGTTCAACATGAAACGCTGTGCAAAAAATTACACCACTATGGAATAAGAGGCAAAGCTCTCGACCTTCTGTCTTCATATTTGAACAATAGAATACAGAGGGTCGATATTAATGGTACACGTTCTGTAGGATCCATGGTTGCAAGGCTCGATACTTGGGCCATTCTTGTTCCTCATTTATATTAATGATTTACCATTTTATGTAGGGGACAGGAATAAGATTGTTTTGTTTGCAGATGACACCTCATTAATTTTTAAAATTAAAAGACAATTAGATAACTATGACGATGTAAACAATGCAATTGCAAGAGTAGTTCATTGGTTCAGCTCAAATAATCTTTGCCTTAATGAAAATAAAACTAAATGTATAAAATTTACTCTACCAAATGTAAAACAAGTTGCGGCCAATGTTCAACTGAATGGACAAGTGTTAGAGTTTGTAGAATCAACTGTGTTCCTAGGTATAACTATTGATGCCAATTTGCAGTGGGGCCCACACATAGAAAAGACAGCCTCTAGATTAAGTTCGGCTGCATACGCTGTAAAAATGATCAGGACTCTAACAGATGTGGATACGGCTAGAATGGTTTACTTCAGCTATTTTCATAGTATTATGTCTTACGGTATTCTCCTTTGGGGGAGTGCTGCAGATTTAAATATTATTTTTGTTCTACAAAAGCGGGCTGTACGCGCTATTTATAATTTGGGCCCCAGAGTTTCTCTCCGAGAAAATTTCAAAGAAGTAAATATTCTAACCGTACCATTACAATACATTTTTGCCAATCTTATGTATGTCCAGAAAAATCTATCACAGTTTTCTAAACTCTGTGATAAACATAATATAAACACTAGAAATAAAAATAATCTTTCAGTCCACCACAGTCGACTACATAAGATTGGCGATTCTTTCCAGGGTAACTGTATACTCTTTTACAACAAGCTTCCCTGTGACCTGAGAAATTTACCTTACCTTGTTTTTAATAAACTTTTTAAATAAATTTAAAAAGTTTATTAAAAACAAGCTTTGTGAAAAAGGTTTTTACTCCGTTACAGACTATTTGCAGGACAGGGACGCCTGGAAATGATCTGCTGGCAAAGTAAAATAATATTAAATTGTAAATAGGCCATCAAAAAAAAAGCCTTCCTAAGTTTCTTGCCGGTTCTTCTCAGGTGGGCCGCGTTCCGAACCGGTGGTCGCTTTAAATATTTTAAATAGTGTATGACATTTTGTAAGCGCCGTTAAAATGGTCTATGCGAAATAAAGATATTTTTATTTTATTTATTTTTTATTTATGTTTTGTAAATATTGTATGTGAGATTTCGTATTTTTTTACAAGATATTTTCCCGAGAGATTTACATTGTAATTCAAAAGTACGCCAAGTTAACGTATTGATCTCAAATTCTCAACGCCTTCAATGACAAAGTTACAAACGTAAAAAATATTTAGAAGTAATTAACTAAAATCTTGACGCTGTATCCCTATCGGGGTAGTCAGAGAGGACAGATCGTTAGGCTACGTGATCGAAGCATACTTCTTTCACTCTTTTCCGATTCATTAATGGCTTTTTACATACACGTATGGGTATCCGAGAAGCTTTATTTTGGAAGATTGAAACATATATACGAAGACGACATAATCAGATTGCTTAAAAACATCTAACTAAGGTAAAAGCCTAGCTTTCTCTCGTCAGTCAGCTTTTATCTCTGAAGTGGTGGCACAGGCATATTATATGCCCACATTTATGCGTGTGCAATTTTTTACTACTTACATCATGCCTCACATTTGAGTATCACTTCCTTATCCTCGGTCATTCCAGTAGGTAACAATCCCGGACTGTTTACATCGTCAGTGCTCAAGTGGCGGTAACTCAGTGGCGGTTGTAAAACGATTCGCTCGGTTTGTTTACCAGCCACTTCACTAGCTCATGCCGGCACGCTTTATTGGCGGAATTGTGTGTCAGCTAATCAAACTTTTAAACGAGTTTGTTATTTGTTGCTGGAGATAGTTGAGTTATTTGTTAGTTTTTATAACGGGAAAATAACTGCGGATTGCACTAGATTAGAACTCAATAAAATAGATCTTGAGGTAGGTTTCAGAAGTGTCAATAGGCTGTCTTAATTCATATCGGGTGCTTAGATAGATAGATAGATGTCTTTATTTGCTATTTTGTTATAAAGATCTTATGACTATGGGTATATTATGTTCCGCCTAACCTTTGCTTTCCAAGAGTTAGCTTCGCCCACGAACTTTAATTCCTCGGGCTATTCTTTCGGCGGTTGATTCGAAAGGGCAATCTGTCACTGGTATCTATACTAATTTAGATAAAGCTAAAGAGTTTTTTTTTTTGGTTGAACGCGCTAATCTCTGGAACTACAGGTTCGATTTGCATAATTCTTTTTGTGTTGAATAGTCCATTTATCGAGGAAGGCTATAGGCTATATAGTATCACGCTACGACCAATAGGTGCGGAACAGCAATGATAAATGTGGAAAAATCAAAACATTCCTTTCGATAGCTTCCGTTGCGAACGCTGCGTAAACGATTAAAGTTACGCAAAAACTATGTATTACATAATTATTCCCCTTTAAAAGTTCTAAAATAAATTCCGCGACAGCATATGCTTATCTTTTAAGGTTAATCATTTTATTGTGAAAAAAATTGGTCTTAAAATGAAAAGCATGGCCGATGATTTGCGATTTACGCATGCGCGACGTCACGACTAGCCAATAGCGAGCGAGCTCTGCGAAGTCCGCGCGTCTCCTTGGTAACTATAATAATAATAATTTGACTGCCTCTGTGGCGCGGTGGGAGTGCATCCGACTGCTACGCAAGACGTCGTGGGTTCGATTCCCACCCAGGATAAAACTTTGTGTGATGAGCACGATGGTTTATTATGTGTCTGGGTGTTATTTATCTATGATATGTATGTATTTAGAAATATATAAGTATGTTTATCAGTTATTCTGGTTACCATAGTTCAAGCTCTGCTTAGTATGGAATCAGATGGCGTTTTGTGAGTTGTCCCAACAATATAGAAAAAAATTATAATATAAAGTTAACTATACTAATATGTGTTGGATAGCGTATTTATCGTGGAAGTCTATAGGCTATATCGTCACGCTACTACCCTAAAGAGCAGGGCAGTAATCAACAAATCGGGCTAATAGTCATTCACAATTGTAAAAGTAGATAATAAACGACGGGATTAAATGGGAGCGACGGGGATAAAGTCGTGACGGATAAAAGGCTATCTCATCACGCTACTACCCTGAGGAGCGGAGCAGTAATCAACAAATCGGGTAAATATTCATACATTATTGTAAAAGTAATAACGACGGGATTAAATGGGAGCGACGGGAACAAAGGCGAGACTGATAAAAGACTATATAATCACGCTACTACCCCGAAGAGCGGAGCAGTAATCAACAAATCGGGCAAATATTCATACATTATTGTAAAAGTAATAAACGATGGGATTAAATAAAAATAAATATCCATCACGCCTTATCCCCGAAGGGGTGGCAGAGGCATATTATATGCCCACTTTTCACCGTGTGGATTCCTGTCCCACGTAATAGGTGGTGAGCCCATTGCCGTGTTGAAATAGACAGACGCAGGTTGTGGCTACCTGCTGTTGAAATTTTCAAGCCGCCCATAAGGCCTTCAACCAGGCTTAACGACTGCCATTTTACTGGCAACCGGGACCAACGGCTTAACGTGCCTTCCGAAGCACGGAAACGCTCGCAAATGTAAATACCACAAAGTGGTCACCCATCCGAGGACCAGCCATAGTGAAAGTTGCGTAACTCAGTGATCGTTTACAAAACACTGAGACCGCGGGGCCACGGGCGCTTCCTAATGGGAGTGACGGGAATAAAGGCGTGACTGATAAACAAACGGGAGTTCGAAGTTTGTCACGGGCGAAGCCGCGCGGGTTAGCTAGTTCTTTAATAAAGATAATTTATAATTTGGAGCTTGCCCAGATCTACATACTATGGCACAATATCGGTACGCAACGCTCGGCACTCTTTCAAAATTTGGGCAAAGAAACTAAAAGTATTTTTTTTTTATACGTGGCACGTCAAAATGGCATCGCCCGCTGATGATAAGCAAAGACGACGACCCATGATTGGGGCCGCTATCTTAACCCGCGTAGGGCTCTGATAGCGCGACCCTCATCTTGACGGCCCAGATATATGCCTTTTCACGCTACCCTTAAAGGACCCAGGATTGTAGGAGGAGGGAGACACGTGCACTGGCAGAGAGGGATATGAAGGGAGATATGAAGGGTTCGCTAAACTACTAAAATCAGACTCCTGAAATGATTGATAACACTATATAAAAACAGTGACATAGTAAAATCTAGAAATGATTTTATGCCATTTCCGAGCAAAATTTTCGTCTTCTCTCTCGGCAAGTAATGTGGATGAAAAATAAGCTCATTGGGTACTAAAAAGACGAGCGGTCGCCTTAGGGTCAGCAGTTTAACAGCTTATTGTGCACTCGAGTCATCCTGCCTGTTATACGCTTAATTAAGGCCGCCTCAGACCGGCGACGACAATGGACATTAGTTAATTTTTTTTGGCCAAGACTCACCGTTTTGTTTAACACTTCGTTGGATGTTTTTGCTGTCGCCTAAATAAGAATTGTTTTGATATTATATTCGGCTTTTAATTTCTTTGTTTTAAAATGATTTTTAAAGTTAATGAAAAATGTTATACCTACTTATAGTGCATGCTTATAAGACATTATCGGAGGTTATATTTTCATTTAGCCGACTTTTGATATATTCTACTTTTGACACCATTGTTTATTATTGACAGATTCTATATTTGACATATTCTACAATTGAAAGATTTTATATTTGACATATTCTACAATTGACAGATTCTATATTTCATGGATGCTATATTTGACAGATTCTACGTTTAACAGATTCTAAATTTAACAGATTCTACATTTGACAGATTCTACACTCTGCTGTTTGATGCTCCCTCCGTTTGGACCAACAGAGCAAAGACGAAGGACACCTGAGAACTCCTCGGTCACTCATGAAATGACTGCAGTTCGATAGTTAGATTGTATATTGATCACAAACAATCTCTAAGCTTATATTAAAATTAAGTGCGATCAATAATCGACTAACGCCATCTAATTACAGAATACCAAATAATTCACATGATAGTTTGAACACGGACATTATCACTAATAATTTAATCCTTCAATCATGGTAGGGCAGCATACCCTGGCCTATTTGTAGTGTAGTGGGAACAGGTCTGTCCTCAACATCCGTTTCCACAGAACATGTGACGACATAAGTTCTACGAGGACTTACAAGAGTAGGTAATATAACGTCGCAAGTTAAAATATGTAGATGTGTGTATTATGTTGTAAACACTAAATAAGTTTAATCATTATTAAAAATAATAACATTATCATTATTAAAAAACCTCCAAAATAAGCCTGTGACATTCCACCATAAATGTCAAATTAATATTTATAGAGGTTTTCTTAAACTTTGCTACCGGAACGTTTGTAATGAAAGGTACAAATTTCTTAATTAAAACACTTTTTCACTAAAGGCTAGTTTAGGTCTGCGGACGAGGTGCGAAAATCCAAAAGAAGGATTTAATTAATGTCGTTGTGAAATTCCTAATTGCGATTCCCTTTGCTTTAATACGCAACTACGTCACGCCTCACGTCGCAAGCTGCCTTTGCCTCGACTTACCTCGACGCTAAAAGTGTAAGATTAAACAATAATACATTTCGTGTAATAAGTTGGATTAAAAAAAAATTTACTTTAAAAAGGTTGTACAAACAGTCAAATACAGATAAGATACTATCTTTTTTTATCTATACTATACTTACTAATATTATAAAGCTGTATAGCTGTATAGTTTCCGTGCTTCGGAAGGCACGTTAAGCCGTTGGTCCCGGTTGCCAGTAAAATGGCAGTCGTTAAGCCTGGTTGAAGGCCTTATGGGCGGCTTGAAAATTTCAACAGCAGGTAGCCACAACCTGCGTCTGTCTATTTCAACACGGCAATGGGCTCACCACCTATTACGTGGGACAGAAATCCACACGGTGAAAAGTGGGCATATAATATGCCTCTGCCACCCCTTCGGGGATAAGGCGTGATGGATATTTATTTTTATTATTTATTTGTATAGTTTGTTTGGTTGAACGCGCTAATCTCAGGAACTACTGGTCGGATTTGAAAAGCCCATTTATCGAGGAAGGCTATATCTAACACGACCTCAGACTTTTCGAGGGCCACCTGGAGTCTCAGAGCCCTGATGCCTTTCATAAATTGGGCCACGTCGTCGTCGTCGTAGCAGATTATGTCGACCCCCGGCAGCATGGTGCCACGCAGGACTCAATCGTAACCGACGTTCCAGCTTAATATTTGTTAGGTTGCGCTTTGTTAAAAAACCCCACACACCCTATATTTATTTACTCTCATTATTACCAAAGCACACCACAGCACTTTAACTAATTAATATTTACCCCTTCAAACTCCAGCAGTTCCAGCACTGAATATCGCTATGAAAGTTTAAATCTTGAAAAACGATAAAACAGGTATTTTTCGTCTCGCGGGTCTTCAAACCTCAGTGCAGGCGGCAAGGCGAACGAAACGAGGCGGAGGACACGAGGCGCAATTATGTTCATGTGAAATTATAATTAGGCTTACAAGGAAAAACCTTAACCACCTTCTTAAATGAGCAGTAATTTTTTGTTTTACTTAGCCGTCATAGTGCTACCCACCTGATGGAAGAAGTGTCGACATCCTATTTGAGGTTGAGGGCTATTTTATTAGTCTAAAACTATACGCTTCCCTTTAATAACTCTGGGTTAAAGGGGTTGTTCAAAAAAAACTCTGGGTTGTTCCAAGTTTTTAAGATATGGCAGAGTAAAGACATAAATTATATTATCAATGGCGTATACACCATTCTATCAATTGTATGGCCTGGCAGTTTCTCTTATCACGTTGTTTGGGTTCTATAAGAAGAGGGTTAGATGTAAAATATAATATTACTACTTTATCCATGAAACTTAACTTAATGGTTATATTGCAAAGTATACTAGCGGCCCCAATTAAATTTTTTTAGGATTTTACACTGTTTTTGCTAATCCGATTTCGATGGGCTTATCATCATATTTCAAAAGTCTATATACATCTACATTACAAAATATTCTTATTCATAATAACTGCCATATATCTTCTGAGCTATACCGAAGCACCCTCTACCTGCCTCGTAGTCCTCATAACTCCTCCAGACCCATTACGGTGTCAGGTTACGGCGGCTCCATTTATCTTGCGAGCTCATACGAGCCTGCACCTAAACTTAATTATTACGAGTGTATTGAGTAAACAAATTATACGAGCGGAATGAGAAATTATCTGTGGCCTGTTATGTAAACGGTAGGTACGTGTCGTTTGCAATGAGATGAGGATCATACTACATAAATACAATGTCGTATTATGTGTGTCGTATCACGACTTTGGAGTACAACAATTATTTAGCAAGCAGTAAATAATTTTAAAATAAATACAGTCCAAGTGAATACGTGAGAGATTTGCATATTAGGGTATATATAAATTTGGATATTTGGTTAGCTAGCTACTTACCGGTTATGACCTACTGTGCGGAGGCGTGTACACTTACGGTGGGGCTAGTCTCTCAAAGTTGCACAATGAGCTATGGAGCGAGCTATGCTTGGAGTGTCTTTGAGAGATAAACTCCGAAATGAGGTTTTCCGTCAGAGCACCAGGTTGGCAATTATGGCTCGCAGAGAATGCGCGTTAAAGTGGCAATCGGTTGGCCAGAACCATGGAAGAACCGATGGCTGATGGAACAAATCAGTTCTGAAGTCTCCACTCCACCACGACAATCGTAAGGTACGACCTCCTCCAGATAGACCAATGACCTGGAAACGGTCGCAGGCGTAAATTTAGAGAGGCCTACGTTAGACTAAACTGTCATAGGCTTATTTGATAATTGGTGATGAGTACCTTATACGTAAACTCCAGGAATAAGGGCCGTATTCCAGAACGTTGTAAGAGGACCATATCACAATTTTTTGCATGGCCTACCCTCCCTACCGCCAAAGTGGTTCGACGAAATATATTGCAGATTTAATTCAGCCAATAGGATGCAATGGAGTTCTACCGAGATTTTTGTGACCCAATAAGACACTTGCAATTTAGTGCGCCTGCTGATTAAAGAGGTCATGGCGAAGAATAGGTAAATACGGAATAAATTCCAGTAGAATCCATCACCCTCTCAATTCGATTGGGTCCACGTCTATTAGTGAAGTTAGATTGACTGATATAATTAGTTGATTTCAGTTTTCTTTAATTCTCTTCTGTTTTACAATAGTAAATCCATACTTATCAATCACGCCGTTAACGCCGAAGGGGTGGCAGAGGTTTACGCACACATTTCACCGTAAGCATTTTTATTCCAGTTGCTTAACGACTGCCATGTTAAATCTATACTAATATTACAAAGAGGTAAAGTTTGTGAGGTTGTGGGTTTCATAGGCTGTGTGGGGTCAGCACCTGAATTTACTAAACCTATTTTAAATGTTCTTTCATTGTTGAAAAGGAGTATTATCCCTGAGTGTAACAGGTAATTTTTCATCACGATACCTTGGAAACGTAACGAGAAATCTTTGACACGCGGATAGAGCACGTTTAGAAGTTAGTCCCGATTGCTAGTAGCATGGCAGTCGTTACGCCAAGTTAAAGGCCTTATGGGCGGCTTGCAAATCTTAATTTTTAAAAAGACAAGCCCAGGTTTTGGCGACCGGTCGCTAATGGACGGTAATGAGCTCACCACCTATTGCGTGGGACAATACTGCATACGGCGAAATGTGGTATATACTATGCCTCTGCATACAACTTCGGGGATAAAGGCGTGACAACATATATCACTAATATATAAGAGAAGAAGAGTTTGTTTGTTTGTTTGGTTGAATGCGCTAATCTCAGGAACTCCTTGTCGGATTTGAAAAATTCTTCATGTGTTGGATAGCCCATTTATCACGGAAGGCTATAAGCTATATTCCATTACGCTACTGTCCTGTAGAGTGGAGCAGTAATCATAAATATCGACAAATCGGGAAAACTTATATACATAACTAGCTGACCCGCGCAACTTCGTTAGCGCCACCAAAAATGTGATAACTGAAGAACCGCTCAATCGATTGTGTAGAAACTTCACATAAACCATCTACTAAATAGTCCGAACAAAGCCTAAACATTTGGTTTGGATAGGTGAGCCCGTTCTTGAGTTATAAAATTACAACGAAGAGGAGTTAAAATTATGACACGGGCGAAGCCGTGGGGGTCACCTAGTGTATGTATTTATATTCTATATTGTCTTAGAAGTCTTATTAAACAAACGTAGGAATGCACTTATTCGCCTAATTCAGTAACCAATTACTTCATCGAACCACAATACTATCAAATCGATGTTGATATCCTCAATTGAGTTATGGATATGATCAGCACGGCGGGTCACCCGTGTAATGCTATTATATCCTTGATAATTTACAAACAGTATATTGACACAATTTGCGAATACTGGTCCCTAATGCTAACATCTGTTTAATGGAACTAACCAACCGTTAAACCTTTATGTTGTTAATCGATTAAGTGCAGGTAATTATGCTACCGCTGGTTGTTAATTATTGAGCTGTAGCGGGTCCATATTATTCCCACAGTAATCTATTAGCAGTCGGTTGTTAAATGTCAACTGTGGTCTCACTAGTTTTAAAACAATGAAGAGAGAGTTTATACTTAGATTATTTAAACCTGAAATTATCTGTTGCAGGTATAACAACATCTTGAGTAATCGTTTTGTTAACCTCTTTTGTTAATATAATCGCTGAAACTACTGTTATATGATCATAATAGTATATTTATTAAAGTGTGACTTATCCCGGCCGCATTCACATCTATAGCAATGACCAAGGCCAGAAATGTTACACAGAGCTCGAACTCAGTAAGATTACAGAAGTTAGAATGTCTTGGATTAGAATAGAAAGGATTAGAATGTCCCACATTGAAATTCATCAAAAGATAAATTTAAGAAGTAGGAAAACGAAAATAGCGCCTCTCATTTGCATAGCAGGAGATCAGTAAGGCAACTGGGTGTACGTCCTATAGAAAAAGGGAAGTACCATGGTAGTAGAGGACCTATGTGAGTTCTGTTTAATTACACTAATATTTATGGCAGAAACGTCGAAAAGTAGAATTGTCAAATTTATTCATACTAAAGAACAGTAGCGTTTTAACGTTTACTAATTATAGGAGGACACGGATATTATAACTATGATTCCTAAATGATGAGATAGTATTTCACACAACTCTCCAAAATATAATTTTCCAAAAATGTTTCACTCCCGCGACTATGTACGTTTAAAATAAATACACTCAGTGTATCCACCCTTATAAGTACACCAATGAACATCAACTCTTTGTAGTAAAGATTAAGTAGAGGTTTGTTTATGATGCAATTGCTGTGTATATTTACGAGCGGTTCGCGTGCACGCGGTATCCTCATGAAGGCTGCGCTTCGGCGAGCGTGGCGTGATAAACACTTATCTAGTGAACAACCAGCTTCGTTCTGAAGTTTCCGCTGCGGCACGGAAGCAAAATCTTGTGCAAAAATATAGCTGTGCTTGTTATAAAGAGAAATGAAAAAGCGAAACAGTTATCTAAGAAAATGTGACAAGTATTGGTATACCTTAAAAATAGCAGTCAGTTTTCACCGACATGGCGACTGCATGACGTTTAATGTGTGGCCTAGAGTAAAAGGAAACAGTGTGAAATGCTAAAAGACTTATAAAACTTTGAAATATAATTTTATGCAAAATTTCTTAAAATGATATCTTTCTACATGAAATTAGTAGTGTTCAAATCTATTATACTTTACAAATTTACTTACGAGTATACCCATACTTTTTTATCCACGAATCGACATCTGTGTCGCAAGTACGACACCGGACACCGACAGCGAGGTGTGAAGACAATAACTGACACTTAACCCTTCACTCCCCCACGCTGCGTATTGGATGTCAGTGTAACGTCACTCAAGAGTAGGGTTGTCGAATTTACCCGCAAATATATTGGATTTTTAAAAGTAAAATTTATATAACACAAATATTGTTAGGGACCAAGGTGGTAGTAATCCCTAAAATAGGTGATCGCTACGGACGGCGAGAGCGAGTGGACTGTATAGAAACTATATTTCGCTCTCGTTGCCCTGTAGGTTGCTGCAGCTGATCCGGTAAGAAGAATGCCATGTCTGTATGTTCACGCTGATGTGGCTTCAGGGCAGGGATTCCAGGCAGAGAAACAACTTCGGATTTTTCTTGGTTTTTTTCTTGAGCCGTAGTGTATCAGGACCGTTGAACCGTATCGGTCGTACAAGAGTGCGCTTATTATATCTAAAAATTCGGCCCGCAACTAGTGGGGTGTTGCGGGAGCAAATCAAAATGCGCCTAACTATATACTTATATGTAGAACTATCTACGATTGTTTATTTATATATTTTAGGTTATACTTATCGCTATTCTTACAATTAATATTCTTATGTTCTAATTTTATTCACATTTAGCTTCTAGGGTGACGTAGCTAACAAATATATTGCAGCTTTGTAAAAGTTATAAAGGATGCAGTCTAAGATCAGCGATTAAAGTGATGTTTAGTAAATAAAGTATCTCATCCATTACCCACACAACAAATAAAAGATGTAACGGTTTTTGAAGTAAAATTTGTGTCGCCATAGCCATATCGAGTAACCCAATGAAACTGTGGGTGGAACCGTTTCCTTACTAACTTAGTATTGAAAACTTAATAATAAATAATTTTCTGTGTAACTTTCTCTTCAAAAACAAGGAAAACAGTATAACATTTTTTTTGTTTTTGCATTTTGACAGCCCCAGCAAGTTCGCATAATACCATTTAATGTATGCTCCGTATCGAGTGTTCGTGTTCCGTATACAGAATTATAAAGTAATTGGTAATATAGAAGCTGATAGAGTGTTTTCCTTCAATATTACGCGCATTTTATTGGATAAAGTACAAGGATGATGGAGTAATTGAAATATTACGTCCTTTTCAATAGACTGCGCCAAAGCGGTGATGTATTTACACCTATATAGGATATCTGTATATTTATCACTAGGTGACTCCACGGCTTCGCCCGTGACATATCATGATGACATATGTCAGTGCGCTTGACATCTAGAATATCACGCGCCTATAAGATAAATTTGTAAAATTTATACTGTGAACGGTCTTAACGAGTGTATGAGCCTGCTACTGATGATATGTAAATAATATTCTTGCTAATAATCTGTGAAGTTTAACCAGTTTACTTGTTGTTTATCTCTGTACCGTTGCTCGTCAACACTTTGCACTACGTTGTTTACTTGCCATTCATGTACATAAAGCTAACCATAACATGACTGGACCTTTCATTTACCAACTTGCCCCACAAGAAGACTCTTAGTTCGGCGATAGCTGGAGCGTGACATAACAACTTAACGGGAGGAAGGAAGAAGCAAAGGTCCTTCCCCCAAACGCTCTTGTCTGGTCATACTCTTAAAATGACGATTAAAATATGGTGGAGAATTTCAACTTGGTTCGATACGGTTCGGGTAGTTCAGGTGGCTAGAACACTGCCCTGGTTAGGCAAAGGTCACAGGTTCAATCCCTATCTCGAATCTAATTGTCTTATTCCACTTTATTAAAAATTTATGAGATACTTATATATTTCTAAATACATACATATTTTAGATAAATAACACCTAGACACAGAATAAACCATCGTGCTCATCACACAAAGTTTTTTCCTGGGTGGGAATCTAACCCACGACTTCTTGCGTAGCAGTTGGGTACACTTCCACCGCGCCACAGTGGCCGTCTGTAAAAATAAATTCATCATCATTAAAAAATAAGAAGAATAATGGCACAGACGATTCGTTCTCTTGTTAATGAAGCTCTGCTAGTTGCTTTCTTTGTTTCTAAATCCAAGTAGATTTGTATCCTGTGATCCACTTTGACTGTTTGGTAAGATTTTTTTTTATAATTATTTTATGGCCTGGTTACAAAGACCTTTTAGCCAAAACTTATTTTTTATAAACGGAAAGGTCAAAAGTACTCGGATACCCAGACGTGCGTGTATGAAGCGATTGATGAATCTCGAAGAAGCGAAAGAAGTATGCATGGATCGCGAAGCCTGGCGATCTGTCCTCTCTGACTACCCCGTCAGGGATACAGCGTGAAGATAGTTAGTTAGTTATTTTTTATATCATATTTCTAGAATCTTATCTTCTAATTAGTCCTGTCCAGTCTTTGTCGATGTCGTGTCCTCAGTCCTAGGTCCTGGTCCTTGCCCTCAGTATAATGGTGATTCTTATACGAAGGTTTTCAGTGAACTTTTTTTTTTTTTACTCGGATACCCAGACGTGCGTGTATGAAGCGATTGATGAATCTCGAAGAAGCGAAAGAAGTATGCATGGATCGCGAAGCCTGGCGATCTGTCCTCTCTGACTACCCCGTCAGGGATACAGCGTGAAGATAGTTAGTTAGTTATTTTTTATATCATATTTCTTCAATCTTATCTTCTAATTAGTCCTGTCCAGTCTGTGTCGATGTCGTGTCCTCAGTCCTAGGTCCTGGTCCTTGCCCTCAGTATAATGGTGATTCTTATACGAAGGTTTTCAGTGGACTTTTCGCGACAAGAGAGAAAATAGCATTTCACTGCATATATATCATTGCCTTTCACTATAGCATGTTAACACAAATTTTATGTCCAAGAAACCACCACTCCCGCACATAAAACAAGATAAATGCACTAGTTTAAGAAAATAATATACAGCAAGCGTCCGCACTTGTTACTCTTCCCGCCACTAGTCCGTTTGCTAAGAGCATCTACATATTATTAGACTTTTTATTGCTACGTTTTGATAGCATTGGCATCTGACCTCCCATCTCCGTGCCAGTGCACCAAAGCCCTGTTATAATAGCAAAAAAAAAGACCCGAAGCCGTGTAGCATTAAAGGTGTGTTTCTTTAATTCTATTGGAACATAATACAACTTCATTTACTCAGCCACTTTCAACAGCAAAGACCTCTTTCTCCCAAAGCGTATTTCGTACTTTTGAGATTGATCTGCATACCTTTCCATTTCTTTTCACTGCTTTACTCTTTTTTGTTATTTTATATACCATAAAACAATTGTCCAGCATGTCCCTAAAGCCCCAATGCATATGTAAAGACAAGCTTAGACTGACTTTTTCAAGAAAATCTACACAAAATAACATTGAAGGGGTTCTAAGTAAAACGCATCCCCAAGGCGAGGCGCTCGGCGTTTAATATAAAATTATAATAAGTAAAAGGGTGAGCGCGGTATTAGCGAGGGGCGCCACTAGTGATGTCACTCACTTTTTACGAAAAATTACATTTTTTACGGCTTTTTATTAACGAGTATCATAAATTTTGAACAACTTTGTGCTATCTATTTTGCGAAAATATTATTTAATATTAGCAGAACGACTATTATGTATTTTACCTTGTGGGTTAGACAGAGAACCGACGTTTGTGTATTAGACATTTTAAGCAACCTGACCATGGCTAGGTTTATAGTACATCATAAAGGCTTAGGAATAATATATTTCCCTTGATTCTCTGATAAAAAACAATCCTTTAGTCGCAGTCAAAACCAATACCAATGATTCTCGCTGTTAACTACTCACTCTAATCTTGCTCGCTCCCTCACACGCGCCCTAATAGCGCCCAAAGTAATAACGTGACATTTGTCTGTAGTAACTAGTGTAATCATATAAGGAAGAGATACCGTCCTCCCTCCCCCCTGGACACGCTGGGTTTGTATCAAATATATACCTCTGGTAATGAAAACGTCCATAGGCTACGGTGACCACTTTCCATCGTATGCTTGTATGCCATGCCACCTCAGTGGTGAATGATCCCTTGATCTGTGCTCTAAACCTTTGTTATAACACAACACAATGAAAGTTTTCTATTTCAACATGAATCAATTTAGTAACGTTATAAGTTATTATTACAAACTACGGTTTTACTTGACGCTCCTCTTTAAAAAGGACCTCCGTTAGCTCCGAAACTAGTCGCGCTATCCCGAAATTCACACGTGAGTATAACCGTTTAGTTTGTAATAATGAACAACGCTCACGATAGTTATTATTCTAATATAACATTATAAGGTTTAAATGAGGTAAAGCAAATTTTACAGCAGTCCGAAAAAGCTACCTCTACAACCGTGTGCAGAAAACTTCATAAAACACAAACAAATAGAAATATGCGACGTATTTCCCACACATGTAGAAATGTACAACAAAACAAATCAGGGAACATCTCGCAATTCTCATCCTCTTTTGCTCTAATACGTATATTTGCATATTCCTATACATCGTTGAGGAATACGAGTTGCGATATTAACTTTTGACTGCTGCCTTGAACTTAGATCTCTGCAATATCGTTTCAGAGCCTGTAAAGACTGAGAGTTGATTGACTATGGTTCATCAATCTGTAGGAAGCCATCATTATCTAAGAGTAAGTGCTGGTTGCAAGCCTGCACTGATAGTTCCTCTACTGACGGGTTGTACCTCCGCATCTAATACAGTAAAATTACCTGGTACGTGGGACAACGATACTTACGGTGAAATGTGGGCGTATAATATGCCTCTGCCAACGCTTCGGAGATTAAGGCGTGAATGATAAGAATATTCCGCAGCTACAGAGGATAGATATAAAGGTTTTATTGATCGGTAGGTTGTATATGCAGGCCTAGTTCCATAAAAGTAAAACGCTGCGGCATGAAATACTGAGAAAAATGCAAAACTTCTAAAATGACCTCTACCATACATTATTATACATACACACTACAATACATTTCGTAGTGTTCCCAAATACTTATCAAATCGTTTTTTTTTTTTGGAAACAGTCGTGTAAAAAATCTTTAATAAAAAGTCATCATCACAAAAAATTTGGTGATTAAACACTGCAACCAAAATAAACATAATAATTTTATGTCATTTGCGATCTCGTCTAAAGAGTCGACTGAAAGTTTTTTTTTACTTGTAAATGTCGATACAAACAAATAATGCTGATGTGTTTGGGAACACTACGATAGAGCTTAATCATGTAAAATTTAATACTTAGGTATAAGGCACAACACTATCATACAGCCGCATCGTTGGATCGATCCCCGCGGGAATCCCTACACAGGTGCTATGCCGAGGCGTCTGACTGTTCAGTTCACACCTTCCAGCCGCACAAGTATAGGGATAGCTTTACTCCTGTTTACTGAAGTGAAACGAAAATAAAAGGTGTTGTTTCACAGACGTTCTTCGTGTGGAACGTGGTTGAATATTTTGTCTTTGGTAAACAATCTAACTCCTAATAAAAGGACCCAGTTTCATGTCCAAAAGGAACGCGTCGGACATTATTACAGGGTGCTAATTTGCGAACAGAAGTTCCATCCCCATTTTGTACACAAAACTAACCCATTTCTGACAAAACCAATATAGCGTATCTGAAGAAGTTAACAGGCATGCTAGGATTTTGGTTGCCAGTATTCCTTTTTTTAATTTGTAACTTTTCTTACCGACTTCAAGCTCGTTAAACCTTTCCGATCTTGGTCATTATATATAGATTTCGATTTACAGACAATGGGCGTGCGGATAATAATATTATTAATAATATTTAAAATATTTATAATAATAATAATATTATTTAAAAACTTAAAATTATTGTAGCTATGATTCAGATTTGACAAATCTCAGTGACAGTTAACATGTGGGTCAAAAAGCTCTAAAAGGTCAACTCGAAGCATTTCCATAAATCTTTTAGCTAAATTCCAAACCTTCTACGAGTATATTGCCAGGTTTGGCAAAGTCACCATCAGACTAGCGAAGTCATGTCGAAGTGCTATAGATAAATAACATATAAAAATATTCGACATTAGACGGCACAACTTATTATTCAAAGTCAAACTGGTGACAAACCATTTTTCCTCACAATAAAAAGTTTTACAACAACTTTTTACAGCTCTCGTATTTTATGCTCGGCTTCACCCACACCCTCAGTGTGTATCATCGTAAAATAAATCAGAGTTAAACAGCCACATTCCAAACAATGTAGCGGTGAAAGGGTTAAAGCATGGTTGAGCTTCATTCACACTTCAAGATATTATGACAAACCTGTTATGGCTGTAAAATATCTGAAGATATATACATAATAAAGTAAAAGATATCATAAGAGATACGCATTGAGGTATATTCTTTTGAAAGGAACTATTTTTGTAGTAGAAAATTCCTCATAAAAGGTAATAATGTATATTGAATACACTTCATCAATGCAGTAACAAAACAGAGTTAAATAATTCAAGAAACCCTTACTATTAATAATACACGTTCAACGAATGAGTGTGGAACAATTGACGAAGAATATTTATTGTGAGAAAGTAGAAAGCCTACCTTGATAGACTGAGACATAAGGAGCCATCAGAGACCACTTGAGCAAATTACTCAACATCGGAAAGGTAGTTCGAAACCAAGACACGCACGTATGAAACGACTATTGAATCTGCAGGTGACGAAAACATACGCATGGATCGCGAAGCCTGGCGATGTGCCCTCTGTAATGTATGTTTACTTACGTCAAATCTTTTATTATTCATTCTCTCAAATTATTTGCATGGCGATTATCTCTAGCATTCCTAGGCCTTTATATTTCAAAATATTTAGATTTTCTATGTTTACCTTTTGTAATGTCAGATAATGACAAGCCTTGGTTTTATTTTTAATTTATTGATAGAGCTGCCAGTAGGTTAGGTTGTATAGGTATTAGACCTTGTTATAAATTATTATTCTTATTTTATGTTCTAGAATCACATTGTTAAAATTTTGAAATGTCATCCAATCTATAAAAGGAAGAGAGCCGGGGCAGTGAAGACAGTATACTTTTGGTGTTCGCCTTGGCTTCTTGCCAAGGCGAACACCAAAAGTAGACTGTATTACTGGATTAGTCTTGAATAATAGCGCCGAGTGAGAGGGCTGTGCCCTCTGAAATAATAACGTCGTGGTCTGCAGTGACTTGTAATGCCGACGGCTGGTGGCTTTTAGCCCTCTGCCTGCCCTCACTACCACGACCTACTCCTCTGAGGTCGGCGACGTGGAGGCCTGACTTGAAGCCCCTTCTTGGCGACGTGGAGGCCTGACTCGGGGCCCCTTCTTGGCGACGTGGAGGCCTGACTCGAGGCCTAACCGATAACCTGCGAGCCTTTTTTAAAGAAATCTAGATCTTCAAGTTTACCCACGTTTCCCTGGCCTTGTACTTATATTTTAACATCTATTAAATTAATGTTACCTATTCCTTTTACTTTTTCTTTTAAGCCGGAACTCTTCCAGTCCTGGTGATAGTTTTCTCCTAAACTTTACCTTTTTCCCCTCCCGGAAAATTGTAACGTTACACCTCTCTGACTACCCCATCCCCTGACGGGGTAGTCAGACAACAATTTATAAATACTTTATCCCTATAAAGTATATACACTCGTTTGCAAAAAAAACGGGCGGTTTCGATTTTCTTCCTGGCTGAAAAAAATAAAATACCAAAAAGGTTTTAATCATTTGAACATGTTACTGGCCAGTTATAAAAGTGCCATAATGTTTATTAGAGTACATTCCAAATTCAAATTTTCGACTCAGCCTGGTTTTCAAAGAAAACAACTTTTAACTACATTTTGTGGCGCGAATTCCCTATGCTTAATATCGACTCTAATTAACTTTTTGTCAATTTTTATTAAATTATCTGATGTCCTTGACATTTAAAAGTATTGTTATTGCTGTTTAGCAATCTCGAAAATGATAGATAAAGTGATAAAAGCGAGCAAAATTATTGCGCTGCTTGAAGAAGGTTGCAGCCAATGCTTCGTGGCTCAGAGGCTAAATGTGAGTCGGTCGACAGTTCAAAGGACCTGGCAGCGCTATCAAGAGACCGGTTCCGTCAAAAGAAGGCCTGGTTCTGGCAGAAAGACATGTACCGAACTACGGATGATCGTTTTCTAGTTAGTCAAGCGTTGAGAAATCGCAAATCTTCTTATGTGGACCTCAAGAACAGCCTCGAAGAAGTAAGAAATGTGCAAATTAGTCTATGGACGGTAAGGAGGAGGCTTCTCGCTGCCCTAAATTACTCCGTGGACATCGAGTTGCCAGGCTTAGCTTCGCTCGAAATTGTGTGTCATGGACTCATGAAGACTGGGATAGGGTATTGTTCTCCGATGAAGCCAGGATATCTCTGCATGGTGAAGACCGACATCGGCGAGTGCTACGTAGACGAGGAGAACGCTTTGCAGAGGCATATTTTGAAGAAATCGCACCTTATGGAGGGGGCTCTGTTATGTTTTGGGCAGGAATAAATTCTATGGATCGTACTGGACACCGATACATAACGGAAGTTCTAATTCCTCAGGCACAACCCGCTTTAACCGCTCTTGGCGAAAACTTAATTTTTGTGGACGACATCGCTCGCGCCCACCGGTCTGGCGATGTGGAAGCGTATATGCTAGAAGTCAGAATTCGTCGTTTGGACTGGCCAGCTAGAAGTCCGGACCTCAATCCCATAGAACATGTCTGGGACGTTCTGAAGCGACGAGTGAGATCAGTGCAGCCGGCTCCGCAGACCATCTAAAGAATGTAATTACCGCGGAGTGGGAACGTATTCCCCAAGAAACCATAAAAGATATACTCACTAGCATGCCCAGACGAATGCAAGCCGTGATTTCAGCAAGAGGGGGTCATACTCAATAAACTTTTATCTGCTTTTAATGTATTCAAGAAAAACAGAAATTAACGCGTTTTATTTTTATATAGCGAGCAGGTTCAATAATAGTGTTTTGAGCTTAAACATTATTTCTCAATAATTTAATCAAAATGTTATGATTAAACTGATGAAAACTATTCCTTCCTAATTAATTTATAAAATTCTGAGGATAACAATACCTAAAATTGTCAAACAAACTAATAGTAACTATAATATAGTTCTTTGCTTAAGTGCCCTTTTTTTTGCAAAAGAGTTTATAAATTGTTGGATATTTACTTAACTCTAATTCCGTACCAAGATAATTTGCCCCACATATAATTTATACTAGAATTACATAAAATTCTCATCGTCACATTCCCTTGAGACGATGCGATGTACCACAGCTATACAGATACCGCCCCGCGGGTACACTCGTGAGCTGCCATTACTCACGTCAAGAGTTATTGCTCCCTAGTCACTGAATTTGAAACAACTCGTATTACATGAAAAATTTAACTAACAAAATAAACAGAGCCTTTATAACACGAGTAGATTGGCCGCTAGTAAAATGTTTTCGGTTCAATTCCAGAGTCGAGCAAGAATTTATTAGACTCTAGTGTTAGTCGCACTGCATACAAATAATAGGTACAAGTATTAACTTAGCTATCACGCCTTATCCCCGAAGGGGTGGCCTTACATCTTATACGCCCAATATTCACCATGTATATCCCTGTCCCACGTAATAGGTGGTGAGCCCATTGCCGTGTTGAAGTAGACAGAGGCAGGTTGTGGCTACCTGCTGTTGAAATTTTTGAAGCCACCCCTAAGTCCTTTAACTTGATTTAACGATTGCTATGATACTGGCAACCGAGACCAACGGTTTAACGTGCCTTCCGAAGCACGGAAATGCTCGCAAATGATAATGCAACAAAGTGGTCATCCATCCGTGACCAGCCACAGCGAAAGTTGCTTAACGCAGTGATTGTTTACAGAACACTAAGTCCGCGGGAACAGGAGCGCTTCATAGGTACAAGTAAAATAATTATTCTTATTATTCTTCATCTGCAGTTTTTCGTTAAGTATTTCAGTTGCTTCGAAATCCTAACTGAGTTTGGAGCATGGAGATCTGCATCGTTTTAATTTTCGGCAAAGTAGGAAGCGCCTTCCGTCTGACCTTCTTGTCGTTGACCATTAGGTAACCTGCATCGTGACCTCGTCCATTAGTCAACAGGTGCACCACTAGCAATTGAAGTCACTCAGTTCCCTGATGTCCCTTGGTGGGTCACTTATAGCCCACTACAAGAAAAAAATAACATGTAAATAGTGGCATGAAAAGTGTTCATTGAATGATATCATAATTTTAATATCATGGTCATCATCTCAGGCGATAGAAGGCGAATACTGGGCGTAGGCCTACGCCAAAGATAGCTACAACGTTCAGTCTTATGCCGCCCGCATCCAGTAAGCTCCAACCTCGAAATAAATGGTTCCGCCGATACCCGTCTGGCTAGTGCAGTTTAGTAAGTTTAAAATACTAACCAAAAGTAGATTGTGTGAATTTTAATTAGGATACTTAATGATGTCATCTCTGATTACCCCGTCAGGCATACAGCATGAAGTTAGTTATTTTGTTAATCATTTTTTAACTATGAAGGGATATTTTCCGAAGGGAACGCGGTAATCAGCTATTATAGTAACAAAGTTGTTCTTGTGCTATATTTTTCTGCCCGTCGCTTCGTAGTACAGCACTTCCCTATAGAAGTTGTCACTCAACCTTCAAATCATACTCGGATTATTGTTTTACGGCTCCCAAAACGTTTGTTTACCATAAATCAACGTACTTGCGAGCACAAGTGTTAAATATAACTTTTTTATACTATTGTGGCATCAATGACGAATGTCTTAGTTTAAATCTGGTTTTACATACAATATCCATTTGTAACCTCAGAAAGAACCACAGCTACTTTCTATCATCGCACCGCTTGCCATAGACAGATGTCCACACTTTGCGTCCGGAGCACTTGGTAATGTCTGATAGAAACTTTTTCCGCGTACGCTTAGATTGTGGAATGAAGTCCCAGCCTGGGTTTTGCCCGAACGTCTACCGTATGGGGTTCGCCAAAATGGGTCTAAGAAGTCTTTCACATGGTCGGCATGGTTCTTTGGCTTGACTTTTGGCTACGGTTACCACTTTCCTTTAGATGGGCCTTATTTTTGTCTGCAAGCTCAGTGGTTTAAAAAAAGTAAGGTCTAGCTGTATATTTTTTCTCCGACAACAAGGTTACATGCGAGTACAAGACGTGTAATCGGAAGTACTGGATAGAGAGACATGTGCTGGGTCTTGGAAAGCCATTCATTTCTTTTACTCTAACAGAAAAAAAGTTCAAGCGAACGCGCTAGTACTTCAACTCCAGATGGAAAAGATTACAAGCAAATAGCATAAAGTCAGACCCTTTGAGGGAGATTAGGTCTAGAATTTGGAAAATCAGTTTGATCATCAACAAATTAATATTAATTTATGAACAAACACACACATACATATAAGTATTAATAAAATTTTAGAAAAATAAATAGAACTATAAGCAAGTATTCCGTAGACAATCGTAGCAATCAACCGTAGCTGCGCTGCGTAGAACTCTGCGCATATGGAGGCCGCCGTCACCATGGCAACCCAGGTCAACGACCCACGCTACAAATGCACAACTTGCAGACATTCTCGATACCTAGCTTGAGTACTTTACTATCTAAGGTTTAATAGTAGGTATGTATAAATAGGTAGCTACTTAACTTTAATATTCTCTAAAATGAATTTAAAAAATTCTTACCTTGTGTATTAATAATTCCAAAAAATTCTCATTGGACGCCGAAGACTCACATTTAAAATCTACTTTGTATTTATATAAACCAATATTTGTTATTATATAGATGAAGTTAATTATTTTACTTAAAACTAACTTTTAATTTCGTATACAAGCAGAGGCCACCGAGTTATCACAACCACAATATAACCTAAAAACCCTACGCTACATAGCCTTTAACACTGGCACACAATACGTCACAATCGACGTCACGATTCGACATTCAAACGTAACATTCCAAACTAAAATCAAATTTTAAAACACTGAAAAAAGAACAAACGCGTTCGCGTGCCGGTACATGCCGACGAATGCGGCCGGGCCGGGTGTTACAAACGCACAAAGCGACCAAATTATTTTGCACTTGTCAAATTCAAAAACTTGAATCGTGTTAGAACACAAGCACCACATGCACCGGCATACCTAACTTAGCCGGTGTACATTTTCGGAATTCTATTTTCAAAGATTGCCGCGGAAAACTGACTTTTCCACTGTCGATGTAAATGCCAATTTCCTTTTTGCAGTTCAAATCCAATCTAATTTGAACCTTAATACAACTTGATAAAAGTAATAATTGTATTTACATTTTATTTGCAGACAATGCGCCTCGCATTGACGTTTGCACCGACAGAGATAGGGGTATAGGTGTGAAGGTAAGAAAGAGAGAAGTGATATCTCAAGGGAAGGTAATATTGGGGTGCATGAGCCAAAAGGAACATCAGGTAGTTGCTAAAAAGTATCAATTTTAAAGATGAAAATGACTTTACTGAAAATTAGGTAAAATGATTTTAAAATAGTAAAAAAGTTCAGTATAATAAAAACTTTAATGACTGATGATGATTAATTTAACATTCAAATTAAAGTAGGCTCCCGGCTTCAAGTACAGGTAACGTTTGGAAGCAACTGAGAAAACACTGAGATGAAGGGAGTAATTGATAGTTGGTAGAACTGTAAAAGGATTTTGGAAAAGATATCGAAGTCGCCTTAAAGATATGTTATCATAAAACACAACAATTTCGCCGCGGAGACAGGTTATTTATTATTTAATGTTATGGACGAAGAATCATTTATATTTACAAGTTAGTATGGAAAACTCAATAATAGTTTATTAGTTGGGGTGTGGAAAGTATCAAAGTAATGATGAAACACATAATTAGAGCAAACTAATTTTCATACTTTTTGTTGATCATCAGACACATCCCCGAAGGGGTGGCAAAGGCATATTATAAGCCCACATTATACCGTGGGTATTTTTGTCCCACGTAAAAGGTAGTGAGCGAGCCCATTGATTGTCGTGTTGAAATGGACAGGCGTTGTGGTGACCTGCTGTCGAAAGCACGGAAACGATTGCAAATGAAAATGCCACGGAGCTGTCATGTCACCCACCGGCGGACCAGCCAATAACTAATTATATTCATTAAAGGAAGATCTTTTTTTTATAATTATGACAGCTAGACATGAATTTATGATAATGAATGGATGATAAATCAGTAAAATTTTGTACATCATTTCAAGTGTCTAACTTGAAATGATATAAATAATTATTTTCTATCATTTAGCGAACTAAAAAATTTAAAACACTTCTCAAAGTAACTATTCCACATAGACAAAGTCGCGGCTAAAAGCTAATACATATTAATTAAATAATCAAACCTAAAAAAATAATCATTAATTATATATATGTATTTATTAAATAGTCATTCGAAACAGTCAACAAATTCCAAGTACCACACTTTTAGTAGCGAATTGCAAAAGATTCCTTTTGAAAGTTGCGAGTAGAGGCGCATGGGGGCTTCGGTAAAGAGAATCCGTGATGAGCGCGCCTTGGATCAGGACTCTTACTAGTGTAGTGTGCTACTGTCTTCGTTTCATGTGATCCTGGTACTTTTGTAAGTGTTTGTTAGTAGGAACCGAAAAATAGCTATCGTTCTTTTTCAGATAGCTGGTACCACATTTTTAAGTGTGCTTTATTATTAAAAGAGAATTAGAATTATCTTCTAAATTAATAAGTATACGGACTAGGTATTTCCTATACTTTTCTTCCAGTTGGTGTCGAAACCGAAACGACTGACGATGACCCAAGGTTGGCAGTTATTACTTTCAGCAAATAAGTATTTTGGACACAATAATTTCAGGGCGACATTAATAAAAGATAAGAAATTCATTTATATTCAGTTTAATTAGATAAAATACCTACGAGTATTTAACTTACAAACTTACAATAATGTGTTTACGCTCGAATCATCAAATTTATTTTCTTTGATATTAAGATCCTCAACTACTATAAACCACTGGTTTCGAGTGTATCAGAAATTCGCTACTTGAGAGACTAATTTAAATGCAAAATAACTAAGTATATTAACTATCTCAATAATACTGTTCCATACTGAATAATGCATGAGTCGAGGCAATATTTACGGTTTGAGTAGGTACTCCTACAAGGGAAGTGAAGTCATGCCGAATGTACACGTCACTGTGCATGTTTCCGGACCAACGAACAAGAAAGATTCAGATCAGAAGATGAGCAAAGATATTTGAAGATTTAAATCTTCAGCGGAGTGTATTTGTGAAAGAATTTGTGGAGTTGTAGTTACATGTAGGTTATGTACGAGGGAACAACATGGATGTTTATCTATGTGGTAGAGACTTTAGATTATTTGATAAGTAAATAAATCCCCCTATTCGCAAACCCTGATTTTGTAGAATGTGAACGCTGCTATAATTTTTTCAAATGTCTATTCGTAACACCCAACGGTGTTCTAGAAAGTGCAGTGTCAATGTAACGCCTCTGATGTTGTTTGACAACTTAGTGGTGAAGTCAGGTTTAATTCCTGTATAAATTGATAACCAGGTATCTCAACGTCATAGGGCAACACAGAAACAGATGTGTCAGTTTCGTGTGGCCACCGGGCCACCAGCAAGGGTGACGATACGAGAAGGAATATCAATACTATAAATATATTAAAGTAATTCTGTCCATCCAGTTTTGATACTTTTTCTGTGGCCGTTCAGAAAAAATACCACTAAATAACCTTCATAATGTCAAACGCAATCTCGTTAAAAACTGCTACTTTATACTACTCAAAACATACCTACCATCAAAGTGTGAAGATAATGAGCCACTTCCCCCATCGCTAGCAAATCCCTCCAATAGTAATCCTGGTAACTCCAAAAGTGCCGTACTATTCATTTGCGAGAGCTAATTTCCACAACACGATTATGATGTAACGTGAAGACTGGATGCTAATTATCGCCGTATACCACTCGACAGCAACATGGAGTAGTGGAAAATAGTCTTTTTACCTGCGCTAATAAAGCCTGGAAAGAAATTGTAAAAGTTTATAAATAGTACAAACACAACAAGGTATTAATGGCTTTTTACGCCGGAACTGCGATGTCAAAACACACAGCTACGAAGTAAAATTATCAACTCGTTTAAAAACTACTGCTCTCATCTTTTGAAATGGCTTCAAGCTTTAGCTACAATGTTGGTGCCTACTGGTTAGTGATTACTCGCTGAAGGATTTCAATGCTCCTCGGGTCCAGTATAATAATGACGTTAGGATGCTACAGAGGCTGCCACCCTATGGTTGCGCGTCTGCTATACTTGACGACACTCACACCGATGTTTTTACTCCTTTCAAATTTAAATGTGCTGCATCATTAATACAAATATTGTGCAGCAGGTCCAATAGTCTTCCGACTGTCACTGCTAGTCAGTTTACTGCTCTGCGTACTATATAAGATAGAAGAATTATAAAAAGTAAAATTTTCACTAATATTATAGTATGATTGCTATTATCGTATCTGAAATAAACCTTTATTAGTTATCATCCACTCTGTATCCCTGAAGGGCGTGGTAGAGATACATAAACAGCCACATTGCACTGTAAGCATTTTTGTCGCACGTAACAGGTGTCAAACTAGGCTGTGGCAACCAACAAGGTGAAATTTTTCAAGCCGCATAAGGCCTTTAACTTGGATTAACGACTGCCATGTAGTTGGCAACCGGGGTCAACGGCTTAACGTGCCTTCCGAAGCACGGAAACGCTCATATTACTTACTATTATTAAATGTAACACTGTTGACAGGCGTATTGAAACTAGTTGTTACCTCGTTTGGGGTAATATTTTATACAAACGCGAGTAATATAGCTAGTAAAAACTAGTTTTCTATAGATCTAGACCCCGTGTGCCTCGTGTCTGTGCGGCAATACTTATAAGTGGCTAGTCGAAGCGGCGCAATCAAAGGAGCGCGGCAAGCTCAAAGGCGCGGTAATGGCTTTTTAGTTGGGGTGAACAGGGGGACGACTTCAAGTAGTTAGGGCGAATTGGTGGACTTAACGCGACATCGAGACGAGACTGATGTTGTAATAAAAGTATGTAATTTTCTACTCTTTTACGATTTACCTTAACCTATCGAGGATCCTTTCTTCGAGGACGGTTACGGTAACTATCTGTATATACTGTTGAGCGGATTGACCACCAGTTGTCCAGTTTAACTTAAAAACATTAATTAGCTCAGTTAAATTTTTATAAAAGTGAAAAACGACAACCTGGTTCGAGACCGGGATTGAACCCGCCGCGTGACCTTTGCTTAACCTGGGCAATGAACTAACCGAACCGTACCGAAACAACTTTAATTCAATGTCTTGGACCAACTATGAGTTTTGTTTTTGTGCTTTTTTTGTTTTCATTATGTTATGTATTTCTCCATTCGCTCAGAGATTGTGTTTTTTAAAATTACAATTTATCGACATTTTTATTCATTTAAAGTAACATGTAAGAGAGAATTCTCTTCATTTTCTTGTATTCCCAGTTGTTTCTAAGTCCTACCTGAATTTAGAGCCTAGGGTCCACTTATATTAGACTTTTAGACCAGATAGGCTTAGATTTTCGGCATTATTAGGTGTTACTGCTTCCCAACGTATTAATAGTTTTTGCGTCGTTGTATGTAAGAGAGACTTACAAATCTACAATTCCATTGCAATGGGCTCATTCTCTATGCATCTTCATTCCGGAGGATTGAACCTTCTAAAAGAGACTTTGGACGTATACCATGAAAATTAACAATTTAAATATTTTATAGACATTTTGCTACAGCACTAAGTAGTATATCGGCAGTCAAGTCGGGTAACGGCAAGCAAAAGAACTGAGAAAAATAAAAAGATATTCAGTACATTCGTGTGGGTACAGTGCACAGTAAATAAACAGCAGGGCCCGACAGACGCCGTGTTTACGTCTAGAGATTAGCGGCGAGTTTCTCTGCACACACAGTCTTGAGGATTATTCTGGGAAGACTTCTACGATTAAGATATGACTTTCACTTACCCCGCTAGAGGTGTAACTCAAGATGTTAGTGTAGTTTATGTAGTTGATGCACATTTTAGTCAACTTTTATGAATTAGCTGTCTGTCACTCAATACACAAATATTTTATTATTTTATAAATAATTCAATCTATATAAACAGTTGTTTTAAAATTTATACCTACTTACACTTAGGAACTATTATTTGAGCATAATGGCATAGATATAATTATATCAGATCACGGTATCTCAGTTGGACCGAGTAAAACAAAAAAGAACTAGCATTTTTTTCCCTCTAGCAATTTTTTCTAGAGCTCCCCAGTAGATGTTGGAGGGTGCAATTGAAAAGTCGTTTATGGATCAGGCAATAATTATATTATACATACTTAAATCGCACATACCTGTTATATCAATAAGTTTCCCATGGCCATCACAAGAAAATTTGTGACGAAGTGTGGTCTAGTTTATGCCTACCTACCTCGATATAACTTAGAAAACATCGCTCTCTCTGTGACTGATTAATATCTGCATCGTATCTCACATATAAAGAACTGCTAGGACATCAGAATCCGGTAACGGGAGGGTCGCCGCGAGCGCGACCCACATCCTTTCAGCGCATTTATGCTATCTCTGTTTGACATCGCAATCGTCTCTAGACGCCCCGCAAATGAACGTCTTTAAGGATAGCTCTTAAGGCTTGCCTGGTACCTATGAAGTAATAATAGTTGTTAGTTTCTTACACTGAAATAGATTTAGGTATATATTATTGCAAAGGCTGTGAAATAAGCAATTGCACGTTGAGAATGATTTTGAAGGCCGAGCCGTAAACGAGGACTTCAAACTCATTCAATAAGAAAGCTACCTATTATACGTTGGAACAGCTACACTGTATCAAATTGATTAAAAAAAACATCTTTCTAACCTGACAAGTTTTTAATAAAAAAATCTATATTGATATTTTTTCTCCGTCTGTCTACCTGTCTGTTTGTTCCGACTTCTCTGAAACGGTTGGACCGATTTTAACGGGACTTTCACTAGCATATAAGTATAATATAAGGAGTAACTTAAGCTATCATTCCCCTGGGATCTACTCGAGTGACGTGGAGTGCAACCGAGGTCCGTATCTTAGTATCTTAATAATACTCCAAGTATACCTGTAAGTGTGGGGGGGTAAGAGTGACCACAGAGAAATAGCAAATAGCTTTAGAGAGCAGTTTATAGTGAGCTTACTACTCGAGTCTGTGGAGGGGGTGAACGAGGCTGGGACTGATCGCTTAGGGCCCCCCCTTCGGTTTACATGTAAAGAAATTAAAGCATTAAATAAATGTATGAGACGGGGGAAATCACCTGGACATGATCACCTTAGCATCGAGCATCTCCTAAATGCTGGTCATCACTTGTCTAGAGTATTGACTATGTTTTTTAATCTATGCTGTGGACACTCTTACCTACCACAGAAGATGTTGGACACACTAGTTGTTCCAATAGTAAAGGATCGTACAGGAGACATAACTGATAAAGGTAATTATAGACCAATCTCATTGGCAACTGTGACAGCCAAAGTATTTGACAGGGTGCTTGACTCGCATCTCAGTCAATATGTGAAACTACAAGACTCGCAGTTTGGTTTTCGTGCGGGATTGTCTACTGAGACTGCAATACTTGCCTTGAAGCACACTGTCAAATATTATACAGATAGAAAAACACCAGTATATGCTTATTTCTTGGACCTTTCTAAAGCTTTCGACCGGGTTTCTTATAATGTCTTATGGGGGAAGCTTAGGGAAGCTGGAGTTCCTCCTGAGTTGGTGTCAATGTTCTCATTTTGGTATAATAAACAGAGAAACTTTGTTAAGTGGTCAAATGCATTATCTGACCCGTATAAGCTTGAGTGTGGTGTTAGACAGGGGGGCTCACTTCTCCAAGGTTGTTTAATATTTATATTAATGCCTTACTTGAGGAGCTCAGTAGCACTCATGTCGGATGCCATATAGATGGAGTTAGTTTTAATAATTTGAGTTATGCAGATGATATGGTGTTGCTGAGCCCCTCAATTGGAGGAGTGAGAAAATTACTATTTGTGAAATTTATGTAAAAAAACATGGTTTAAAGTATAATCCTGAAAAGAGTGAGCTGTTGTTATTTAGAGGGAAAAATAAAAATCCTTCTTATGTCCCTTCTGTAGAACTGAGTGGTTCCGTTTTGCAGAGAGTTACCAAATTTAAATATTTAGGGCATATTGTGACAGAGGATCTTACTGAAGACACAGATATGGAAAGAGAACGCAGGGCGATGGCGGTCAGAGGAAATATGCTGGCACGCAGGTTTGCTGGTTGTTCAGTTTCAGTTAAAATAACACTTTTTAAAGCATTTTGTCAAACATTTTACACCAGCAGCCTGTGGGCTAATCATACACAAAAAGCGGATAACGTCCTGCGCATTCAAATGCTGATACAATAATGCTTTCAGGGCGCTGTTGAGGCTTCCTCCCTACTGCAGTGCGTCAGGAATGTTCGCGGATGCGCCACTGCGCACTGCCACCGCCACTGCGGACACTGATGATTATTTCGCGATAATGCGCAAGAAAGTAGCGTCAATAGTAAGCAGAGTGAGAGGAAGTAACAACAGCGTCCTGAGGGTATCTTCTAGCAGGCTAGAACAATGGATAGATTTGTTAAGCTACATGTCAGAAGTGGGGCTTAATAAATCTACTAATTTATTTAATATATCCAAGTGTCCCACAATATTATTAAATAAATAAATATCCATCACGCCTTATCCCCGAAGGGGTGGCAGAGGCATATTATATGCCCACTTTTCACCGTGTGGATTCCTGTCCCACGTCATAGGTATTGAGCCCATTGCCGTGTTGAAATAGACAGACGCAGGTTGTGGCTACCTGCTGTTGAAATTTTTTAAGCCGCCTATAAGGCCTTCAACCAGGCTTAACGACCGCCATTTTACTGGCAACCGGGACCAACGGCTTAACGTGCCTTCCGAAGCACGGAAACGCTCGCAAATGTAAATGCCACAAAGTGGTCACCCATCCGACGACCAGCCATAGTGAAAGTTGCGTACCTCAGTGATCGTTTACCGAACACTGAGACCGCGAGGCCACGAGCGCTTCTCGCTCGCGAACAATATTATTATACATTTAAATTATTGTTTGTTGTTGTAAATTATAAATCTGTTTGTTACTACTAACATAGGTTAAGTTATTTGTTTTACTAACACACTATGGGCCTGTGATGCCTGAAAATATAATAATTTATTTATTTATTTTTTAATTGTTCTAAAAGTGTTAGGTATGGTTTCGGAAAAAACTTCCACCAAAATACCTTCCAATTCTGAAATTTATTAGTTGAAGTACCTAGTGTAGAAAGGTCAATATAATTACGTGTTATCATTGTAAATAATAAAAAAATATCGCTGCTAACTAATATTGCCCTCTGAAAATCAGTAATGCATGCGTATTGCGTTACCATACTACTAGTATTCCGTTGAGTATAGTAACCATATCAGACTCTCTCTATATAAATAGATCAGATTAAAATTCTTAATACTATAAGATACATCGAAATATTTATTAGTGTCCTTTCTTTTCTTAGGATGGTATTGGTGCATCGGTGAGATTTCATGTACACATAAAAGGGTTCGAGAGGTTAAACGACAAATGGTTCAGTGCCTATAAAAGCCATACCACAAGTACTTCTACTGAATCTGCTCATCACATACTCTGGGAGTGTAAGTATTTGGCAGATTTACAAGTAACATCAGTAGCAGTAGTTTACTATGCGGATCACGTTGCATCTGGGGTGAATTTTCGTGCTTTTAGACGTTTCTGTCATACATAATACTGGAATTAAACATAGCTCTCATATGACCGTTATTTACTATTACAGTGGTGCTTCGCTTTTTCCATGATGTACACCTAGTTGCCTTCCAGGTCTCCCACTTTGCAAAGGAAGGAAGAGGCGTTACTTTATTTTTGATAATTCTTCAAATTATCTTGTGATTAATTTGGATGCTGGTTCCAAGACACTTTAACTTCTCATGGGACTTCACTGAGACCGAATACGGTGTAACTTTTCTGGTCTTGGTCATTGGTGTAGATCTTGGTTTACAATAGTCACTCACAGTAATGGGAATGCGGGTGGGATTGGTCTATGCCTCTCTACTGAATCTGTTATTTAGAGCATAGCTCGTAAGTGAAGATTCTTTATCTATGGTTGAGCATAAACCTCGATAGTTACAAAGTGAGGGCGCAATTACTATTTATGAACAGTTTGCAAGCCATATTGATTGATATTAAGATTTTAGATAAGTTACAAATTACTATATTATAATCACCATAAACACCCGTAACTATATCTAAACGAAATCGACAGCTCGAGCTTCCGACACCATTATTAGTTTCCACATATTAAACGTAGATACCAATATTTAGTTTTTACCCCTCACTGCCACCCCTAACCCCACAAGACATTCATACACAATTACTGACGAAAACTTGAACAAAAATATTAATTACTACACCTCACTACTAAAATTAACCTTATTACCAGGCAATAAGAACTGTTTTGAATGTTTGTGAGTTTGATGCTTTCGCGAGGGCTGGTACAGTCAGCCCCGTATTGACAGGAGACAATTTCCGGTATTAGGAACAAACATAGTGTGCACAATTTGCTACTAATTGCAGACGTGATCGACGTATTGATCGACTGTTATATGAGTAATTTGTAATCTAGTCTCCAGAGTTAAATTTTTACGAAAGTCTCCATTAAAACACATAGTATATTTATGCTATAATCTATAATTTTCTACTCTTAAAACGAAATATGGTTCGGTAATATTGTTATTTTGAAGAAAAACAAAAATTGTTAAAAAATCTATATAATTTTCATACAGCTAGCGCCATCTCTTAGATATTATATGTAACTAGAGAAGACCATTTGGCAAAACAAAACATATAATTTTTGTCCCCAGTCCATTTCAACACAAGTTAATTTTATATGCAGTAACTTTGTACTTCTTTTTTAGATAATTGCGTGAACGGGTTGACTTTAAATTTAGCACAAATAAAGTTAAAACCTAAGTATGAAGAAGAGGTACATATACCCATATAGCATTTTTTTTAAACATTGCAGGGTAGGTAAGATAGGTAGTTAACTTAGAAATGTTAAAAATATATAATCGATTTTCTACCATGGGCGACAACTGGCTGGTAGTAGTAGGTATGTTGAAAGTTAATAGCTATATACTGCCTAACTACTAGACAAACAACAGTAACCAAAAAATCGTTTTAAAAAAATCATGATGCTGAAATAGAAGATTTAACAACAATTGAACAATAATTATAGAAAGATAGATTTTAAAAGATGTTAAGTACCAATAAAGAATTTTATAACACGAAAAGGCAAAAAGAGTGCGTCGGCCGGGAATCGAACCCGGATCAACTGCTTGGAAGGCAACTATGCTGACCATTACACCACCGACGCTATGCACGATTTGGGTGAAATAACGTAAGACATAACTAGATAGTACCTAGTGATTAATGAAAACATTGTAAATATGTAATTAAAAGTACATAACTACAATGAATGATAATAATAGTATTTACATTATGCGTGAGGCTGTATTTAAATTCAGTTTACTATATTTAAATTCAGTTTACTAAACTGAATTTAATTTCGGCCTCCGTGGCATTGTGCCCAAAAGGCTGGCAGCGTAACCAATTGGTACCACTCTCCCCCTTCCGTTCCCGAACTACACGAGAGGGGCAGAGATGTCATCCTTTCACTGTGGACACAATCGTGCCCAGAACCGAAAGATTCCATAGGTATTTCTTATGTAGCACCATAAAAACATGGAACTCTCTGCCGGCGCAAGTGTTTCCCTCCTCTTGCAACCTGGGTCCTTTAAGAGAAGCGTGAAAAGGCATATTAAATGAAGGTCGCTATTGGAACCCTGCGTGCGGGTTGAGATAGCGGCCCTCATTCACTGATCCTCGTCTTTGCTTACCATCAGGCGGGCGACGCCATTTCTACGTGCCAAATATAAAAAAAAGACGTGTGGCACTCGGAGACTGCCGCGGTAAAGCTATTGCATAGCATACCTTTGTTTTTCTTTAATACTAATTCTAGTTACACAAAAAAAAAAACAGAAAAAAAAGACTAAAAAAAAACAAAAAAAGACACCCTCACCCCCACCCTCACCCTCACCCTCACTCCTCACCCTCACTCCTCACCCTCACTCTCACCCCACCCTCACCCCACCCTCCCTCTCACAGTCACCCTCATCCTCACCCTCACACTCACACTCACTATCATCACCTCACCTCGGGTCTTAGGCTTTTTGTGTTACGGAATTTCTTGATTAAAGCCCGCTTAAAGCCCGCGATAAAAACTATGCAATAGCTTAAAAATGGCTATACTTAATCGTTGAGAGAAATAACAGGCAACAGCGCCTTGATGAGTCGACAGGTTATCCAAAACCTGCCGACTCATCAAGGCGCTTTTTTAATTTACCTATTTTGAACCCATGGACCATGGATGATTGATTAATAATACATTAGCAATATTGAATTATGTTACAAAAATTTTGTTCAGGGAAATTTTATACTATTGGTCGAAATTTATTAAATTTTTATTATTGAAAGAAGTCATGTTATGTAAGTAAATAGCTTTACTAATATGCATATTCCAAATAAACTTTAACTTTTATTAGGTACATAAATGTTCTAGGTTTTAATAGCAAATGGCAAACTTATACACCGATGAAAATCATAACCTGATTTGTTTCTATTAACAACTAGAGACGAAACTATTTTTGTGGACATTTTGATTTGTTGGACAAAAATAAGATAATTGAAGTCATTACAACTGGTAGTAGAAATTAATATAAAAAAGACACCGACAGCTACTACGAAATAACTATGATTATGATTGGACTCTCAAGGGACCCACAATGTTTTATCGTTTTTTTATGTGCTTGTGGGCCCGCGGTCTCAGTGTTCTGTAAATGATCACTGAGTTACGCAACTTTCACTATGGCTGGTACTCGGATGGGTGACCACTTTGTGGCATTTACATTTGCGAGCGTTTCCGTGCTTCGGAAGGCATGTTAAGCCGTTGGTCCCGGCTGCCAGTAAAATAGCAGTCGTTAAGCCTGGTTGAAGGCCTTATGGGCGGCTTTTTTTTTTTTTTTTTATTTGTTTGTTAGAGGGTTGTGGGAAATATTATCTGAGATAAGTCGGCAGGTAGCCACAATCTGCATCTGTCTATTTCAGCACGGCAATGGGCTCACCACCTATTACGTGGGACAGGAATCCACACGGTGAAAAGTGGGCATATAATATGCCTCTGCCACCCCTTCGGGGATAAGGCGTGATGGATATTTTATTATTTTTATTATGTAACTAAGGTGACAGACTAGCATACACCTATCACACCAAGGGCGTGATTGATTATCAATTTGTCTGATTTGTTGACATTTATGATTACTGCTCCGTTCTCCAGTGTAGTAGAGTAATTATGTATAACTTCCTCGATAAATGAGCCATCCAACACAAAAAAAAAAATCAGTTCGAACCAGTAGTTTCTGAGATTCAACCAAACAAACAAATTCTTTAGCTTTATTTATTAGTAATACATACAGTGTCGATTTTATTCGCAATTGAGATAGTAATCTTGGCCTCAGAGGTGTAAAGTGCAGGTACACACGCGCAGCCGAACATATTGCTGTGTTAAAACCAAAAGGGGCAAATTTTTATACATAACTGAACAACTACCTCGTTACAGGCACTTGAGACTAATATATAGAGGTTTTTCAATTACTTGTTATCTATAGAAGCAGGTCACTTGTTCATCATAGTGTATTCCGAGTCGCTTCCAAACCTTACCATGATTTGGAGCCCCGGGGTCATCTGGAGCAGCTATCGTTTGAAGCAATTGCCTTCTGACCTCCTTAGCTCGGAAGTGGTAGAAGATACGCTAGCAGATGAGGTTGCTTTAGCCTTAAAGATTTTAGTTTAACCCTTACTTACACCCACGTACAAATGAAGTAGGCAATTATCGCTAGATTAGGTGACAAAAAACTGTCAATGGGTTTTTATATAGAGCAGAACTTTCAAAGATTTATGTACCTACATTGTAGAGCTTTTTTACTGTGAAATCATAATGTCACCGGCATCTATATAGTTTAACAAAATAGCAGATAGTTAACAAACGTTCCACCACTGTCACTATACTTATCGCGTCCTAGAGACGTCAAACGTTGACTATCAAAGCTAATTAAACTCACAATGACACTACAACGCATCTTACGTGAACCCGTCGGCGGCCGCGTGGGACAATGAGCGGGTATGGGGCCCCGTCGAGTGCGCCGCTGTAATCAGGGCTAATAGAAGCGCGTATGCTTTGATCTGAGCTTCAAAGAGACGAGGGCCGCAGTCGCGAGACTTCCGCAGTTCTCATAAAGATTAAGACCCGCCAAAGGCGCTGATGTGTGAACTATTTTCGCCAACGTGTCCTCATAGAATGCTCGAGTAAGCGTTAAGCTACGGTGTGACTTCACTGCATCACTATCATCTCTAGGTAATATTTATGATGCAGCATAATACTTGAGTATTATGCCATAGGTTACTATGTACTATAACTAAAAAAATTAATGAGATAATATTATAGCCTGTGCAATGTGCTCGGAAGCGTTCGGGGAAGGGTGTTATCGTAATGGGCATGCAAACCGAGCTTGATCAAAATGCTCAGATTTTTATCAGCAAATTGTGCACTCATTACTAAATTAGCACCTTAAAATAACCAATGGGTGTTCGCTCTAATTTATTCCTTGGATTCAAACTAGAACGGTGAATGGTGGTAGGGTTCTGTAATAAACTGTAACTTTTCCATCGTCAGTATAGTTTGTTAGTAAGTCTTACTAATTAAGATGGGATAGACGACTAGTCGTCTTAAGTCACTTATGTGACTGTAAGGTTGTAGGTACCTATATGTAATATCGAAACAATATTTAATTTGTTCTTCAACTCGTCCTATCTTCGTGAGACTTTTTGATCGAGATATCGTGAAGATTCTCTATTCTTTTTTCTTTTCTCTGAAAGCCTAATTACAGCTTATCTGTTCTCAGTAGCAACTCTAGACGTTGCTAAGCCTGTCGAATGAGGAGGAAAGGCACAGAAACGGTGAAGAGTCTGAGCGCTGGGAGTGCAATATTGTTTTCTTTCCGCTTTGCGAGCGCACGCCGTAATTGATTCTTTTGTAGTATAATTGCGGGCAGATCGCATCGGGCCGAGTGTGCCCCTGCCGGTGCGTGGCGGGTCCTTCTGACCCACCATCCATATTCAACGGTTAGGTGACATTTAGTACCGGCTGGCTTTAATTGGTTTTCTTATTTCGGCACAATGGCGTCCCTCATCATACTTGTTGACGCCTATTCGTACTTCAATTCTAATCTTGTTTTGGTTTGGATAATAATTAATTAATTGTTTTGAAGGGATGTTCATAATGGACTAGCAAGTGAAATACCAAAAATAAATATTTAAATTACACAGTTATGCAGACTCTATAATGGTTAAACGTTATTTTGGTGTTGACTTTTCCATAATAGATTAATTAGATGTACGATTTTCCATAATAGATTAATTAGACGTAGGCTTTTCCATAATAGATTAATAAGACGTGGGCCCTCAGTCAATAAAATATGAGATAGTAGCGGAGGAAGACTGTCGCAGATGGGGTTGCCCTCACAAATCCTTGATATTTCAAAGAAATGCTTAGCTCCATACTGACATTCATCAGCCTACAGTTTCACATCATGGTTTGTGTTCCATTCTGTAAGTACTTAATTCGCTGTAAGTATAAACTAGCTGAACAACAAAACTTACGACAGTTACTACGACGCTAATTTATTTTCATGATACCACATTTTTCAAAGAGATACCTAAGTAAGTAGGCAATACAAATAATTAAATATATTGTAAAGTGTTTATGACCACTCGCTCGCCATGAATAAAACAAACATAATAATAATAAAATGTAATGCCAACTAACCGTTATATAGTAAATCATGAGCGGTGGTGATAATCCAATGCACACATGTCACCATTGAACGGGCCTATCATCGCCTCAGCTACACGTGTAGGTAAACAGACGACCACCAAAATGACCATAATCCACTTATTCATGACATTATCACGAGCAAATAACATTTTGTTATCACTCTTATCACCTAACGACAGTGATTGATACAGTCGTCTGCGTTTTCTGTTTGATTTGGGCGCCGATACATGATAGTGATGTTTGATTTTATTTTTTTAATGTTGTTTGGTATTTCTGGGAGTTGTTACTTCCGCTTGACTTTTTGTGATGTTCTTCAATCTCAGATTCATATACACGTTTTTACGTGTGTACGGAACTATCTCACATTATATCATGCGCCTTTGCCTGCGAGTGCAGCGATCGAACGGGGCGTATCGAATCCGAATCCCGTAATAAAACTTTTGGTTTATGTTTCATACCAAAAAGTTAATGGATAACGATAATTTTTAAATAGAGATTTGTATTTATGGCGAAAAACATATTAATCCCATAGAATAACGCGTTTGTGCAATAACCAAATATCACGCTGAGCGCCCTCTACTAATAGCTATAAATTAAATGATAAGTATGCCTAATTTGAACTACATTCGTCCAACAGTTTGAGATATGTATGTATATTTGTAGTAACAAAAATAAGATACAGCGATGTTTTTAGAAAGGTTTAGAAGAATAGCAATCACTATTACTATTAACCCTCTGGTGCAGGCGTCAATGTATAGACAAGGGAAAGTCCATAGGTAAGGTTTGGGAGGCCAAACTCTATTAACGTGTAGTGTACTTTGTAGACACATCTACAACACAGTGGCCACTACTTAGGCAGGTACTCTGCCATCCATCGCTTGTATTACGTATCTACTAAATATAGATAACAACCATACACGAATCGTTCATCGTTTACTTTAACTACACTTCAAACGAACACAGTGTTACACAAAAACATTAACCTTGACACCTATAAATAAAGAGCAAATAAAAATACCAAGCAATACCCACTCTAGCATAGCACTTCGTAGACTCTAGTCACTGGAGCCTATCCACCAATTAAACGCTTAATTTTTATGACGTAACAATTTTTCCTGTGATACGATTGGTCGAAAATAATTTTAAAATCGTAAGAAGATAGAAATGCACAGTGCTATGGTGCATCTTCAGGAACACATAAAGGCGTCATCGATCCAGTTGAAAAGCATCGCACTCCTGCGCAAAGAAAACAAACTGAGAGAATTATTATCGACGTTACTGCTTTCAAATATACCATTATATAGTAAATCGTAGTAATGTGTGGTGACGTGCATAGAAACCAGACCGTTAAGTATAATATATCTGTCTGGGGGGCTGTTCGTAGCGCGGTTAGCCATCTGTGTAAATAAACCTATAGGAATTATGATCCAAAAAATACACAAACCTGGTTATGCCTCAATTTATGTTATTGCTCTAGTTAAAACATTTACTTACAGTGGCATATACTCTATGATAAATAAACCGACATGAAACTCAAAGTACTCTTCCATATACTATCTACAAAATGTTAGGGATCTACCAAAACCAGTAAAGTATGTACACTTTGTTTATCAATCACGCAAGTTTAGGATTATGCATAACTAATGAAGGATTTAAGGCTTTGGAATTGAGATTCTGGATTTATAGTATTGTAGAAAATTATGTTTTTTTTTATATAACTTTCATTTACTGCGTGTTAAAGTAAATTATTATCAATCACGCTTTTATCCCCAAGGGGTGGCAGAGGCATATTATATTACACACCCCCAGTCAGGTCCATCTCGTATATAAATGTCATGAGCCAGTAGGAAGTGGAGCTCTGAAACTGAACAGAAAATTATTTGATCTGAAACCACATTTTCTTCATAGATTCTATTTGAACACACAATATTGAAAGATCAACCATGTTACATTTTTATAATAGATTTTTCTGTAATATAAAATGTTGTAATTTTCTGTAATAGCAACTGTTGATGTTGTGCGTATTTGAAAACAAATTTAATTGATAATCAAGCATTATTGATTCTTTAGGTTATTTTACGATCAAGGTTGGTTTTTGGAATTAATCTAACTTGCATTGGTTGGTACCTATAAAAATAACTCAGCATAACGCACGTAACAGACCCTTGGAAGTCATCATCATCAAGAGAGCTGGTGGACTTATGCTACAAAGTAATATGTGCAATGCCTTGGACGTCATCGAACACACGACTCTCGGCAACTAAGATTAGACCCATTTCAGTAGATAATTATATATTATGTATAATAGATATTACTTTTATAAATCTTTTAAACAATTTCAGGGTAATGTGGATTCAGCGGCCTGGCCAGTTTTATGCAAACGTTGAACCAACATATAGTATAGAATATTACTGTTGATCTCCTGTCGCGACATGGCTGGTTAGGAATGTGTACACGAGTGACGACCATTGCCGCCCATTAGTCGAACGGCTGAATTATATTCATCTATTCCATAATGCAAACCCACTCATAGCCAGTTTACATTACATTCAGTGTCCCATGAACAAACAGAATTTGTAGGAAAAATTCCTATTTGCATTCTATACTGAAAATGATTTTTTAAATGACTTCATGTTAATACGTTGTTACAGTTATAATATTTTAGCAATGCATTTAACTCTGAATGGATCGGGTTCTCTACGCGAAAACATCTTTACGCTTTACTGTGTGTCTAAGGTCCGTATTCCAGAACGTTTCTCAATACTCAATCATCGCTTGAGACTAGATTTGGCCTTATAATATCTACTCTCAAGTGTTCTCATCATCTCATGTCTTTCTTGAGTATTGATAAACGTTCTGGAATACGGCCCTAAATGTAACATATTCACATTACACCCAATTAGCTCCGATTCTACAGAAATGATTAAGTTTTGTCATGCAAATACTCCGGAAATATATATATACTAGTTGACGCTCGCCACTTTGCCCGCGTAGAGAAGTATTCCCGTACCCGTTTCCCACAGGAACTTGTTCCCGAAATAAAAAGTAGCCTATGTGTTATTCTGTACACATTCCTAACCAGCCATGTCGCGACAGGAGATCAACAGTAATATTCTATACTATATGTTGGTTCAACGTTTGCATAAAACTGGCCAGGCCGCTGAATCCACATTACCCTGAAATTGTTTAAAAGATTTATAAAAGTTATATCTATTATACATATATAATTATCTACTGAAATGGGTCTAATCTTAATTGCCGAGAGTCATGTGCTCGATGACGTCCAAGGCATTGCACATATTACTTTGTAGCATAAGTCCACCAGCTCTCTTGATGACTTCCAAGGGTCTGTTACGTGTGTTATGCTGCGTTATTTTTATAGGTACCAACCAATGCAAGGTAGATTAATTCCAAAAACCAACGTTGATCGTAAAATAACCTAAAGAATCAATAATGCTTGATTATCAATTAAATTTGTTTTCAAATACGCACAACATCAACAGTTGCTACGTTTATTTCTAAAAATTTTGATCACAATTCACAAGTTTTATTAAGTCCCACATAATAGGTGGTGAACCTATTACCGTGTTGAAACAGATAGAGGCAAGACGGTGGCTACCTGCTGTGGATTTTTTTAAAGCCTCCAGCTTAATGCTGCAATGTAGATCGAGTCAACTGTTTAACGTGCCTTCTAAAGCACCACCACTGAGCCAGCAAAACTACGAGTGCTTAAATAAATTCCTACTGAAATATGTCAATCAATTATAATTGAACGAGCCCTGATCGTCGCGCTACAATTCGCCGACAAATGACGACACTTCGAAACGTAGGCACAAGGACTGCTGTTCAAATGCCTATTTCCGAACTGGCACCCGTCACTCGGTTTCCTAGTGCTTGAATTTCGTTAGGACTGTCGGAAATGGTTCACTGTGACAATAGATTCATTTGCGTACTCGTACTGTGTAAGCACATCGTCGATCATTAAGCTGAATGTTATTGTCGCAACGTTTAATTATTCCTTGTTATATTTTACGTTGACTGAAATTGTGTTAGACCTTGAACTACCTATCTTTAAGTTTGTAAAACAAAACTTTATAATAAAATATTTATATAAAACTACGCTAGTAGGTAATGTTATTTCGATGACGTCATCATCTGTAAGTAAGGTACTACACCTGCTCACCAAGAATGAGACTCTAAAGCACTGCGCAGGAACCCATATAGATTAGGGTGTAAGACAGCAGATGGCTTTTAAAAAGACCATACTGCATGTAGCATAAATGTATATTTCATTTTTCGGTCAGCTATTTATACAACTTGCGCATGTTCATTTCAACACGGCAATGGGTTCACCACTTATCTGTGGGACAAAAATGCTCACGGTGAAATGTGGGTGTAAATTTACCTCTGTCACTCCTTTGGGGATAAATGCGTTAATAATAAGAAAGGTATTTAATACTACATCTCATAAAGCTAACTCCATCTAGCGGTGAAGGAATAAAAATAATATCGACCACATAATCTTTTATAGCAAACATTTTTGATAACTATATTAATCACAGCCCAAACCGTCCATAACCTATTTTAGATTATTTTAGGTCGCTTTAAATATTTTAAATAGGGTATGACATTTTGTAAGCGCCGTTGAAATGGTCTATGCAAAATAAAGATATATTTTTTTATTTTTTTTATTTTAGAGATCCTCTCTAAAATATTTATTCATTACGCCTTGTCCCCCAAAGGGTGGCAGAGGCATACATATTGTATGCCCACTTTTCACCATGTGTATTCCTGTCCCACGTAATAGGTAGTGAGTCCATTGCCGTGTTGAAATAGACAGACGCAGGTTGTGGCTACCTACTGTTAAAATTTTCAAGCCGCCCATAAGGCATTCAACTGACTTAACGACTGCCATGTTACTGGCAACCGGAACCAACGGCTTAACGTGCCTTCCGCAGCACGGAAACGAATAGTTTACCTAGTGGCGGAGACTATCTCAATATCACACTAGTTTTTACAGTGAAAATCCCGACTTGATTTTAAGCAGTCTTGGGCGGTCAGACCGGTCATGGATGAGTGGTTGGAGAGGAGCCATGGCAACCTCTCCTACCGGTTGTCACAGATACTTACCGGGCACGGGTGCTTCGGTAAGTATCTGTGGCGTATACACCGGGAGACCACAGCCGAGTGCCAGCACTGCGTAGAACGCAGCGAGGACACAGCGCTCCACACATTGGTGGAGTGCTCAGCGTGGGCGCAGCAGCGCCAAGACCTCGTGGCGAGTCTGGGCGTAGACATTCTCTCGCTGGAAACTATGGTGCAAGCCATGGTCTCCGGCGGGAGCAAGTGGGACGCCGCTGCGTCTTTCTGCGAGCAGGTCATGCTCGCGAAAGAGGCGGCGGAGACGGTACGGGAGAGGACTCTCCCGCCCGAGTTCCGCAGTCTGCGGCGACAACGCCGCAGACTTATCTTCGCCCAAGACTACCGGCCTCCATGACCGGGGGCCTGAGGACGGCGGGTGGGCTGCTCGTCGTCCATACAGAAGCAGGCCCAAGACGAAGGCATGACATGAAAATGTCACGCACGCCTCATGCCCCAAGAAGCGGGATAGTACCCGAACCAACCCCCCAAAGAAGCGGGATAACACCCGAACCCCAGGTGAGGCCGCGGTGGTAGCCAAAGTCTGCCGGGAGCTCTGGGACATCTTTCCGAGGAGTTACCCGGGGCGTCCGGCAATAGACAGCTAGGCGGGGACTGTGTGGTTTTAGCCGGTTCGAGTCCGGCATGACATCCGAGGGGATTTCCACACGTTAAAAAAAAAAAAAATAGGGTATGACATTTTGTAAGCGCCGTTGAAATGGTCTATGCAAAATAAAGATATATTTTTTTATTTTTTTTATTTTAGAGATCCTCTCTAAAATATTTATTCATTACGCCTTGTCCCCCAAAGGGTGGCAGAGGCATACATATTGTATGCCCACTTTTCACCATGTGTATTCCTGTCCCACGTAATAGGTAGTGAGTCCATTGCCGTGTTGAAATAGACAGACGCAGGTTGTGGCTACCTACTGTTAAAATTTTCAAGCCGCCCATAAGGCATTCAACTGACTTAACGACTGCCATGTTACTGGCAACCGGAACCAACGGCTTAACGTGCCTTCCGCAGCACGGAAACGAATAGTTTACCTAGTGGCGGAGACTATCTCAATATCACACTAGTTTTTACAGTGAAAATCCCGACTTGATTTTAAGCAGTCTTTACAAAGCAAATAAGCGGCATTCTCGCTATCATCCACACTCACTCCAGCATGGCTAGGAAAAAAACTGTCAATCATCTTGATATAATGGCCAGTATAATGGCAGTCGTTAAGCCTGGTTGAAGGCCTTATGGGCGGCTTGAAAATTTCAACAGCAGGTAGCCACATCCTGCGTCTGTCTATTTCAACACGGCAATGGGCTCACCACATATTACGTGGAACAGGAATCCACACGGTGAAAAGTGGGCATATAATATGCCTCTGCCACCCCTTCGGGGATAAGGCGTGATAGATATTTAGCTTAGTAAACTGACTTCTAGACAACCGTGCTCTATCCTAGTCTAAATGATTTCGATGTGATCAAACGCGAGCTTATTTATGTATAAAAAGATTTATAAAGTTAGAAACTCTACGGGCTTTATGACCACAAGAGCATTAAAGCATCATTATCAAGCTTTTTGCAATTAGCAAGCTCAGTCTTGTGCAAGTCATAATCACGGTTCACACACAAATTAACATCATAAGGGCCTTAGTTGTCTGTTAGAACTTAGCGAACAATAGATACATACATACATATACGCCTCCTATCGGAGTAGGCAGAGACTATGGCTATTTACTAGGTACGATCTTGATGACATACAAGTCTTAAGAGTTTTCATACAGGCTCGCCGGGTACTCTTGACCTGTAATTTAGTCGTTAAGTCTACAAATATGCACTAGAACTTTTGACTTTGTGCCAAAGGTTTCTCGGCTACGTATCGTAAGGAAAAGACCTGATCAGTTCATCCCCTTCCTTTCATCTTGAAAAATTACATTCACTTTTGAATTATCTCTTCGGGCATTGAACATTTTCTATCTGATGAACCAATGCCTCTTTACCACCTAAAATATAGTTTAATATGTTAAAATAATAAAACAAGACTTAACAACTGTAAAAAACATACAAATAAAAAAAAGTAAAACATAAGTTTAGATATAATTGTGTATGTAAAAACTTATGTGTGGTGCAGTTAAGTATAAATTAGGTTAGGTTATATCTTCAGCGCTCAAACCATCTCATCAAACTTATGAGCCATCTCGAGCGTTGTCGGGAAGTCTACACGCACGTCTAGGTAAGGTTACTAAAAACAAACAAAAACAACTAAATATAAAAAAAGAGACGCCCCCGGGTGGGCTCGAACCACCAACCTTTCGGTTAACAGCCGAACGCGCTAGCCAATTGCGCCACGGAGGCCCTTGACATTCCTTACGAAATACATGACTAAATTCTACAAGTGCCAATAAAAGAAAAAGATAGAAATAATAGCAGCAGCTCACCGACCCGAGTATGAAAACCAGTTTAGCACCTTCACGAACAACTTAAAATTTCACGTACACTCGACACTGTGCATAGTAAATCACAACAAATCTGTGTTAAACTAGTTTAGTTGGAAAACATCAAGCAATCTGTGTTATACAAGTTCTCTTTGGTAGTTTAAGTTTGGTTGAGGTTATGTTGACAAGTTAGTTTGTATTATTCGTTTGTTTTACGTCTATTAATTGGGGGTTTCTTATTCAATCATTATTGATCAAATCAGTTTCATTATTGAATTCAGTTTGATAGTGAATTAATGGTTAAATTTAATGACAGTATTGATTTTCATTGTGAATTTTGCTTATCTACAAACAAGTGAAAAATAATAAGTACCTACCTAAATTTTTTTTAAATGTGGTGTTATTGATCTTCAAAATTTATTCAACGAAAAACAAATTATCTGCGTCAATGGCAAACCGAGTCAGTGGTACTTGCTGCGCCCCATCTGTGGAGCGGGCTGGCTTGCCAGGTTTGCTCCGCGATTTGCAAAGGCTCTCCGAAGACCAAGATTCAGCCGACATTGTTTTCATATTGGGAAGTGCCGAAGAAAAAATTTACGCCCACAAAATAATTTTGATTGCAAGGTATGTAAAAATTTCAAAAAGATTTCCCGTACCGGGAATCGAACCCGAGCCTCCTGGGTGAAAGCCAGGTATCCTAGCCACTAGACCATACGGGAGTTGAAAGAAGTGACGAAATAGGTGTATAGTTGAGAAAATATAATTAAGAATTATCGAGTAATTCCATTTTACTTGAGGAAATAATTTTAAAATAATATCTCTAATCAATATATTATGTAAAAATCAACGCCACTTTTCATTGTAATTTTACAACTCAAGAACGGGCTCACCTCTATCCAAACCAAATGTTTAGGCTTTGTTCGGACTAGTATAGGTATTTAGTAGGTAGGTTAGATGGTTTATGTTAAGTTGCACAAAATCGGTCGAGCGGTTCTTCATTTACATTTACATTTTTGGTGGCGCTAACGAAGTTGCGCGGGTCAGCTAGTTTACTTATAAATATGTATGTATTCTCTAATTTGCTAATAAATATACAAAAAAAATTAGGTTTGAAAACCTCAGTCAAACTTTATTTTCTCAATGAGTACCTAAATTATATTCTATTAACGCTGATTTAAAATCACAGACAGATATAAGCTACCTAAAAGGAACATGCAGCATTCATTCTATTCGCTTGGTATGTATTTGAGATGCAAATTAATTTTGAAGACTGCGATGTAAAGGTGTAATTTAGGTAGTAAATGAGGTTCACAGTTCCATATTCTAAATGCACAGTAAATACATTTTAATGTACAATTTGCAACTTGATGCAAGACATCTTTTAGCGCCATCTATGTTATAACTTACAAAACTACATTAAGCTGTGATATACAAGATGACGCTAAAATCAAGTTTGCATTCAACTGAACACTGTTCCTTTTTCGATGATAATTTTTAATGTTATCTACATGATTTTATTTTACCATAGATAATACTGTTTTTCTTTATGCTTATGGCGGTACTTAGTATTGGTGCGTCAATAACATAAGTGTTCAACGATTTCCATTATCAAAAAAAGAGCATTTGGTAAATGTTTAGCAAGGCGGTCCAAAATCTGATTAAGAAACTAATAAAAAGTTCGTCACAGTCCGTTCCAATCCGACTGAATTATGTATAGTGACAAAAGTTATTCAAACCCGGGATGGGGGATATCGAAAAGAAATCTATCGAGAGTTCGCAATTTGCATGTAAATAGCCATTCAGTTCTTTTGCCAACATGTGGTCCGGCACAGTTAGAAAAGCGGAAAAACGGAAAGCTTAACTTCGTCAAGTTATGCGCAAACTTCGCAAGTTCTACAACTGTGTTTGCTAAGAGCAAATTGGAAAAAAATCCACTAGTATTTGGTGGTCCTCACTTTGAGAAGTTTCTAACTCGGATTGATATACAGCTTTTACTTCTAACTTACCTATTAAGTATAACTAAATATCCTAAAGGGATAAGAAGTAGCCTATGTGTTAGTCTGATGTGTAAGCTATATTATTGTAAAGTTTCATAAAAATCCATTCAGTAGATTTTGCGTGAAAGAGTAAGAAACATCCATCCACACGTACAATCTTTTGCGTTTATAATATTAGTAAGATAATAAATAAATATTGTGAGACACAGCGTTATCTGGCCCAAACTAAGCTGGTGCTATGGGATTTACTCATCATCTTAAAATTTGCATGCAACTTATACAGCGGGCTGTAAGGAGCCCCACTACGATCCCCAGTGCCCAAGCGACCTTATATCAGACAAGGCAAGATGCAGGCGCCCTTACAGGGTGAAATGTCGGAGGGCACTAACTCCCAACAACGCCGAAAATTAAAAGTCAATCGATAGCTGCTCCTAGTAGCCAATTAAAAGTGTACCCAACGTCCCAAATACAGGTAGTTTGGAAACAATTAGGAAATGTTGTGTATACAATTCCAAGTTAATCTGGCTACTAGCCACTAGATGGCACTGACTCGATCGAATAAAAAAATGCAAAACAGTTACAATTTTTTTATCACTATCACAGATATAAATAATTCATGTAAATGTAAGTTCAGAGCTAACTCATTAATCTGTGCAAAGATAGCCTCTAAATCTCCAGATTCGATATTCAAAATATTTGAGCATAGACAGCCCCTCCTGGAGTATATCTATCTATTTGAAGATGCAGTCTAACCTAACCGAACAAAATATGTAGGTTTAGGTTGTAATAATACAGTACACTTTTGTTTTCGGTAGCCATTATTATAAACTGTGGAAGTTTCTCCGCTTCTGGGCTGTAATTATGTTTATGTTCATGGCACTTTTTGTTGTTCCCAACTTGTTTTTAATCAAGCTAGCCCTTAGCCATTGTTAATCAACGAGTTTTCACCTAAAATACAAGTTTTGAAATAAAATAAAATAAATATCCATCACGCCTTATCCCCGAAGGGGTGGCAGAGGCATATTAAATGCCCACTTTTCACCGTGTGGATTCTTGTCCCACGTAATAGGTGGTGAGCCCATTGCCGTGTTGAAATAGACAGACGCAGGTTGTGGCTACCTGCTGTTGAAATTTTTTAAGCCGCCTATAAGGCCTTCAACCAGGCTTAACGACTGCCATTTTACTGACAACCGGGACCAACGGCATACCGTGCCTTCCGAAGCACGGAAACGCTCGCAAATGTAAATGCCACAAAGTGGTCACCCATCCGACGACCAGCCATAGTGAAAGTTGCGTACCTCAGTGATCGTTTTACCGAACACTTAGGGCCTCGTTCACCATCTCTAAGTAAAGTTCTAATTAGTTACTTCCCAATTAAAACTAATCAGCAAGTAAAACTAAAAAGTAACGTTTATCAATTTCACATGCAAAAATGAAGTTCCGATTAGCTACTCAACGGTTAAAAGAATAATGTCGGCGTATCATTCATTCATTTTGAAAAATTCACTCATATCATTGTCATTAACGTCAAACTAATGTCACTGTCAGATAAAACTGGATACTGTGGTGTGTTTTTTAAATTAAAATTATAATGATCATGGATAATAAAGTTATAAAAAGAGAACGAAGTACAAATTTTTATTCGGATGAAAGAGATTTATTTGTGCCTCTTGTGCAAAAATACATACATACATATTGTCACGCCTTTATCCCCGATCCCGGCGTAGGCAGAGGCATACTATACGCCCTCATTTCACCGTATGCATTTTTGTCCCACGTAACAGGTGGTGAGCCTATTGCCGTGTTGAAATGGACAGGTGCAGGCTGTGGCGACCTGCTATTGATTTTTTTTCAATCCGCCCAAAAGGTCTTCAACTAGGCTTAACGACTGCCATTTTACTGGCAACCGGGACCAACGGCTTAACGTGCCCTCCGAAGCAAGGAAACGCTTGCAAATGTAACATCCACAAAGTGGTCACCCATCCAAGGACCACCTATAGCCAATGTTGCTTAACGCAGTGATCGTTTACAGAACACTGAGTAAGCGGGGCCACGTGCACTTTTGTGCAAAAATATCGCAATATAATTGAGAATAAGCAAAGTGGTGGTGTTACTTGGAAGAAATAAGAGTTGGCGTGGGAACAAATTGAAAAAGCATTCAATGCTCAATTTGGCGCAATATTCAGATCGTCAAAACATTGCGGCTCAAGTAAAATTGTGCTTAATTAGATTATGCACATGATTAACTGCATTTTTAGATAACCGAAATCGAGCAAAAAATTATTTTTTGAAAAATATACATCATGGACATTATAAACTCAAATCCGCGGAATTCTTTGTAAAAAATAATAGTCGTCTTCTAACTCATCAATTTGGTGCTCAATTGAATCAAAGAAATCCATTATTTTCTTAGTTACGTATCGCAATAGGTTAAATTGTCACAAACGCTATTAAACACAATGCACATAATCGACAATTAAAATAGTTACTCACCAGTCGATGTTACAAATAAGTTACATGCTACTTTAACCGGTGATTAGCGTTACTTAAAGATCGTGAAATTCGAGATAAGTATTACTTGCGACTTTATGTGACGAATAGTCTACTCGACACTTTACTCAGAGATGGTGAACGAGGCCCTTAGATCGCGGGGCCACGAGCGCTTCTAGTTAAAATTAATTTGTCTTAAGTTTTGAAATTAATTTGAAAAAATTGTTGGTTTTTTAGGTAAGTCCGTAACTAGAATACCTACCAAGGTAATTAGGTTTTTTTTAAAACGATTGACTTTATAAATGTACTGTGGCCTCGTCGCCAGAGAGAGCTTGAAAAAATATTAACGAATTTGAGACAGCTAAGATGGCACTTAATCTATCATACGACTACCCAAATTAATTAAGTATTTAAAATAAATCAACCCTTTCTCGGTTAAATCATTTTAATCTTTTGTATAATTCATATATAGTCGCTGCAAACCACATATAGTATAATTTAATTCTTATCTTCAAACTGACGTAAATTCACGGCGTATAACATTCATGGACCCCAGTAGCGCAATTCACAAATCTCCGATCCAAATGCTCTACTGTGCAAATGTCATCGATATTCATAGAACTCGAATATCGATGACATTTGCGCAGTAGAGGATTTGGATCCGAAATTTGTGAATTGCGCCTATGAGATCTATCGCAGTCTGCAGTCTCGTCATATTCAATACCCGTTTAATTATAACTGCTAACAGAGGTGTGCTATGGGACCATACCGAGATTTTCCATTTTAGACTTACGTCTGTCTATTTCGACACAGCAATAGGTTTACCACCTATTACATGGGACAGAAAAATATACGGAGTAAAGTGGGCGTATAATATGCCTCTACCCTTCCTACTCTTTCGGGGATAATTCGTGATTCATATTTAATATAAGTAGGTATTACTACCCTACCCCTGGCCATACATGCCTCTGGTGGTACGGTGGATTTTAATGGTTAACGGTGCCACTGAGTGAATGACAGACAAGTGATGTGTAGGAGAAGTTCGAGCATAAAAGACATAAGTCCGCCTCATGAGCCATACAAAGGTCATAGCAGAGAAAAATAGTTTGATACAAAACCCTGTACCAAACCGTCTGGTCAGCGTGGGGTACAATAAGGCCATTCACACTAATTTGATTACAATAGAATTAACTGTACTAATAAACTACACCTATAACTTAGCTCAAGAAAACAATAGATATCCAACCGTGCAATTTGTCTTACTTTATCACAATATATAAGTACTTATTTACCGATAACACCCGTTGATTCTTACCTCTCTGTCACTCATATCCTCTTGTGATTGTCCTGAAAGAGACAGTGGAAATAGAATTGTTGATTTATTTTGGTAAATGGTCTTTCGGAGTAAGATTCTGAACGTCACGGTGCTGAGTGGGAGTGCTTTAGTTAGGGTGACCATGATACTTAATGAATATATCGGATATAATATAAATAACTGAAACTTAATGAAAATTACGGATCTAATATATATAAAGTTAACGGTGAAAAAAAACAAAGAAAAAAAAAACGGAAACAAAGTTAACGGTGCTTTGTCCCAGTTAGTAAAGCGACAAAGCATCGTAAAAGAAGCACGAATGGCGATTCATAACGCAGTGCTAGTGCCAACTTTGCTTTACGGTAGTGAAACCTGGGTATGTCAGCAGATGCATGAAAGTAAATTGAATGCTGTGGAGATGCGATCACTTCGAAAATTGTGCGGCGTTACCTTGGCCGACCGAATACGTAACGAAGTGATACGCAATATGGCAGGTTTGAATGAAAGTGTCAGCGTTAAGCTGGAAAAGGGCGTGCTCCGTTGGTTTGGACACGTCCAACGAATGAGTGAGGAACGATTGACGAAGAATATATATTGTTCAAAAGTAGAGGGTAGAAGGAGTCAGGGAAGGCCGAGACTTACATATGAAGACCACGTGAGCAGATTGCTCAAAAACGGAAAGGTCAAAAGTACTCGGATACCCAGACGTGCGTGTATGAAGCGATTGATGAATCTCGAAGAAGCGAAAGAAGTATGCATGGATCGCGAAGCCTGGCGATCTGTCCTCTCTGACTACCCCGTCAGGGATACAGCGTGAAGATAGTTAGTTTTAGTTTTTAATATATATACATTTGAATGTAGCAATAGTTAACAATAAGAGAGAGTTGAGATTCAACTGAATGTTTTTAAACCGTTTGTATATCGCAGTTTTTTTTTAAATACATATCGTTGGGACAACTCACACAACGCCATCTGATTCCAAACTAAGCAGAGCTTGTACTATGGTAACCAGAAAACTGATAAACATACTTATATATTTCTAAATACATGCATATTATGGATAAATAACACCCAGACACAGAATAAACCATCGTGCTCATCACACAAAGTTTTACCCTGGGTGGGAATCGAACCCACGACCTCTAGCGTAGCAGTCGGATACACTCCCACCGCGCCACAGAGGTAGTCAGTTCATGTTAAGATAACTCTCTCGCTGTCGTACCTTCTTATTATTTTTACTGTTACTTTTTATATTTTTCTATTAAAATGTATAAATTAAATATATGCCGATAAATAACGTTAGTATTTAATATTTTTAAATAAGAGTGATTATTGTGACGAATTTTATTTGTTATAGAATTTAAAAAGTTATGTGAAAAATGTTCACAGTGTCTTGGTTATCTTGAACTAGTGGAAGTTTTCACGACGTGCGTGATTCGGAGTTCCTATGCAACAGGAATTAGGGCTTGTCTAATGATATATCCGTCCGCCTATAACCAAGCACCTAGCCACCCTGTACAGGGATAATTTGGAACTTAATTACACCGGCACCGGGTGTAGCGGGTGGAGGGTTGATTGATGATTCAATGAGGCCTCGACTCGAGCCCGAACTGAATTTATCGCGGGCACTCCGTCGGTCGTTCCTTTAGTGAAACCCTAAAGTAGTCTGAATCTGTGCATACCTATAAGTAATAATTGCGCACTTGACTGAACATTTATTTCGATGACATGTAGTTTTTTACAAAAAATGTCTTTTGGTCAAATAGAAAAACTACAATTTTATAGGTAGAAAAATATAAATTTCAATAAGTTGCTATGTGAAAAATGTTTAGGATTTATATTTACCTATAGACAGGGGATATACAATATACATGTAAAAATCAAATCTTAAGATGTCAGATCTTACGGTCGATATTATCATCGAATATTAATACTGACATGTCCGAATGGATTGACGAATCACACACAGACATGCGCCGGGTGCAAACATGCGTTTGGAGCACGTGATCTGCTGCATGTATGCGCTCTTCTACGGCTATGGTATATCTACTAACGATAGTCAATTTATAATTTTATTAAAACGCACATTGTAAATAATTAAAAACTTAAACGCAGAAGCGCTCGTGGCCCCGCGGACGTAGTGTTCTGTAAACGATCACTGCGGTAAGCAACTTTTACTATGGCTGGTCCTCGGATGGATGACCACTTTGTGGCATTTGTATTTGCGAGCGTTTCCGTGTTTAAGCCGTTGGTCCCGGTTGCCAGTAACATGGCAGTCGTTAAGCCAAGTTGAATACCTTATGAGCGGCTTGAAAATTTTCAACAGCAGGTCGCCGCAACCTGCACCTGTCCATTTCAACACGGCAATGGGCTCACCACCTGTTACGCGGGACATAAAGCAAAGGTGAAACGGTGAAACGTGGGCGTATAGTACGTCTCTGCCTACCCCTTCGGGGATAAAGGCGTGAAAGTATGTATGTATGTAAAAACATAAACGGGATTTATGTTTTTAATATTTACAACGGTGCGAGACGAGACGCGACGGCGAGTGCCCCTCACTCATGATCCTGATGAAGGCTTCCGGAGGAAGCCGAAACAATTGTCGAGCGATATTGACAACTCGTAAGTGTTTTTACGCAAAATCCCGTTTATGTTTTTGACAGTCAATTTATCCCCAAATATCTTTTTAAACTCAATTATAGTACAATACGACTTGTTCAAATCTAACGAGTTAGTCAATTATGTAGGTATTTACTGAAATTCAACGCTACCAACTGGTTTTGAAGAGTATACTTAATTAACACGCTATTCTACCAACATTCTAATTATTACTGCATTTCTACCACATTTATAGCACGCGACCTATGTTTTAATTCTGAAGCTCAAAGCTAATTAACTTAATGGTAATGTAGTAAGATTCTATTTTTTTAATTACCGGATCTTATTCGCGACTACATTGGTCCGTCGTCGGTGTATTGTAGTCAGTCAGCTGATTGTTGTAATTCAATGTAATGAATTCCACTGCACGTCAATAGATCTTCCAACTATAAATTGGCAAGGTACTTCAAACAGCACCTAACTTAGGTAGGTGCAAAAATTATAAAATATACGTTATTAAGCTTAATGAGTATTGAGCTGAGGATAGGTGACTAATAAAATAACTTTTATTGCTTCATTTTTCATAAATGCTTCATTTATAAAATCGGTAAAATGCAGGGTGACTACACGTCAGGAGCAGGCGGGCGGACGCTGGATTGCGCTGAAACCGCTCGCCTCCAATTTGCGGTTACGCTCACAAATACGTAGCTGTTTTCTAAGCTCGGCTCCGCTGTCAGTGCAAGGCGTTAAATCCGTTTTTTAATAACATGTTGTACTCTGTTATTAGCATCTTAATTACTTTTGTGAACGAACAACAAGAATGATTATAATGTAGAAGCATTAGTATTCCAACGGTTCTGAAAAATTTGACATTGTAGAGAACAGAGCTATAAAGTGTAATGTTTGTAGTATTGATTTGAATGTCTACTAGATAAAGGCGTTTCTTTATTGTATGCAATAGCTGCTACAGAAGTAGTTTAAGAATATTTTACTTAATTTACATTTGAAATGCGTCTTGAAATATGAATTTTGTAATGGGATTCACTAAGCTCGAACAGTTGTTCACTTTGATCATTATTCTGAATACAATTAGCATCGGTAAGTGGCTATCAAGAAACGTTTATGGTAATATTGTAGTGGCGGATTGCAATTCCTGCGCTTTCCTATTAAGTATTATGGCTGCGATTTTATTCTGCTATTTTTGAATGAAATTAAGTATTCTTTGTTTTACTCAGCTATATTTAAAGAAGATATAAATGCTTGTCACACCGAAACATGTTACGAGTTATTAAAACCCGATTGCTTGAAAATATTAACTTTTGATGTGTTAAAATAGTTAAAAAGATATTCAAACTCCAATATTAAAATAAAATCACATTCGTCTTTCGAAATCTAACTAGCTCGTGCCGTGAGTATAAAAAATAATCCACATGCAACGCTCATTATTGTATTAAAGAAAATTATAAAACTCGTGTTACATAGTAGAATACCAAAGGTATTTAAAACAAATACATACCGTGACGTCACACAAGGCGTGTTCTAAATTATATTTCTTTACGTTAGCCCACTGTTACGTTTGGAGTAATTGGTGTTGTATTGTGCGTTCTTTCGTTACTGTATTGTTCCTTTAGCATTGCAGAACTGATTTGAAGCCCGCACTTTGTTTGCACCATGTGTAGCCATGAATATTTACAAAATGTGGACATTCATGTCCACTGGTCCACTATAACTTTCCATCATCCGCTTAAACTTCCCTCTTTTAACAGCTAATTTTAATATTATAAGTTACTCTGCGCCAGCTTAGTGGTAAGGATTGTATTTGATAGTATATAGTCCACTTTCTTTAAGTCGTTTTCGTCGGCCATCTCGGGCAACTCATCGGAAGGATGCCACAGGACTCTCGCTCGTCAGACTATGGCTATCACCTCATAAAGCTTTGGGTAATCCTGCGTGAGACGTGTGTAAAATTTTTAAGTTACGCAGCCGTCTTGGGCCTGCTTTTGTAAGGGCAGCGAGCAGAGCAGCCTATCCGCCATTCTCAGAACACCGATATTGGAGGCCTATATAGTTTTTGCGAAGACAAGTTAAGAGTTATCTCTCGCTCCCTCTCCAGCGCCTCTTTCACGAAAAGATGCGATGGCGTCCCACGTGCTGCCGCTGGAGACCATTGCTCGTAGCAGGTTCTCCGGAGAGAGAATTTTGGCCAAAATTACACTACGGATGTGAGCCTGTCTGCCAGCCGTCTCGTCAACCCAGAATATTACGGAATACGATTACTATTGTTTTTTTGTTAACCTTTCACGCCTCAGATGCTTGAACAAAAAATTTACTGTGGTATAAATAGGTTAATATCCTTATTTTTTTCTGTAACTGCTGGTTACCTTGCAAACGACTGTTTCGCGTGGAAATACGCGACTAGTATGTACCCACATATAATTACATACGATTCGTCAGTTTATTTACTGCTTCAACATGACGTTCGTTTCTACAGTTTCATTGCTTTTTTAGTTATATCTAACCTAACTTTTGCGCTTATAGTTGAGTCATTTTAATAGGCCACATTTGACACATCATCGAAAATCACCAACGTATTCTTGTAACGGCGGGTATAAAATATTATTAAATTGTTGTAATATTGAAACATCCAAACTTCGAAACAAACACAATAATAAACCAATGTAAAGAAAATAAACAATTTCTGTTCTAAAGAACTGTACATCGTTACAACGCGACGTTACGGCAGTGAACCCTTTTACTTTTAAAACACAAGAGAGGTTACCAAGAAAAACGACAGTTTATTTGTAGAATCGAATGTAATTGTAATAATGCACAACTTTAAAGTTGTGTCTTAATTTTCTGATCTCCATAATTTCGTCATTCTCATGTTGTAGGTACCTATATATTTATAATTTTTCTTTAATTTTAATATTTCTCTTATTTTGACAGGTTTTATTTAGATATTTGGTTTCTTAACAATTTTTTGACGTTTCGAGCGCGTTGCAGCGCCCGTGGTCGCGGCTGGACTACATTCACCGACGTTTCGGGCGCTGCAACTCGCTCGAAACGTCGGTGAATGTAAGTACAAAATTGTTTCGCGTGAAGTCCCGAGTAGTATATAAAATATGAGTATAAACCGCGAAAGTTTAAAAATAACATTAATAAATTTATTCTCTTAATACATACTGATTTGTAACCAACTTCCAAAAACGAGGTTATGTATTCATACATCATACATATAGTCACGCCTTTATCCCCCCCAAAGGGGTAGGCAAAGGCGTACTATACGCCCTCATTTCACCGTATGCATTTTTGTCCCACATAACAGGTGGTGAGCCCATTACCGTGTTGAAATGGACAGGCGTAGGCTGTGGCGACCAGCTGTTGAAATATTTCAAACCGCCCATAAGGCCTTCAACCAGGCTTAACGACTGCCAGTTTACTGGCAGCCTGGACCAACGGCTTAACGTGCCTTCCAAGGCATGGAAACGCTCGCAAATGTAAATTCCACAAAGTGGTCACCCATCCAAGGACCACCTATAGCGAATGTTGCTTAACGCAGTGATCGTTTACAGAACACTGAGTCAGCGGGGCCACTAGCGCTTCTCTTTTATTTTACTGTATTAATTTTAGGTAATGTATTCGATTGGTATATTATCAATTATGTTACAATTATTGGGTTCTAGAGTTCTAGACGAAACTATCCCGCTAAAAGTCTCGCACGGCGTGTGCAGGTACGAGTACATTTGGCTTGGCACCGACTTCAAATCTTACAGATAGAGCACATACAAATAATAGTATTTTATTAATACTAAAAGTATTAGGTTTGCATAAGAGGTGTATTAAATAAATTTTTATTAAGTTATTTAATACATTTTGGTTTTTGAAGTCGGTTTTTTAAACGTTGTCTTTATATTTTTTATTATTTCTGTGTAACTAAATGAAATACTGCTACTGCAACTTATTAATTTATTTTATTTCTAAAAAGATAAATTACCTAACAGTTATTCTTTTTATGTTTTTGTGCAGGAATATTATACTATTAACGAATATCCACATTGCCTGCATTCACTTCATGGAGAAAAAATGACTAAAACTTAACAACAATATATTGAAACTAACGTTTAACAACAATATATTGAATTAATAATTTTACTTTTAATATCTTTTTATTCGTTTTTCTGTGATTCAACGCCTGTCTGACGGAATAAAGGCCTATCCGCACACAACAGTGCAGACACGTGCCGATCAGTAACGTATACATCAGTGTCAGTGAAAAATTATTTTGTACGACGATATCTGCACTCGCAAGTGACAGTGACATTCAGGGATTCGACTGCAACTTTTTAGAATAAAATTACAGTAGGTACATATAAGTAAAATAAAATAAATAAATAAATATCCATCACGCCTTATCCCCGAAGGGGTGGCAGAGGCATATTATATGCCCACTTTTCACCGTGTGGATTCCTGTCCCACGTAATAGGTGGTGAGCCCATTGCCGTGTCGAAATAGACAGACGCAAGTTGTGGCTACCTGCTGTTGAAGTTTTCAAGCCGCCCATAAGGCCTTCAACCAGGCTTAACGACTGCCATTTTACTGGCAACCGGGACCAACGGCTTAACGTGCCTTCCGAAGCACGGAAACGCTCTCAAATATAAATGCCACAAAGTGGTCACCCATCCGAGGAGCAGCCATAGTGAAAGTTGCGTAACTCAGTGATCGTTTACAGAACACTGAGACCGCTAGGCCACGAGCGCTTCTTGTATATATAAATATAATAAAACTGTACATTACGATAAACAATAATAACTAAAGACCGTAAAGGTTCCGTAAAGGTTCATTCACATTAATCGCTATTTTTAATAATGTCATCACTATGAAGCTAAAACTGACACTTGTCAAATGTGGCCTATTATAATGACTCAACTATAGGTAGTGCTAATAAGGTTCTAGCTATGCTGAATTTCATCAAAATTGTTTTGGCAACATAGTAACATCACCACACAGTGATAACTATCACATCAAAACCATCCAATTATCTTGTGGAAAACACTAACTTAAATTTATTTTGAGTGCAAAGATATTGTTTAATTTAAATTTATTACTATAGTGCTAGAAAAAAGGACTGAACCAATACTCTATCTGTAATCAATATTTTGTAATACTACACTGTGCCACCTGGTATCAGTTATAGCAATATAAGCTTCTACAGAGAGCTCCTGAGAAATCTCACCCCCAGTAGGTAACATTTGTATTCTAAGTGGTGAGATTTCTTTGGAGTTGTCCGTACTATGGAATCTTGTCAACTGATAAATACAAACAATGATGTGTATTTTTAAAACATTGGTACCTATTAATTTAACTATAACTAAATTATACAATGATAATACAGACATTTCGGAACAATTATTTGTGGACAACTAAAATATTTGTACCGACCCGAAAAAAATTTAATTCATGAACTTAGGTTAAGGCAGTGACATGCACTACCTGCGTATTAGCAAGGTAGTCCATTGCGTAATAATAATTACGTATAATGGGTTAGCTACAAACAGTAATTACTAACTCCAACAAAAGCCTTACTTTATGGTAAACCGTTTAAATTTTCCAATCTAAATAGATAAATCTAAAGTAATTTAGTTTGGATTGGAGTAAACGCGCAAAAAGTCGTCGTTTGATTAATGTAGCTCGCGTCAGTGTCGCTCAGTAGAGAGACAGTGTCGGACGACGGCTGTGGTGTAGCCTAACTATTAATCGTCATCAGTGGGGGCACCACGCTCATCTTTGGATGTAGGATAGGACAGCTATTCTTTTGTCCAAATGGCCACCAGTACTTTGGCAAATGAGACTTCCGTTTGTTTTGCAATGCAAACAAAAGAAATCGAAAACAACGAAGGAAAACACAGAAGGCATCAGCTATATTAGCCTCCTGGAAAGCACAGAAAGTGGTTTAAAGGTTAGGGATAAGCTAGGTGATCCTATGGGACTAGTTTTAATCCACTCTTATCTCATACGCATGTATCAATAAGTAGGGCTATAATGAGACCAGCTGATATCTGTCTGATCGCAAAATTAGATTTAAAACAGCAGAACTTGCACCTTTACTTAGCTATTCGGGGTATTGTACGAGGCTATATTTATTTCTATTTATTTTATGCTAGTAAGAGAATCTGTCAAAATCTGCTCCTAATTCCTTCCAACATCAGAACACATGGTCACTGGCTTCAACTGACGCAAATTGCACGTCAACGTTGTCGCGTCGCGGCGGCGTGTCGCGTGGTGACGTCATCAATCATGGCGGCTGTGCTGATACAGATTATGTCTTTGGTCCTTGTTTTTTCACACAACAAATTGCGAAATTAATTTTATTAAGTGCTACGAGTACTAAATCCCTGGTGTACCTATAATTTTTAAATAGATGGCCTCAATAGAACTATTCTGTACTCAGTGATATTGTAACCAAAAAAATAAATATCTATACACTAGCGTCTTAAACAAAACCTACGCTCTAATGCCTACAATTATAGGAATAAGGATATGTATTTCAATTTCTTTCTGCAGGTACACGTTCACAACACAAAATAATTTTACAAAATGCGTAAGCGTGATTCGTGATATTCCCATCGTTCCGTTGTAAGTTTTTGCGTTGATGACATTTATCAATGCAAAAACTTACAATGATCGGATTTATCTTATTAATATGGACTATACGATGATATTTTTTCAATTAAGCCCTCCAAAATGACGCCGCCCGCCCGCCTGATGCTAGGCAATGGCGACATCTACCAAATTGCGTGTCACTATCACTATTGACAGTGGCCCTCAAGTTGGCCCCAATTTTTCCGTTGTCTATTCGCTCCTGCCTATTTAAATTACAAGCTTTTCTGAGCAAATCAATTGCTCAGAAAAGCTTGTAATTTAAAATATATGTACGTTTTTCGTTAATATTTAATTAATACAGAATGAAAGCAAAATCATTGAATCCCTTTTCAACGAAATTCCACGATTTCTGAACGCAAAATATTACACATTTAAAGTTTATAATGACAAGTAGTGCTTAAACCTATTATTTTCATTCAATGCATTGTTATAGACTATGCATTAGATTGAACTTCAAAAGTAACTGAATTGTGGTCGAATTTCGCCCAATGGTGCACCACTAGTTTGACATGATCGTTGCACATCATCAAAAGGTAGGTACCACACACAATCAGTTATACCTGACATTATATTCTCTATCTGACTACCCCGCCAGAGATACAGCGTGAAGATAGTCACAGTAATACACTAATTATTATTCCCAGTATTCGGTCTGCTTATGAGGTGTTTATACATTTTACTATTATTGCCACACACAAAAAGGACTCGAATGCCTCGGTGGCGCAGTGGTAGTGTATGCGACTGCCGCGACTGAGCTCCCGGGTTCGATTCTCGGGTCGGAAGAAATATTTGTGTGATCCACAAATGTTTGTTTCAGAGTTTGGGTATTTCCTATGTATAATATGTATGTATTTAGAAATATATAAGTATATTTATCAGTCGTCTAGATCCCATAACGCAAGCCTATATTAGCTTACTTTGGGCTAAACACAACTGTGTAAAAAAAAGAATGTCCGATAATATTTAAAACGCACAAATTAGTCAGAGCCGCGCCAGCAATGGCGCCTCGGCTGTTAAAGTAATTCCGCCCAGCTTGCAATAACAGAAGAGTTACTCTTGTGAGATGATTTGTTCTCCATTAATCACAGTATGAACCTCATGCTCTGTAATTAATTCAGTGACTGAGCTGCGATTGGTCCAGGAATTCCCACAGATATCATTAATCTTGGTCGCCGAACTAGATGTGCATAGAGTAGTACGGTCAGAGGAGACATTAGCATATAATCTCAAATCATACAGATCATTTACTCCCATTTTTTTTGCTATTGCCTTCTATAGGATTAGGAATATCTAGTAGGCCTAGTTCCATTCATCTTAGTATATTACCAATTGCTTTCAAACGTAGGCAATTCTCGTTTTCTTCGAAATAATCTCGAATTCGAGTTCACTCTTCGAATCCTTTCTAGAAAAGCTTAAGTTCAAATTGTCGATCAAAATAACCTGATGGGTTTTCCGCCATCTTGAAAAAAGTTATACCTATAATAAATGTTACTTAATGTATATTTTTAAAATTGCTTATACCGTCCCGTAAAATGAAAAATATCTGAATGTGTCACTGTCACTGTGTGTTGTCTATATTACTGAAGACTGTGTTATTTGTAATCACAAATCAAATAGCTGAAATTTCCATATTGCTGAAACATCGGCGACGACCTGTTTGAAATTGAAGCGAGTTGCAATATGTTTTGCACGTATAAAACTATTAATTTATCAATCATTTTGATATTTATTAAATGTAAAATGTGATATAATGCTACTTTACGGTCGGTCACTTAAGAAATGTCCAAAGATTATAGTGATTCGACTTCGAAATCTGCGTCTCGACTGCTACTAACCATTCGAAGCAACTCGAGTGACTTCCCTTTGAGAAAAGTAGAGTTCGAGATTTGTAGAATAGCTAAACGTCAATAAAACTCGAATAAAGTACGAATTCGAGATTTATCTCGATATCGAGACTGTTTCGAAGGCATGAGAATTGCGGCCGACCTGGATTTGGAATTTGGGATTCATTTTCATTTTGCTGCTAGGAGCTGTGATGTGATAGTGTAACATTTGATTTTCAGTATTGTTGAAAGCGACCGCTGTCTGACCTCCCCATCCGTAAGAGTGCCTGTTCAGAATATCAAGTAGCAAGTTACATATTTTCTCATGAGAACTTTCTTTCTTCCCTTTATTTTTAAACTATCAGCACAATTATGTGCATAGGCGGACTTATATATATTATATTAGGCTTGCTGTGTAGTGAACCTTAAAGAATGAACTCAAGGAAGATGCTTAAAAAACTAGGGCTCCTGCAGTTACACATACCTACGCAGCGCAGCCTAGTTCTACTCAAATCCTACATCCATCGGCTTATCGCTGCGAAATTCCTTTTTTTTTTTAAATACTCAATTAACTCTAATGTACCTACCTATAATTTTGTAGTATACCCATGTTGTATCAAATTGGGAAGCTTATATGGCAGTTATAATTTTTATTCTATATATATTCTTATAAAACTATTAATTTATCAATCATTTTGATATTTATTAAATGTAAAATGTGATATAATGCTACTTTACGGTCGGTCACTTAAGAAATGTCCAAAGATTATAGTGATTCGACTTCGAAATCTGCGTCTCGACTGCTACTAACCATTCGAAGCAACTCGAGTGACTTCCCTTTGAGAAAAGTAGAGTTCGAGATTTGCAGAATAGCTAAACGTCAATAAAACTCGAATAAAGTTCGAATTCGAGATTTATCTCGAAATCGAGACTGTTTCGAAGGCATGAGAATTGCGGCCGACCTGGATTTGGAATCTGGGATTCATTTTCATTTTGCTGCTAGGAGCTGTGATGTGATAGCGTAACATTTGATTTTCAGTATTGTTGAAAGCGACCGCTGTCTGACTTCCCCATCTGTAAGAGTGCCTGTTCAGAATATCAAGTAGCAAGTTACATATTTTCTCATGAGAACTTTCTTCCTTCCCTTTATTTTTAAACTGTCAGCACAATTATGTGCATAGGCGGACTTATATATATTATATTAGGCTTGCTGTGTAGTGAACCTTAAAGAATGAACTCAAGGAAGATGCTTAAAAAACTAGGGCTCCTGCAGTTACACATACCTACGCAGCGCAGCCTAGGTCTACTCAAATCCTACATCCATCGGCTTATCGCTGCGAAATTACTTGTTTTTAAAAATACTCAATTAACTCTAATGTACCTATAATTTTGTCGTATACCCATGTTGTATCAAATTGGGAAGCTTATATGGCAGTTATAATTTTTGTTTGGACATGTTATGTGCTGTTGTGATCTGTTAAATATGCCTTTATTTTCTGTTTATACGCAATTGCATGTTTTCACACTGAATAAAATTATTTTCTTTCTTTATGTTTGCATTTTACATGTATTTTAAATCTAAGTACTTGACTATGCGCATCATCCGAGAGGAATGAGACTTTTCTAGTTTATCTTACCGGAGATGTGTCGGTTCTACACAGCTTATAACGTCTCGAAGGCGCAGTCTCAGCCGTCTCCGTCAGATGTTGACTAATGAAGCGTGCAGGAAGATTTCACTTATACCTTTTTGCTGATTTCCATTTAACACGTGCAAACTTAAGCGCCTCGTCATCTGTTCGTGAGTCAATTGTTCGTTCTTGGTTCTTTTTAAATAAAGCAGACAGAGCAAATTTCGTTGATGCCTTAAACTTTACGTTTGGTGAGTCGTGGTCTTCACTACAGAACTCGTGTGCGCTATGCCCCTTTCTATTATCATTTCAAAATTATTCTAAATAAACACAAAACATTTTATTATTAACGATTATCCGTAAACATTGACATAAATTAGGAGCAATAATTTATTTACTACATTAGTGAACCCGTAGCCAATCAAGCAAGCTACACGCAGGAGGCGGGCAAGCTATCTCCATATAATATGGCGACCATGTTTCGTTTAATCAACTAACTATGATACTCTACAAATAGGTACGTGGTTTTAGTTGTATCACTGTGGTCATGTGATATGCAGATGCGACGTATTCTTACAGTAAGAAAATGTACTAAGTAACTAATTCATTATTAGATAAACGATCCTTTAATTTCACAAAACAGGCTTTTACTGTAAGACATCGATCGATGCGATAAAATCTCTCAAACGAACATTTTAATTGATTTGGTTTGTTGGTAGAAAACTCATAACTGAGTTAAGCTCTTTGTACCATGGATAAGCTCGCTCTTAAACAGCATTATTTATTATTTTAAATGTCCTAATAGATACTTGTTATTATACAGTTAAGAATTTAAAAATACTTAAGGTTAATTGGTGTCTTTATCAGTTTTCATTAATGCTTCTGATAACACAATGTAAGGAGGATGGTGAAACGTGGGCTTAATTAGGTATGCCTGAGAGATGAGACCACGGAGTAGAGGATGAGACTGATAAGTTTTTAATAAAATTGTAATATTTGTTCATCAAGCTAGATTGCATAGGACATTGACATGGTAGCAATCGTTAAGAGTTCCATAGTCATAATGCGTAGGACCTCAGGCCTTAATCGTTTTAAAAGTATTTTTTATTTATAAATAAGAACTAAAATCTCTTGATTGAAATGAAGCGCTCGTGGCCCCGCGGTCTCAGTGTTCTGTAAACGATCACTGAGTTACGCAACTTTCACTATGGCTGGTCCTCGGATGGGTGACCACTTTGTGGCATTTACATTTGCGAGCGTTTCCGTGCTTCGGAAGGCACGTTAAGCCGTTGGTCCCGGTTGCCAGTAAAATGGCAGTCGTTAAGCCTGGTTGAATGCCTTATGGGCGGCTTGAAAAATTTCAACAGCAGGTAGCCACAACCTGCGTCTGTCTATTTCAACACGGCAATGGGCTCACCACCTATTACGTGGGACAGGTAAATCCACACGGTGAAAAGTGGGCATATAATATGCCTCTGCCACCCCTTCGGGGATAAGGCGTGATGGATATTTATTATTTAAAATCTCGTATTTTTTTACTCTAAGCATTATTTTTACAAAGAATCGATATTTTTCTATTTAGTCCACTCACCGCTGGAGCCCGCCACTTCCAACGCGCCGCATAACTTACAAGACGGAGCACTTGAGAAGTTAAGATTTCCCCGAGAGCGTACCGAGGGTGCTTACAATTTCTTCTGACGATATTATCGGGTTTTAATTATCGTTGCACCGAGCATGCTTCTAGATGAGAAATATTAAACTCCTTGTAGATAATTTTTGAGTAAAAAAGTTAGTACTTTAGTAATTAAGTTTGAAGATAGTGCCATCTTGAAAATAAGGTATATTCTATTTTGCTCCATATTTTTCATTTTGGAGGCTACTATGTTGTTACTGTGTGTGTGTACTGTACTGTTCTATGTATGTCATTCAAAATTTTACGTCGGCTTATATTTAATTCCTTGTTGCAGATGCAAGAGTTTTCAAAATACTAAACGTGGTGAAGTGTGCAGGATTCCAGGTTGCACAGTAACGCCATCTATTAATGGGCAGCCTACACCAATTCGTATGTCTCATGTCCAAACGGAAACATTTCGACTGTTTATTCAATATGTCTACACCGGCAAGGTAACCTAAGATAAGTTACATGAAAAAAAGCCTACAGTAGTTTGAGTTGGCAGTTAAGTTAGTTCTTATAAAGTTAAAATAGCAGTTGTTTTCGTTATGTTATACTAGATGACGCTAGCACAGGAATATTTTTTTTTAATATAAAGTAACTAATGCAATACGTAAAATTTGAAATAATTTTCAGCTATTATTACAAGATTCAGGGGTGTTTGAAATGATGACGCTAGCTGCAGACTTGGGAGTAGAAGACTTAAGAGCGGCTTGTGAGGATCACGTCACTTCCACTTTGAGTGTTGAGAGTGCTTGCACTCTATTAGCTGCTGCAATGGAAATACAAGATCGACCAGGTAAATCAAATTCATATGAAAATATATACAGTACTAACTATAACTGAATTACACTTTAATTTTATAAAAGATTATAAATATACCTAAATGAATGATGAAGTAGTAAGTACAATGAATATTAATTACTAATTAAGCTACTAAATTTAATCTAAATCTATTACATAATATGTTTTGTAAATTGAAACATTCTTACAGCTGCGATGGTGGTGTAATGGTCAGCATAGTTGCCTTCCAAGCAGTTGATCCGGGTTCGATTCCCGGCCATCGCACACTTTTTGAGATTTTATATTATTGCATTTTGCACGGACTCATATTTGTTATCGTAATTTCTACAAATTAAAAAAGGAAGTTCTACTGTCGTCTATTTATATTTTTAAGTAATTTATTTGCCACTAAAAGTGTAATTCAAAATTTTTCTACGGATTTCAAAAACAATTATTTGGTTTATTCAGTTTGGATCCAGTTTTTTGATAATGTTTTCATATTATTAAAATTTTTGAAATGATTATAAAACACCATAACAGCCATGAGCAGGTACGAGCATACCGTGCTAAACTATAAAGGTTCATACACACTATACCGAATGCTAATTAATGCTAACTGACGATAAGACAAAATGCATTAAATTTTTGCCGTAGTCGTTGGCCTAGTTGTATAGTTCATTTCATATAGAAATTTGTGTGTTCTTTATTAATAATTTGTATTTATATTTATTTTGTAGGCATATGTGTGAACATTAACTCTATTAGTGGGTGCATACATTGTTAAGGTAGCTTACTCTAAACCCTTGACTGAGTATTATTACTCCAGTCTTCAAAGGTAAGGGGTCAGTGCAGGAGTGCGGGAGCTACCGCGGTATAAAGGTGATGTCCCACACCATGAAGATCTTCGAAAGGATTATAGACTCTCGGATAAGGCAGGAGTGTACTCTCTCGGAGTGTCAATATGGGTTTCGCCCTGGTCATGGGACCACGGACCCTGTTTTTGCCCTGAGGGTTGTCGCAGAGAAATACAGGTCGAAGAACACGCCTCTGCACTGTTTGTTTCTAGACATGCAGAAGGCCTTCGACTGTGTTCCTCGTGCGACGATCTGGTGGGCACTGCGGTCCAAAGGGGTTCCAGAGGTCTATATTGACACTATCCGGGACATGTACGGTGACTCCGATTCAATGGTTCGGACTGCTGTTGGCGACACGAAACCCTTCCCCGTCACCGTCGGGGTACACCAGGGTTCTGTCCTTAGTCCGCTTCTGTTCAGTGTAATATTAGACGAATTGTCGGGCAGCATCAGAAACCCGCATGAGCAGCCTCCATGGTTGCTCATGTATGCTGACGATATTGCGCTGGCAGACGCGGACAGGGGCAGATTGGTGCGACGTGTAAAGGCGTGGAAGGAGACGCTTGAGAACGGCGGTCTGAAACTAAATGTGGCGAAGACCGAGTACTTGGCACTAAACTCGACAGATCCCACATCCGTCCGCATAGGCGGTGATTTGGTCGAGCGCACGGACCAGGTTAAATACCTGGGATCTGTTTTTCACACGTCCAGTGACATCGATTGCGATGTCAAGTCACGCATTGCTGCCGCGTGGGCCAAATGGCGGGAGATGACCGGTGTCATTTGTGACCCTAAAATGCCGATCCGGTTGAAGGGACAGGTCTACAAAACCATTATTAGACCTGTCCTTTTACATGGCAGTGAGACGTGGTCGATATTGGAGCGACACAAGCAGAAGCTGCGTGTCACGGAAATGAAGATGCTGCGGTGGATGTGTGGAGTCACGCGGATGGACCGCGTGAGGAATTCTCGCATCCGCGGCAGCCTTCACGTCCGTGACATTGCAGACAAGTTGCAAGAGTGTCGCCTTCGTTGGTATGGTCACGTCTTGCGGCAACCGCCGGGCTACGTAGGTAACAAATGTCTGGCCATGTCAGCCCCGCCGGGTCCCGGTAAGAGGGGAAGACCCAAGAAGTGCTGGCTTGACGTCGTAAGGGATGACATGCGTGCCAATGGTCTCACTACAGGGGATGCCGATGACCGTGCGAAGTGGAGGAGAAAATGTAGGAAAGCGGACCCCGGGCGTCGCAAGACGCAACTGGGACAGACGCTCGGATGATGATGATGACCCTAAAAAAATCAATTTCCTCGATGCAAAGGTTTCGGCTGGGCGTTGATAGATGTGTGAGACACACGAAAATTTATTAATATAAATAATATAAATAATTTTATTATAATAAAATGGATAGATATAAATATTCAGTCCGAGACTACCAGGACTTTAATTGGTCGTGCTAATAAGTATCTAGCACATAAGACCTTTTAGCCTTTATGTACCAACTCACTAAATAGGCAACGGGTTCAAAATGTCTTCAAAATTTAACATCAAAAATAGACACATTTTATTAAATTTATTCGGCCCTTTAGACCCACCCCAGATCCGTGCTTCGGAAGGCACGTTAAGCCGTTGGTCCCGGTTGCCAATAAAATGGCAGTCGTTAAGCCAAGTTGAAGGCCTTATGGGCGGCTTAAAAATTTCAACAGCAGGTAGCAACAACCTGCGTCTGTCTATTTCAACACGGCAATGGGCTCACCACCTATTGCGTGGAACAGAAATACACATGGTGAAAAGTGGGCATATAATATATATGCCTCTGCCACTCTTTCGGGGATAAGGCGTGATAGATAAATAATAATAATAAATAATAAGAATAAATATAAATCACCAGAATATAAACAAAAAAAAGACACCTGCATTTTCGATTTTATAAGCAATGCGATTTCGTTTACTACATATATAAATCACAAATTTAACCCAGACACTTAGATTTATGATTTTAGTATTTAATCATGTTACGTGTTACGAAATAAAATTATTTTGTTAAAATTATGTTACTTTTTCAGTATGTACTTTTATTGCCAAAATATATAATTCTTAAATCAATAAAAGTCATATTTCACTTATAATTATATAATTGTGACTTGAGTCATGTTGGCTGTCACCCGTATTAAAAAAATTTTGAGAATCAGCGAAATAATCCATGAAAAATTTAAAAAAGTACAAATAATACAATTCCGGCCGATTTTATGCATATCCATACCTATTGTACCCAGTCACATTTTTCTATTACTGTAATTTTTAAGCATTATAAAATAAAATAAAAACCCGGTTTAAAACTACACTACAATTCACACTTGAAAAATCGATACCTATGAAAAATGATTTGAAGGCCAGCTCTAAAGACTCGCTTTGACAGTTTACGGTGAGAAACTAAAATGGCGACCGGCGACGATCATGCATTGCCATGACGACACGTTTTTATGTTGCTAAAACTAAGTTAAATAAATATATTGTTGTCTCTTTTTACATGGGGTTTATTTATGTATTTATTTATTTATATAAAGTAAAATAATAAAATAAAATAATAAATAAATTTTAAAATTGAAGCGCTCGTGACCTAGCGGTCTCAGTGTTCTGTAAACGATCACTGAGTTACGCAACTTTCACTATGGCTGGTCCTCGGATGGGTGACCACTTTGTGGCATTTTACATTTGCGAGCGTTTCCGTGCTTCGGAAGGCACGTTAAGCCGTTGGTCCCGGTTGCCAGTAAAATGGCAGTCGTTAAGCCTGGTTGAAGGCCTTATGGGCGGCTTGAAAACTTCAACAGCAGGTAGCCACAACTTGCGTCTGTCTATTTCAACACGGCAATGGGCTCACCACCTATTACCTGGGACAGGAATCCACACGGTGAAAAGTGGGCATAAAATATGCCTCTGCCACCCCTTCGGGGATAAGGCGTGATGGATATTTATATAAAGTACATTTACATTAAACATAATACAGCACTTACATATTTTTTTGTATAAAATGGTTATATTTTCTGATATGTATAACTATTATAGAGTACATAGCATTCATAAAATACATGCGGTAAATAACAAATACTAGGCAAGATCCAGGAACAAATAAGTGTTAAACTAAGCACTTAAACAAATTACATCTAAGTGGCGATGGCATTTGTGGACACTTTAAAGTTTTACAATAATTATAATAATAACAACTAAAACATTAATTTAATTTTACAAGAAACTTTTAAAATGATGTACCCTATCGTTTAGATAAATACATTGAAGTGGTCGTGAAAGATGTCAAGGTTTCGCGTACAGACTCATTGTAGTTGGAGCATATTCGTGCCAAAGGAGACTGCAGGCCAAGATTTGTTCTACTTGATGGTATGTGAAGGGGTTTGGAAATCGGGTGCCTGGGATAACTATGAGGTACAGATAGTGAAACGTTTTCAAGCATTTCGATGGAATTGACACGATCGTTTATAATTTTATGTAGAAAACAGAGGCCTAACATTTTTCTTCGATCACGTAAGCTCTGCATATGGAAGTGTAGTAGACGACGCTCATAGGAATTTCTATGGGAAAAATATGCAGCGTGAAAAGCTAGGTATCTGGAGAAGGCTCTTTTAATGCTCTCAACGCGTTGTGAGTGAACACTATAGAAAGGGCTCCATACAACACAAGCAAATTCGAGGCGACTACATACCAGGGAATTAAATAGACTAATTTTAATATTTTGTTGGGTAAATCCAATCGAAGTTCTTTTTATAAACCCCAGCGTTTGCGCGGCGATTTTTACTGTAGCGTCAATGTGAGCATGAAACTTTAACTCGCTATCCAGTGTTACACCTAGATCACGAATTTTATGGACCTCTACTAATTTCTTGCCCCCTGTCCCTTGCCGTCTATCTGGGGTATTACAAGTAAGTTCAATTCAATTCAATTTTTATTATGGCTTTCTGTGCTCTTTGCAGCAACTTGCCAGTGTCCCGTAGCTAGAACTAGTAACGAAGGAGGCATACAGTGGCTCGGGATTTGACCGGTGGCCTTGGATATGAAGTTAACTCAACCAGAATTACACATGAAATAGTCAACACACACTTACAAAAACAACAGATAATAAATATAAGCCAACACAAACAGATAATAAATATTAATTACTAAAGAATTAGGGCCATACATTAGCTAGGTATCAAAAAATAAGTAATGGGGAGCAATTTTTAATTGATTAATTTCAATAACTTTACCCAGGGATTTTACAAAGGGAGTGAAAACTAAGGAAAGAAGGGATTCAACAGTGGCGGGGCGAGGGATATTGTCCGGAAGAAAATCATACAGTGATATTCTATAGAGGGGACAACTGAAGAGGATGTGATTGACGGAACCTTCATCTAAACCACACTCGCAGAGAGAATGATCTCTTATCATAATCTTCGCCAAATGAACCGGAGTACAGGCGTGACCTAAGCGGAGGCGACAAATTACAGAAATGGCATGCTTGTTCATACCGCGATATTTGAAAAACCAAGGTTTATTAGGTATGGTGGATTGGATTGCTGCGTAATATTTCCCGTTTATTTTTTTGGATTTCCGCCATTCGTCATTCCAAGCAAGAGTAAGGCTGGTTTTTAGAACTTCCATTAAATCATGCGTTAAAAGGTAAGAGTGCTCAGTTGTTCCTAACCTAATGGCACTTCTTGCGCAAGAGTCTGCAGTCTCATTACCTGGTATGTTGGAATGACCTGGTATCCATGCTAATACTACAAGCAAACCACGTTCGTGGCAATGCAGTAGAGCCTCTCTTATTTTAAAAATGATGGGAAAATTAGTTTTGGAGCGGAAGGGATTTGCAAGTATGGCTTGTAGGCAGCTTTTGGAGTCAGATAGAATCAGGGATTTATTAAGATTATGAGATTTAATATACTGGATGGCTTCGAGAATTGCTATTGACTCTCCGGTGAAAATAGAAGACAGAGGGGGACATTGGTAGCACAATATAATTTTGTATGTCGGGATCCACACTGCAGAACCAACAGGCTCGCTTTTGTTCATTTTGGAAGAATCAGTATAGATTTTTAGCCAACCATCAAAATTGTTAGATATAACATTATTGAAAATCGCATTCGCATCTATAGAACTCTTTTCAATACCCAAATCAATCAGTATATTAGGACGGAAAATAGCAGCCTTGAAGGGGAGAGAGTAAAGTGGGTTCAGTTGGCTCTGATTTACCGGATGAGGAAGACGAGTGTACTTTAGGAAACTATTTACAAGACAAGGAAAATTATTTTGATTAGGCCTGGTAGTAATCGAAAAGGAATTTCAGTTTATCAAGAAGTAAGTGTTGAGAATTTTGAATAAGTTTAAAGAGAAATCTGTCACATAGGTACTGTCTGCGAAGAAAAAGTGGGGGATCTACAGCTTCAACTTGTAAAGCGTTGGTAGGAGATGACTTCATTGCCCCCAGAATAATGCGCAGGCACTTATACTGATTCTTGTCCAGTTTTTCAAGAGATCTTTTATTACAAGGTTCAAGGAGAAAGGCGACATAGTCCATGTGACTCCTGATGATAGAGTTATAAAGGAGTTTTTGTGTGAAAGGGTGACAACCCCACCATGCTCCAGAGTAGGATATTAACGTTTTTCTCGCATTTAGAAGTTATATAGTCAAAATGAGTGACTCCTGTCATTTTTGGGTCAAGCCAAACTCCAAGGAATTTTGCACTGGAGCACTGGGGGATGGATTGGTCTTCTATCATTAAGTCTATAGAGGGAATGTTTCTCTTGAGAGTAAATACCACCGCCTTGCTTTTCGATGGGGACAAAGATAAACCATGTTCCCGTAGCCAAGTGTTTAAAAGGTTAAGGGTGATGTTGAAATTAGTAGATATTTCTTCTATTGAGCCAGACGTCATATAGAGAGCTAAATCATCCGCGTACTGAAGAATTTGGCAAGGTGGGATGACAACTGATTCCAAGTCATAGGTATAGAGACTGTAGAGAAGTGGGCTTAATACTGAGCCTTGAGGAAGACCCTTCCAAATGGTCCTGGGGGGGAGGACGAAATTCTGATTCTTTATCACAATAGATATCTCCATCAAAAGACCAATACAGAACTGTACGAGCTTCTCAGGTATACTCAGCTGCTGGAGTTTCGTCCTGAGTACTGGCAGCAAGACATTGTCATATGCAGATTGAATATCTAGAAATACAGCCACAAGGTACCGCTTTTGAAGGAGAGATATACGTATCTCAGTGGTAAGAATGCCAAGGCTATCCATGGTGCCAACATTTTTCCTAAAACCAAACTGAGACTTGGGTAGAATCTCTCGACTCTCTACATACCACTCAAGCCTATGCTTAATGAGGTGCTCTGCCACCTTGCACATCACAGAGGAGAGGGCTATAGGGCGTCTGCTATTTGAAGAGGAAGGGTTCGAACCGGATTTCAGGATAGGGATGTTGATTTGGGTCTTCCAGTCAGGAGGGAATATGCCATTACAAAAAATTTGATTGACAATATCTAGGAAAAACATTTTGGATTTATCTGAAGCTCTTGTTATAAAAGAGAATGATATCTGGTCTTGACCTGGAGTGGAGTCTTTCAATCCATCCAATGCCAGTTAGAGTTCATTAAAAGTGAAAATTTCATTTAGGGTATTTTGATTGGGCAAGGGAAGAGAATAGGGATAGGGATTGGGAACTGAGTCCTCTGTGGGAACCCATGGTGGGGCCAGCTTGTCAGCAAAGGCGTCAACCCATGACGACAAGTCATTACAGTTAACATCCTCAATGGAACAGGCACCTCAAAATTTTTTGATTTGTTTCCACACCACTGTGGATGGAATTCTGGGTGAGCAGTTTTCGCAGAAGTTCAACCAACCATCCTTTTTTTTTGAGGCCAGAATCTTTCTTGCTCTAGCAGCCTTCTGCTTATATGATAGAAGGTTGTCCACTGTCATTGCTGAATTATAAGTAATTTTCGCTTCCCGTCTAAGCCTAACAGCCTCTGTGCACTCAGCATCCCACCATGGGGTGGATAAGGAGTGATTGGAAGGGTTTTTGACTGGAATATGCTCATTGGCAGAGGCTATAATGGAGTCCCGTAAATCGGAGTAGGAATTTAAAACATTGTTAGAGAGAGGGGGGGGGGGGAATGGCATTAATTTTATTTTCCAAGGATACTGCATATGCAGTCCAGTCTGCTCCTGACAACCTATACTTGCACGAGGGGGAAGGGTTGATAGAAGGGGTAGTGGTTGTAGAAAGTGTTATTATTATAAGAAAATTATCACCACCATAGGAGTGAGGTAGGATGTTCCAGGATATTAGGGAAGCAAGGCCCGGTGACGATATTGTAAGATCAACAGCACTGGGATTTTGGTTTGGGAGTACTCTACGAGTCTGCGATCCATCATTTAATACACACAGATTAGCCTCGTCAAAGATCTCTATTAGTGCATGGCCAAATGAGTTACAGTCACTTGACCCCCAAGAGGTGTGATGACCATTAAAGTCACCCATGATGATCACCGGAGGGGGGACAGAATTGAATTATAATAAAAGATCTGAAATGAGAGAAGAGCAAGGGTGAGGGATATAAAGTGAAATGAGGGTAATATTTTGTATTCTCGCTGCTACTATGTTGAAAAGAGGAGAGTGAGTGGGGAGGATGATTCGGGAAAAGAAAAACTTACGGTTAAGTAAAAGGCAACAACCATTATATCCATTATCCATATCGTCCCGAAGGCATGAGTACCCAGACATACGAAAACGATGTACAGATTTTAACCACGTCTCCGAGGCTGCAATGGCCAATGGTTTATATTTGCTTATGAGATGAGTTAAATCGGATTTTTTAGAGCGGATGCTCTGGGTGTTCCATTGAATTATTTTTCGGGAATCCATTGGAATAAATAGATAAGGACATTTGGAAAAGTGAAGAGGCAACGTTGGGCGGTAATGTAATGTTATATTGGGAAATTATTGAGAGTAAAGTTTGTAGTAGGGTAAGGAGGAGATCTTGGGACATTGGATGATCTTGAGTGGATTCAGTATAGGGTTGGGAGAGATGAGCCGAACTTTGGGGGTTTGTAAGGGCACAACCATTGTCGAAGGAGGATGATGGCTCAGAAACTATTGCCTGATGTGTAATCCTATCATATGATTTTGCCAGAGGAGCTCTGGGTCGAGGGTTAGTGAAGGTGGTTTTTTTGTAGGATGATCTCAATATCGAAGGGTCGGTGGTGATAGGAGATTGAATCGCTGACTTGGTGACTACAGCAAAGGATTTTTGTTTCTTGGGAACCGAGTTTGAAGCCTCCAAGTAAGACACACCTTCTTGGGACATCTTAAGTTTAATTTCTCTTTGTCGATCCTGTTCAGGGCACACCTTGTTAATCGAAAAGTGGTTTTCTAAGCAAAAAAGACAAGTAGACCTAGCTTCCTCAATAGTGCAAGATCGACCCACATGAGGTTGAGTGCACCTGTAACATCTTGGTTTAGAGCGACATTAGGAAGCAATGTGGCCGAATCTACAGCAGCTAAGACATTGTATAGTGGGGAATTGGTAGGAATCAACAGACAGAGAGGTATAATATGAGTAAATACGAGTGGGAAGAACTTGCCCTTTAAAAGTGTTGACGACTGTTTGGGTAGGGACCCAAGTTAAAATATTATTTTCGTCTATAGTCTTCCTATTTAGCCGTCGAGCTTTCAGTATAATGCTGCAATTAGGTGGGAGGACTATGGACTCAACAAATTCATCCATGGATAGGTCTACCGGAACTGATCAGACTACACCCATTCTTGAAACATTGTAGGAGGGAATAAAAGCCTCATATTTATTAATAGCCAAAATAGGGTTATCCAGTAAACCATTGGCGTCGCGAGCTGATTTAAATTGCACTGACATTTTATTTCTGCCTACCCGTTTTATACCATCTTGACAGATATTTTGCACCTTATTACACTTGTATTACAAATTCATCCATGGATAGGTCTACCGGAACTGATCGGACTACACCCATTCTTGAAACATTGTTGGAGGGAATAAAAGCCTCATATTTATAAATAGCCAAAATAGGGTTATCCAGGAAACCATTGGCGTCGCGAGCTGATTTAAATTGCACTGACATTTTATTTCTGCCTACTCGTTTTATACCATCTTGACAGATATTTTGCACTTTATGTTACAATTGAACATACAAGTAAGTTAAAGCAAGATGGCTATAAGTTTATGAGTACAATGTCAATTTAGATCATATTTGTATAACCGTCAGTTCATATAGAACAACATGCTCCTGTTTACGCTCACTCCATATTAAATATCTCAATGATAAAAAGAAAAGAAAAAACAATCAACAACGTCAACAAAAAAAAAGTCTACAAAAAGTAAATGCTTAGTTTGTCTTTGAGTCAAGTCAGTCTCAAGGTCTTACTGAGGTGATTTACTGATTTACGCGGCAAGATAGAAAATAGCATTTCGCTGGATATATATCATTGTCTTTCACTATAGCACGTTAACACAACTTTTATGTCCAAGAACACCACTCCCGCACATAAAACAAGATAAATGCACTACTTTTGGAAAATAATCAGCAAGCGTCCGCACTTGTCACTTTCCCGCGTAGAATCATGAAAAACTTTGATATTGATATACACTGGTATCAACTTTAACTTTCTGCCTTACATAACAAATTCTATGTTAATACTAACATAGAATTTGTAAGAGTACCCTTAACCGGCGAGCGTGTATGAAAACACTCATGAAAGTAGAAGAAACGAATGCTGTATGTCAGGATCGTAGCAAGTGGAAAGCCATAGTCTCTGCCTACCCCGATGGGAAACAGGCGTGAAAATATGTATGTATGTAGATTAGATTATTATTTCCATTATTATTTAAGGTTAAAGTTATTAAATCTTGCGAAATTTTCCGCTCGCTTGAAATATCTATCATGTATCTCTGTAAACGTATGGATGGGCGTTATTGACAGATACTTGGTGGGGCCATATTTCTTACCAAACAACTTAAATGGCGAAGCTTACGAGGATTTTCTTCGAAACCATTTATTCAACCTTCTCGAAGATGTTCCTGTTCGGGAATATTTTCCACTAACTAACCGGGAAGAAATGATCTTCCAGCACGATGGCTGCCCAGCCCATTACCGGGCTAGTGTTAGACAATGGCTGGATGAAACGTTTCCACTTCGTTGGATTGGCAGAGGAGGCCCGACGCCGTGGCCAGCGAGGTGTCCAGATTTGACCCCCTGTGATTATTACCTATGGGGTCACATGAAGACATTAGTGTATACAACTCCCGTCAATAATGTTGAAGAATTGAAAGCTAGAATCATAGCAGCTGCTTATCAAATACAGCAAGATCTTACGGGAGTTGTTACTAGGTCCAATCTTAGAAAACGACTACGGGCGTGTATTAGGAACCAAGGAGGTCAATTTGAGCAAGATTTAAAATAATAAGGTGTTTTAATTAAATCAAGTGTTATAAAACGTGTTTTTCCTACTGTGTTTTTGTTATTTCTTTATGTAAATAACTTGAGTATTTTAATTGTAAAGATAACTTGCGTTTTTTCTTATTAAATATTATTATTTTGTATCAGTATGAGTATTATTTCATCTACATTAGATATTTTTTTCATACTACTCTTAGTAAAATTAACCATAGTCATCCTTACTTGCTTGGAGAACCAAATGGGCAACAATACACAATGCATTCATAAAGTCCACTAAAGCAAATCAATGAGACGTGTTACGAGGTAAATTAATGACACTTAAAGAAAAAACCTTAGCAGGGTAGTATGGTAAAGTGCTAATAATGTTATTAATGTGCAGTTTACGTATTACCTACTCGGCAATAACTGAGTTTGTTGGGCGCTATCTTAGAATTTTGTACACTTATTATACCTTTTTAGAAAGCTAAGGAAACAAGAAATTTAATGACATCGTTTGTACGACCAGTTCGGAGTGGATATTTTCACGAAAATCAATTGAAATTTCGATAAAGCAATTTTTTTTTATTGTTACAAGTTTTAGCTCTCATAACTTTAAAATTTTAACTGATTCATAACATTTGATGTTTTTATTTTATGGATAATTTATCCAGCAATCAGATAAAATAAAAATAAAATCCATGCATCCAGTATTTATTTTTATTTTTAAGGATTTCTCTTGAATTTTGGTAATTTTCCTAAAAAAGTTAAAGTATCGTGTATTTCCGAAACCAGTAGATTTCGACCAGGTGTTCCACACATTTTTGAACATCCCATGAGCTGTACTCTTACCCCCTTAAAACAATTACACCTATTTAAAGTCACCCTGTAGTAATGTATTATACTGTGTAATATAAAACAGCAATCCAGACAAGCCTTAGTGGCTTATGGTTTGCTTTTATTGTTAACTGTATTTTATAAACGTAAATAAATTTAAACAAAAAAAACTGCCATACATAACAATTCTATATTAATGCTAAAACCAATTTTTTAAATTTAAAAATACACATGGCACTATTGGTGGGTATTTTAATTTATTTTTATTTATCATGGCACCATTGGTTGGCGTCATTTTTAACCATCGACAATTTAGATACGTTTTTTGTCTATGGTTAATAACAATTGATTGACTTGACAGACCGCCAAGCCCGGCTTTCTAGCGATTGTTTTCTGAATTTATTCTACGCATTCTTCAATTCGTTAAATAATCGCAAAAATGGCATACAAAGGTCCACCTAAAGTTCAGAAGGTGATGGTTCAACCCATCAACCTTATCTTCAGATATTTACAAAACAGAAGCAGAGTGCAAATTTGGTTGTACGAGAATGTGAATTTGCGGATTGAGGGACACATCGTGGGTTTTGATGAATACATGAATATCGTATTGGATGAAGCTGAAGAAGTCCATATGAAAACCAAGAATAGGAAATCCATTGGAAGAGTAATGATGAAGGGGGACAATATAACGCTTATACAGAACGTTAACCCGAACGCGACGGTTTAGGTTAGGTTAGGAAGAATAGTGTATTAAGTCATTCCGAGGAAAAGTGGAACTGCAGTGTTGTTTTACAAGATTTTGGCTTGTGAGCTCTGTACTACAGTGTTACATCATTAAATTTAAGTCTAATTATCCATTTAAATGAGTTTTATTTCGCCCTAATTCAAACAGTTGCAAAATGTTTTCAAAGTTTCTATTATATCATAGTCACATAATAGCCACAATTTTCTATTTATTTGTGTTCCTATTAATTTCATCAAGATATATAGATATTATTTTGAAATTATGTGAGAGTCAGGTTGGTAAAGAAATGGGAACTTATGTACCAATGCTAGGCTGTATTTTAGAATGTTACTCAATACTCGGTAGTATTTATAAGGCAAAAACTAGTCTCAAGCGTTTCTTTAGTATTGAGTAAAGTTCTAAAATATGACCCCTAGAGTGTCAAGTATTTGTGAAACACAGCTTAATAACATGCATTGAGATGATAATAATAACACATTATCGCTAATAAAGCATTAATCAGTTTTTATAAAGCAAACTGAGTATGTCTCTAATGTAAGTGCAATATTTTATGTCCAAACTTTATTGTATAAGTTGGTCAAATTTATGCTACACCTATAACTCAATGGATGAACCCCGTGTCCAACTTCTTTATGGGCTTTCTCAAAATGAAGCAAAAGAAATATGGAACCAACTCTAATGTATTTGATTTGATATGACCTTAATGGAAGTGTGACGGGCCATTTCGAGATCTTTGGAGCCCAAGCCAGCCTCTCCTTCAAGTTGCAGATCTCTTAACTTATGGATGAAGTTGTGACATAGATAAGGAAAACTTATAACATAGCCTTGTATTAACCAGTTAGGTCAGCAAGGAGAGAGATTGCCCTCTCACTAGGCCTACATCTATTAGTGGACTGTGATATGCCGATTTGATCGAGAAGTTAACAAACAATGTATGTAGTTGAGAGGTATTTGAGCCTGGGACTGTCCCAAGGCTTGCTCTGCTCAATTGTTGAATGAACCATTTATATTTTATATAATACTGTTGAACCATGTGTTTCATGCCGCTAATGAGTAGACAAGGTAATGACCTGCAGTATACATCATTGGAGTACTCATCTTCATAGTAGTTGCATTGTAATCATCGGTCAGGTAGTCCTACCTGACCTATGATTACCCCAGATAGCCCTAGAGATCTATGAACCTCTCAACCATAATACATTTGAGTTCTGTGGCATAGCCTTGTCCATCAGCTTGAACCACTCAAGGTCTTAGTGGGGGGACGCCTATGCTCTCATATATTAGTGTATTATCTATGGCCTATGCTCCTACTGTGGGTCTGATTGAGTCTTTGAATACATCATAGATGAGCATTTTCAACGGACTGATTTCTAAACCACTATGGGTGCCTAAGCCGATTTCATATACTCGTCCATCAGACACCAAGTGCACCATTTGCAGGTTTAAGGTGGTAAATCATTGTATTAGTCTGATAATGCCCATTCTAATAACACAGCTAATTACTTTTGCACTTCTAGCAACAAAAGTAATTACTTTTGCACTTCTTACATTGTAACAGGGCAGACGCTCGGATGATGATGACATTGTAACAGGGCAGGCCTCCATCAAGGAGACTACATAACTCTTTGCTATCTTTGGTGACACTAGTATCTTTTCTTACCTCTTTTGTAGCTAATACAGAAGTAACACATGTAATGTTGCCTATGTTGATAGACCTCCAACCTCATGATCAGTATGGACAATATTAGTAGGGCTTTTGGATTTTTCAATGTGTGTGAAAACATGATATCACTAAACTCTTTCTTAACTGCTGGAATTCAGGAGGAGCCCATATGGTTTCATGAACCAGCTAAATACTCAGGTAACTCTTGGTTGAAGTAAAAAGTTAATTACTAATGTCTTCTGTCAGGTGGTAAGAGTGCGTCATCATTCATGGAGCGGTGCATCTCCTTCATCGGGGACAATGCAGCTGACTGTGTCAAAACCAACGCTTTTTTAAACCTACCGAAGGAAGCTCTCATAAAACTTATATCTTCAGATTTTGTAAGTACCTGCTTATAAATTTATAAAAAATGTGGACTGGACTGCAATGAAGCACTATTAAGATTAGGGCCCAAGCTTATCTAAACTACAAACTGGTGATGTATGTCTGTCAGATGTGGCTTTTACACACACTCAAGGCTATGTTTGAGAGTAATGCTTGGATAACTAATTTTGTGGGTCAATTTTTTTTACACAGCGACGCCATCTAGCCCAAAGTGAGTTATTTATATTCATAGTCTTGTGGTATGGGAGACGCAGTAATAGAATCCGGCTGAAATCTATCGTAGAACGATAACAAAGGAGATATATAGGGGAATCCACCACACACTTTGCTTGGGTGATAAGCTCAAGCAAACGGAGAAGGAAGCTTTAATGAAACGGCCTCATATTTACTTACTTGAATTAAAATTTTCAGCTATGCATAGAGGAGGAGGAAGTATGGCGCTGCGTTCTGGCCTGGGCCAAGCAACGCGCAGGAGTCACGCAGCCGACCGCGCACTGGACCGAGGAGGAGCGCGCCAGGGTGTGCCACCACCTGGCACCACTCATGCAACATGTGCGTCTTTTACTCATAGGTGGGTATGAGTAGCAATCTCGTGGACCATAAATCTACACTAATATTATAAAGAAACTTTGTTTGTTTGTTTGTAATGAATAGGCTCAAAAACTTCTGGACCGATTTTAAAAATTCTTTCACCACTTGAAAGCTACATTATCCACGAGTAACATAGGCTATATTTTATTTTGGAAAAAATAGGGTACCTTAAGATATTTGGGTTTTTCGGACGCAAGGTAAAAAAAATCAACCAGAAAAGTTACTTATTTTGCGTACGCTGCCTAAACTATAAAAGATAGATCCATAAAATGTTCTAATTAATTGTAGATCTTATAAATATCTCCAAAAAAGTCCGCGACACACTATACCTATCTCTGTCGCGTGAGGCACAACAACCATTTTTTTGCTTAAAATTCTTGAATTTTTTTTGGACTACATTAAACCCGTTTATTTTACTCATGCTATTAATCCTTATCCTTATAGATAATATTTGATCTTTGAATGATTTAAATTGGACGTTTCGGCCCGTTGCGAAGTGGGCGTCACCAAGGCGGGGGTGCGCGTGCGGGAGAGGAGTTTAGATCGATGAGTGAGGTACCCGCGCGGCTCAAACGCGAGGTCGGCTCCTACGCAGCGGTCGTGCGCGAAGTCTAATAACCAGAGGTTTATTCACTGTGATACAGCAAATGGACAAACCGGGATAAGAGGTTTGTTTGGAGGCCTGATGGACGCCCCTCTCCTCTCCCTCCACAAGATCCTTAAGTAGCATTTCCGCGCACGTCCCGCTCTGAACGGGATGGATAGGGATAGCTGAGATCAGAGAGGTAGAGAACGGGCAAATAAGCGCTAGGGGACACCCCTGGCTCCACACCGGTCCCACGTCACGCACACTCAAGCGTAGGCTTCTCCGTGTTTGGAAATAAGGTCATTCCATGTGAAAAGTAGTGTGAGGTGTATGTCGGTTTCCCATGCGCCTTATCCGCCCACAGCCGTAGGACAAACATTTAGTTTGAAGCGAAAACGTCATTTAAAGAGTATGACAAGAGACATCTCTCGAGCTAATGAACAAAAAATGTTTAAAAATGATTGCGCTAATGTTTAAAAATGGTTGTAACACTGTTCATTGGTATCGAATTGTTCATTAGCTCGATAAATGGCTCTGGTCATACTCTTTAAATGACGTTTAAAATATGGTGGAGAATTCCAACTTGATTCGATACGGTTCGGGTAGTTCAGGTGGCTAGAACATTGCCCTGGTTAGGCAAAGATCACAGGTTCAATCCCTGTCTCGAATCGAATTGTCCTTTTCCACTTTATTAAAAATTTATGAGAAATTTAGCAATATAATTGCTTTCAAAATGTATCCAATCTCGTGGACCTATTTCACCAAAGGGGATGGTAGATGTATAATAGTATACCTTCATACTTCGATAGGGCTTTATTTGGTAACATGACGCCACCCTACAGTCGTGATGAGAGTGTCGTCCCTATAAAGGTGTTGACGTTGGACTTAGGTCTATGAAACAGTGATGTAGGTGGTAGAATATTCAGTACTGGTGGCAACGAATCCTATTTTTTATTGGCTAGTCAGACTGTCACCGTCCATAGCGTGTGAGGGTAAAAATCAAGATCTCCGGGGTCCAAGCGACGAGGTATCAACGCATGTGACGGGATTGCGAGGTCATACGGCACAGTCACTCGATTACAACAATGCCGAAAATTAAAGACCAAAGAAAGCTGCTCTTAGCAGTCAAAGTGACCCCATGTTCGTAAATTCTGAAGTTCCACAGTTAATTTAACCTCAGGATGCTGCCCCAGTAACGCCGACTGTAGCTGCCAATATTTTTCCTGTGCAATTGATAATTAATAATGCACACCAGGAACTGGGTGTAAGGCACAAGCTTCGACAACTCTGGGCACAGGTCGACCTCACCTGCACTTGGTACACCTGCTGATCAACGGACGAGTCTAAGGCGCCCAGGCAGGCTGCCCAGACTGCGTGCCAAGTGGCACAATGTTTTGGACAGCTAGGGGCTCCACAAAAATCTTATCTGATCTCAAGCGATGTACTAGCGGTACATCAGATGGCAGACAAAAGTTAAACGTTGGTAAGTCTTGTCTTTAAATCCAGGGAGGGTTTGGAAGCAATTGCGTTGGAAAGTGTTGCCTACACTTAAAGGCCGAGGATGACTATTGCAGCCGGTTAGATTAGGCATTAGGAGCAAGCGTTCCAAAGTGATGGTGTCGGTTGCAGACAGCGCGGTGTTCGCAGAGGAGGTGGAGCCGACGGGCGCCGTGCCCATGGAGCTGTCGCTGGAGCGCTACCGCCGCGCCGCGCTCACCGCGCCGCCCGCGCCCCAGCGTCTGCAGCCCAGGTCAGTTGCAGACAGCGCGCTGTTCGCGGAGGAGGTGGAACCGACGAGCGCCGTGCCCATGGAGCTGTCGCTGGAGCGCTACCGCCGCGCCGCGCTCACCGCGCCGCCCGCGCCCCAGCGTCTGCAGCCCAGGTCAGTTGCAGACAGCGCGCTGTTCGCGGAGGAGGTGGAACCGACGAGCGCCGTGCCCATGGAGCTGTCGCTGGAGCGCTACCGCCGCGCCGCGCTCACCGCGCCGCCCGCGCCCCAGCGCCTGCAGCCCAGGTTAGTTGCAGACAGCGCGCTGTACGCGGAGGAGGTGGAACCGACGAGCGCAGTGCCCATGGAGCTGTCGCTGGAGCGCTACCGCCGCGCCGCGCTCACCGCGCCGCCCGCGCCCCAGCGTCTGCAGCCCAGGTCAGTTGCAGACAGCGCGCTGTTCGCGGAGGAGGTGGAACCGACGAGCGCCGTGCCCATGGAGCTGTCGCTGGAGCGCTACCGCCGCGCCGCGCTCACCGCGCCGCCCGCGCCCCAGCGTCTGCAGCCCAGGTCAGTTGCAGACAGCGCGCTGTTCGCGGAGGAGGTGGAACCGACGAGCGCCGTGCCCATGGAGCTGTCGCTGGAGCGCTACCGCCGCGCCGCGCTCACCGCGCCGCCCGCGCCCCAGCGCCTGCAGCCCAGGTCAGTTGCAGACAGCGCGCTGTACGCGGAGGAGGTGGAACCGACACCGCCACATTGCACAGGAGTTTCACGAGTGTCGTCGAAGCTGGTATGGTCATGTCATGTACAAATGTCTGGCCATGCTGTCCGCACCGGAACATGGTAAAAGGGGAAGACCCACTAAGTGCTGGCTTGCGTGGTAAGAGATGATATGCGTGCCAATGACTAGAAAAAGTAGGAAAGTGAACCCCGGGTGTCGCGAGCGCCGCAACTGGGACAGACGCTCGGATTATGATGATGATGTGTGAAGGGCAGATCCGTGTAGACTTAAAGACATACTTTGAGGCGTAGTATTGCACCTTACTGTCTCTTCTAAATCCGCTTTTCTAGAGCAAGTTTTTTTTTATAATTATTTTATGGCCTGGTTACAAAGACCTTTTAGCCAAATCTTATTTTTTATGTCATATTTCTTCAATCTTATCTTTTAATTTGTCCTGTCCAGTCTTTGTCGATGTCGTGTCCTCAGTCCTAGGTCCTGGTTCTTGCCTTCAGTATAATGGTGATTCTTATACTGAGGTTTTCAGTGGACTTTTCGCGACAAAAGAGAAAAGCATTTCACTGTGTATATATCTTTGTCTTTCACTATAGCACGTTAACACAACTTTTATGTCCAAGAAACCACCACTCTCGCACATAAAACAAGATAAATGCACTAGTCTTTTGGCTTACAAAATTTATTTTGTGAGCCAACTAGAATCACCTCACATTCTAGAAAATGTATTTATAATATATTCTGCAACTGTGTATCAACAACAAGGGAGATACTAAGTAACTTTCCATCAGATCATCTTGGTCAGAAAGCAGCATTTCCTATTAATGTCACTTCTAAAAAGAATAAAATTGTATGTAGGCCAATGAGTGCACATCGACTTAAACAATTTAATGTTAATGTTTCAGCAAAAGTCACTCATAATGACTTTAATCAGAAAGATCCAAACAGCTTATATGACTCCTTATTTAATACAATTAAAGCTGAGTACAACAACATATTTAAATCAAAAACATTTTATAAAAACAAAAACTTGCAATTTTGTGAGTGGGAACTTGTCACTCTTTCCGCCAAAAGTCTCTAGAGCAAGTAGGTATGTTTAATTATTGGGGTAATCCATGAGTGTTGTGGATGAATCTAGGATTTGTGTTGGGTTTCCTTTTCCCCTCCCGTTCTTATTGACGTTCTACGTTGGATTTCGCCTTAAACAATTCCATTGGTTGTCTTAAACATACCACTTCTTCCACTTTAAGACTACTAAAAACTTATATAAAAACTCAGTGGTACGACACGGCAATGGGCTCACCACCTGTTACGTGGGACAAAAATGCATACTGTGCAATGTGGGTGGTTAATATGCCTCTGCCTACCCCTTCGGGGATAAAGGCGTGACAATATGTATATTTATGTATGTATGTATGTATAAAAACTCACATTTTTAAGTGGCGGTGTTAATTTAGTAGTCTTTTGCTTAGAAGGCCTGAATTTGATTCTAGTCCTATATCTATATAACTTCAGGCATTTAATAGTCGTCTGAACCAACGTATGCAAATATTTTACGGAAAAAAAAAATCCCTTAATTTTAAGAACTTACATTAGGATTTAAAGTTTAGAAAAATAATATGTAAAATTCATATAGGTCACAAAGTAACATATAGGAACGTTTAAAAGAATATCGCTTCTACATTTACTGCCAGATACGCAAAGCCTGAGAGAAAGAACCTGGCAATAAAACTAATGGCCACTCTTTTCTAATTGCTTGTAATTAAAACTCCAAAAATAGAACCCTTTTTTGGTCTAGACTGTGTTGCTTTTTCTAAATGTATGAAAACCCTTAATTACAGATTAGCCGTGAACATGTTCACCGGGTCGCTCATTTTGCAGCAAGAAAAAAGCGCATTTCAATCAATCATCAATAATTGGTAAGGCTATTTTACCTTCTTATCGATTAAATCTCTTAATATTATGTGTTTTTAAAATAGACTATATGATATATATGTATTATTTACCTAAAAGCTTATTAAGCATTACAAATGATCACAATACTGCCACGCGTAGACTAAAAAGCCGGCCTATTTAAAATTGCAGAATTTAAATTAACTGTCTGACTCGCAAGGCAATAGATAGAACTATAATGAAAGAACCAGGCCAGAAAGCCTATTATAAGATTGAACATAGGAACTTCAAGTTTCAGGTTAATATTTTGATGGGTATCGATGTTATTACAGTCGATTGTTTCTTGTAGGTGCGGTACTCCGAGGCAGTCGTGGCAGCTGATATTCCGCGCGTCCACCCACGGCTTCTCCGCGCAAGCGTTCCACTCGCATTGTGATGGCATCGCCCCTGTGTTGCTGTTGGTACAAGTTAGTACGACCCTCTTTTCACACTTGCAGGTTGTATCACTACATATTATAAAACAAAGTCGTTTTTCGTTGTCCCTATGTATGCATAAATCTTTATAACTACGCAACGAATTTTGATGCCGTTTTTTTAATAGATAGAGTGATTGATAGTTAAGGTTTTCATGTATAATTTGTAAAGCTTTTATATACATTGACTAAATTATGTTGGGGGTGTCGGAAAAAATAAGCCGTCTGGGAGCTTTTAACGAAAACGCCGCCTTATCCCTTTGAGATATAACAAAATAATGTGTCGTGGAATTGTGTATCTAATATATGCCGTATATACGCTAAAGTGAATCTCGCACCTCCGTGGAGTGTTGCAGAGTGCGCTTGATCTATAAGTAGCTGCGTAAATCGCCCGGTTTTGGGCAGAATAGCAGGATTTTTCATTCTGGACGGCAGATAAGAATTATTGAGACGACCACGTACTCGTATGATACCTCTTTTATCCAAAAACGGGTTAAGCTTGTAAATACAACTCTTCTGCGTTACAGGCTCTTTTCTCTCAAGCTGCTTATGCTCTAAATAAAATTCAGTTTGATGTACGTATTTTATAATTGTTTCCATGGCCGTAATCAATTCGCCTGCAGTAAGGTGAGTCATATTCATCTTTTTGCCGAATCGAGTATTTATAGTGAAACGTAATACCCAAGCAATGACCCTTATAACACGGTACAATGAACTATGTTTATGTAGTAAATTATTTATTAATGAATTGTTTTGGTTTTTAAGCGATGAATGTGGTGGTTTTATGTCAGTTATATGTGAACATGACATATTTTGAACTTTATGCTTCATCTCATAATTCTGTAGAAACTCCGGCCACTCCCACCAGAGCGCAAACTTCGCACTTTAAATGTTGACATCCCTCGGGAAGCACAGTCTGCGGGATTTTGATCCGACTTTCGGCTCAAGCTCGAACCTTGGCGGTCAACAACGTTATCGTTGGCTTACTGTGTTTGTTTATAATACGACTATAAACAACACACGAGTAGGCTTTTTCGCTAGCATCGCAAAAGCCCAGTAATTGTATGTTTTGCTGCGTTCCGCCAAGCCACCGGTTCAATTTGAAAAACATCAGATATTTCATTTTTCAGTTTCCTCCATTATTGTATTTCATGGAATAGAGTGTCATCCCAACCAACTTTACTTGCCCAAACTCGCTGAAATAATAATTTTGCAGCAATGGTAATCGGGCAAAGCCACCCCATTGGTTCGTAAAGTTTAGAAATTTGAGATAATAGGCTTCTTTTAGTTAGTTGTTTGTTGCTATTCCCAAGATTCCAGTTAAATGTAAATGTGTCAGTTCTTGGATCCCACCTGAGACCAAGCGTTTTCATCGATTCCTCCTGCTTGAAGTCGAAGACTTTATCATTTGCAATTTGATCGTTCGACAAATTGTCAAGTAACGTGGGATGATTTGCTGACCACTTGCGTAAATTCATACCGCAACCACGTAGCAAATAAATGAGTGAGGCTTGTTGACGTTTTGCGGCGGCAATGGTGTTATTACCGCTTACTAGGTCATCCATGTACATCTCATTTTGAATCACAGCGGCAGTTTCAGGATACTTGGTACTGTTATCCATAGCAACTTGTTGCAACGTCCTCATCGCGAGCCAGGGAGCGCATTTCATCCCGTAGGTTACTGTACAAAGCTGAAATTCCTGTAGCTTCATTTTTTCGGTAATCATTCAGTCGGTAAGTCACGCCATATTATTTTCTGTAGGTGTTGTTGTTCTTCTGCTAACTCAATACAGCGGTACATTTTTTCTATGTCCGCAGTGTACGCATATTGATAGGACCTCCATTTCAAAATTAGTGATTGGATGTCTTTCTGCAGGTTAGGTTACCTTTTTCTTGTAGTTGGTTCAGGCTTTAACCACTCGTAGTTTTTTGTGAGGCATTAAACACCACCCTTAATTTAGTTGTGGCCGCGCTCTCACGTAGTATGCCGTGATGGGGTAGATAGTAAGAGGGATGTTCGAAGGTACTGGTAGTCAGCGGTTTCATGTGGTGTAAATCCTTGTATTCCTCTATGAAATTTCGGTTCATAACAGCCAGTTTCATGTTACGCCCTAATCGCTTTTCTAACTGTAGAAATTGCGAGATTGCAATAGATCTAGATTTCCCAATCATATTTTCATAATCGGGGTTGAATGGCATTTTTACAACATATTTTCCCTCCGGAGTCCTTTGTACACTTTTGACATAGTACTCCTCGCATAGGTCTTCCTTACTCGTGTCCTGGGTATCCTGAATATACTCAATTTCCCAAAACTTGTTTATTTGATTAAGATCTACCAAAGTCACGTGACAACTGCAATTTTGTAGTCTTTCACAAATAATCCACCCTAATTGAGTTTGTTGGGCAATAGGGGCCCTCTTTCCCCCTTTTAGGACTCCATGCAGAATAATCTCCGAATACACCTCGGCTCCAAGCAATAAGTCCACAGGTCCTGATATGTTATATTGAGGATCAGCCAACTTTAAGTTCTCTAAGTGTGGCCATGTCCTTCCAAATGAAGTATCAGGTAAATTTTTCGTATTTTTTTTTCATTATGAGTGCGTTAGTTGCAAATGTGTAGTTTGAATGTATCAACTTGCAGTTGATTGTAATTCGACCCCTACAGTCGCCAGACAAAGCCCCAATGCCAGATACTACAGCGTTCAGCCGTTGTCTAGGTAATCGTAGTAACTGGGCAGCGTTTTCGGTGATCAGATTCACTTGTGACCCTTGATCTAATAACGCTCTTAGGGTAAGGTAGGTCCCGTTCGCCGCCTTTACTTGAAGTTATACTGTAGTCAGTAGGATCTCCATCTGACTGTTAGCCAGATGATTGGAGCTTGGGGCCCCCGAGGTTGAAGGTTTTGATTGTTCGGGGCTTGTTTTCTTAACAAAATTGTGCAATAGCGTGTGATGTTTCAAATGACAGTCTTTGCACGTTTTCGTAGAACTGCATTCTTCATTTTTGTGCTTGTATAAACAATTTTTACACAAATGCAGTTTCTCAACCATGTTTTTTCGTTGCGCAGTATCCATGTCTATGAACTGTGTGCAATGCCTAAGCACGTGATCTCCGTTACAATTAGGACATTGACCGTACGTTGTATGATAGGTGTTTGTATAAGTTTTCTTTGATTCAACATATTTTTTCTTGTCGCTATAATTTTTTGTGAATGATTTGCTTGGTAACGACTTCTGAGTATACGTAATATCTTTCTTCATGCTTTCGTAAGCCATAAACTTAGCTTCCAGAAATACAAGAAAATCGTTTAAGTAACAGCTCTCTATGATCATGCAGTTCGTTCAAGTAGTCCGCATAAGTTGAGGCATCGAGTTTTTGTGCCATCAAGTGTACAATTAGCGGATCCCAGGTGGAGGTATCAATCCCAATGTTCGTTAATCCCAGAGATATAGAAGATATCTGTGGTTAATCCATTCAAACACTCAGTAATTACGTCATGCAACCTTTTTAAATTGAAACTGTCCGGATGTTGTATGACAGATAAATTGAGCATAGTGTTAATGAATGATGTAAACTGAAGTCGCCGATTGTCATACCGCTGATTTAGTATTTCGCAGCAGGAGTTGTAATTATCAGCACTTATACTGAGATGCTGTACCAAGCGCGCAGCTTCGCCTCGCAACCTTGTCTTGAGATGCTGCATCTTCTGGGTATTATTCATTCCTGGATTGTTGTGAATGGTTTCCAAGAAGAGATCCTTAAAGGATATCCCTTGAGTGTAATTACCGGAGAATTCGGGAATCTCTATCTTGGGAGCCGATTTCTAATAATGTATAGTTAACCACATCGTTGGATTCAGAGTTCGCTTACTTCCTTCTATAGCAACGAACTTATTGTAGTACTGGAGATTAGAGCCTCGTAGTATAGCTTCTAACTCCCAATGTTGCCTGTCGACGGTTTCCCATTTTGCTTTCAAAGTCGAGAGATGATCTTCCATTTCCCACTTCTCCGTAATAGTTGCAACGTCTACCTTCGACATAGCACGATCTAACGCCATAAAATTGCAGTCTTGTTTGCTTAATAGCATTTTTGTTTTGCTATCCGTAAACTCCTCCTGTATCCCAGTTAGATCAAATGTCGCCTGTTGGCGACCATGTAGCAAACCTTCCATGTGCTGCTTGGTGCTTTTGTAAATCAACTCTGTATTATCGTAAACATTTTCAGTGAAGTAAGTTATATTCTTATCATCAATTTCCTTCAAAAGCAACGCAATTCGGTCCCTTAACTCTTGCCAAAGACAATCAAGCTGTTCCAAACGCTTGACCAAGTAATCTTCGGTTTTCCTATGCGCGCTATCCTTTTTGTAGTTGGCACACAATGCTTTAATTTTTTCAAAACACTCCTGCTGTTTTTGTATAATGTTTAGTTGTTTTCAAGTATGACTTGTTGTAAAGGTAAGGTAGGTAGGTGTATTTCGATACAGCTCACAAAACACCCGTCCCGTCGTTGACAGTGGCGGGTAATGTAGTGCTAGTTCACGACACGAAGACGATCCGTGTTACGGCAGTCTTCTTCAAATTCAATCGCGTCGCGTCAAGTCGCGTCAGCATTGTATGTACAGTCACGAGACTGTACAATAGGTCTACAAAAAAGTTCACGACGGTATATGTCTATCTTTTAAGGATAACATACTATATCCATTTTAATATTTAAAAAAAAAACAGTAATTAAAAAGCGGTAATTTGAAGGCTATTTACACAAATACATTATTAATCCTTATCATTTTTGATGTTAGTTGGCTTCAGCATTTAATGAAGATTATTTTGTCATTTTACATCTTGCAAATTAAATAAATATCTTAGGAGATATGGCAATATAAAACATATGCGCAAAGAAAATAATTTCGTGTAACCATAATTCGACCGGGCCGTGCGGACGTAGGTACTAGAGAGCGGAGAAGTAATCAAGTAATTTGGAAAACGTTAATACATTATTGTGAAATTAATAAACGGGATTAAATGGTTGCCACGGGGTTCGAAGTATGTCACGGGCGAAGCCGGGCGGGACATCTAGTTGACGATATTTTTAAAAACAAGTTCATTAATTGGTATATAATAATGACAGTATAGAGTCTCTATAAATCTTCACTGCAAATAAAATAAACCATTTGAAAGTTAGTCGTTTGGGCGCTAATTCGAAGATTTGCGCTCGGTTGCTGAATATTGTTTCTCTATTTTTTTTGTGGAATAAATACTTTTTTTTAAAATATTATTTTTCTTTTATTAGGACTGGACTAGACGAAGACCAAAAAAAATTTTCATACAAGTGATAAAGTGACAAAGCATCATGGTCTCTGACCTTAGCACGTTCCGTGTCAAACAGCCTTAACATTTTCTCATATTTTTTTTTAGACTTAGCATTGTCCGTATAGGTCGTAAGTTTGACGTCGTTCAGGCGCCAAACAGGATTTTATCATGTACCCCTTGCTTTTCACAGTGTACTAGGTGACCCCCACGGCTTCGCCCGTGACTATTTCGAACTTCCGTCGCACCTATTTAATCCCGACGTTTAAAAATTCTTCCAAAATGTATAACAAATTGGCCGATTTGTCGACATTTATGACTACTGCTCCGCTCTCCAGGGTATTAGCGTGATGATAAATGTTTTATTGATTCAAGAAAACATGCACATACATTTTATTAGATACATGACCTCCACACTAGGATCCCATGTGTCGTGGCGGCCATGCTTCTTTGGTACAATGACACAAGTAAAATGGACATGTGAAGCAATTTCTAAATCGCAAGAATCACAAGTGATGTTACAGACCAATTATATAGATAAAAAAAAAATTATAACATGATTAAATTTTACAATTGACAGCAATTAATGAACCACATGCATGCGTGATTTTGAACTATATGTGTGTGTGAGTATGTCAGTGGTGTGTGTGTGTGTGTGTGTGTTTATGTGTGTGTTCTGAGGGCTGATTTTAATAGCCACATTCACAGCGCTAAAAATTAATATGCAATACATTTTCAGTCTCACTATAACTTTTAGTGTACAGCCACTTGAAGACGGATCGTTTGCAAGCACGTCGAGTCATGTTCAGTATGTTACTGTTGATGTTATATAATTTTGAGTAAAGGTATGGGCCCATAAATTTGTACGATCTTTGTGCGAAGCTTAGTCGAGCCCTAGGCCGATCCCATTTTAAGGTTCTATACGAAGACCGAGTCAGCAGTTGTGCATTTTTGTGGAACCTCAATATAGTTGCAGTTATATACAACTGTCTCACTCTCAGCACCGCACAGTCATTATAAAGTGAGTTCGTGCTGTAGCGCCATGGCTTCCTGAACGCTATTTTCAGTATAGCACGTTGTGCCCGTTCCAGTTTTAGTAGGTATGACTGACATGACGCTCCCCAAGCTACTAGGCAGTAGTTAAGAATGGACTGGCAAAAACTCGTGTATATTAGCCTTAATAAATTTTTGCAAGCAATCGTACTTAATTTCTTAAAAATATGACTTAGTTTCTTAAGTCTTTTGTACAGGGTATCTATTTGAGAGGTCCATGTAAGTCGTCGGTCAATAGTTACACCCAAGTACTTGACAGTGTCAACTTCTTCGAGTATGTCACAATTGCATTGTACATCCTGGGTAGGAATTGTGTTGTATGGACAGTCATGTTATTTAATCTGAAAAGGTGCATCAGGTGCAGATTTCTCGGTTACCATAAAGTTGATGAATTTAGTTTTTGCCGTGTTTAGGGTGAGTAAGTTGTTAGCCAGCCAAGAGCCCACAAGTGCCAGCCCCTGCTGGACCAGAAGAACGGCCTCCTCCCAGGTTTCAGCGCTGAAGATGATGGCGGTATCGTCTGCATACGTGAAAATTTTTGCATTTGGTAACTTAATGGCGCAGAGGTCATTTATATACACTAAGAATAGGGTTGATCAAAGGATACTACCCTGAGGTACGCCAAAACTCACACTTTTGAAATCACTTATAAATTCTCCAATGCAAACTCGCTGTTTACGTTCGTGGAGGTAGAAGCAGAACCAGTCCAGAGCAAGCCCTCTCACTCCAAGTAGTTCAAGTTTTTTCAGCAAGATTGGCCAAGACACGGTATCAAATGCTTTAGCTAGGTCCAGGAAGACGCCGACACATTTCATTCTTGCGTCTAAGTTGTGTGTGATAAAGTCGACAAGATTTGTGACTGCGTCCTCCGTGGATCTGCCGCAGCGAAAGCCATATTGATTTTCAGCAAGTTGACCATTTGCTTCAAGGTACGTAACCAGTCTGGTGTTTACAACCTTCTCTAACACCTTTGACAAGGTACTTCGAAGAGAAATTGGCCTTTAGTTAGCTGGGTCTTGTGCTTCACCTGCTTTGAAGATTGGAATTACATTTGCCACTTTTAGGGTATCTGGAACCATACCACTTGACATACTGAGGTTACAAATGTGTGCCACAGGGCCTGCCACAGAGTATTTTGTCTTTTTAAACATATTATTACTGATGTTGTCAAGTCCAGTGGCAGAGCTAGACCTGAGTGTTCCAATCAGGGTGACAATTTCCACCTCATCTGTCAGGGTGAGAAACAGAGATCCAGTAAACGCATTGACTGGACCCGTGGTGCCCTTTGAAAGAGCCTGCTCTGTTGCATTTAATTTACATAGTATTGGCAAGCTGATCACCAACAGTACTGAAATATTCATTCACCTGATTCAATGACTTCTTAGGATTAGGCTTAAGTGTTAGTAGTGTATCACTATTATTGTCATACCTCTTTAAATTACAAATTGTCTTCACTGTGTTCCAAGTTTTTTTGATATTACCTTTACTGTCCAAAAGCAGTTTTCTATTAAAAGATTGCTTGCGTAAAACATTATTACAGTGGTTTCTATAGGCTTTGTATTCTTTTTGTACTAAGTCGTTCTGCGGAATTTTTCTAGCCTTACTATGCAATTTATCTCGTCGTCTGATACATTTCAGCAGACCAGGTGTTTCTTAATTATTTTACTTTTATTGAGAGCTGAGTTATATTCGCTGATGAAGTATTCGGTAGCCAACTGAATGTTGTCCTCTTTATAAAGGTGTGACCAATCCACTTCTTTAATATATCTGTCTTATATATATCTTGTATATATAGCCTATAGACTTCGTCTATGGACTATCGAACACAAAAAGAATTTTTGAAATCCGACTAGTAGTTCCTGAGATTAGCGCGTTCAACCAAACAAACAAACTCTTCAGCTTTATAATATTTTATAGTGTATTTGCATAGTTACCTACAAAAGTTAAAAGCTTGTGATATGGATGTGAAATCGGGTGACTTATCAGTTTGTTTATTGTCTGTTGCACGCTGATAGCCTCAAGAGAGCTCAATTTTCAGACATTCTTATCCTAGAGCCGGCTTTAACATTGTACTTATGACTCTTTTTGGTCTTTTGTGCTGTTTCCCTTCTCGTTGCCTATTTCCCCAGCGCCTATGTAGCACTTCCATGCACTTGTGTATGTTCTTTGGGGAGGATGAGTCTGTAGTCATCCAGTGATGGAAATGCCTGCCCTATTAGACTCGATATTCATGTACTAATTGCTACGCGTTCGCATAGCAGATGGTGCATGGTATGGCCAGCATTTTTACAGTTACTATGGTAAAGGTTTTCCGTGAGTTCCCTCTTGTTAAGGTGCTGCCTTGATGCCTAATGCCCAGTGAATTTCAGCAGATGCCATCTGCTGTATGCCCACAATACTTTTCTGGACAGGCCTTCACCTGTTGTTTTGATAAAATTCATCTAGAAGCCTTTCAATCAACAATAGTTCTAATAATACCAATAGTACCCATGGTACAATTGGTTAAGCATAGGTGTCGTTCAGATCAATTAAAATTCAATTACTCGTAAGTTATACTATACTGATGTAGGATGATTATTTGTAAGGTAATGCGTGGAACGTAGTATGCAAGTAATATGAGAGAGAGGTAAGATGAATGTATAGTAGGTATGAAAGTTTTTGAAGAATTTCATTTCCGACATTTTTATAGTCATCCCACAAAAATATTGTTTTTCCCAATGAATTCATCAGTTGTATAGACCGGAATTAAAAGTGACGGCACAACCAATTGGTTGTTCAACTGAACATCTTGGTTGTGCTGCGATTTCATCAAAAAGAAAAATCAACCGTATCATTTACTTATAGTCACCAAATTAGTTGATTTGTCCACCTGGCTTCGTCAATGTAGTAATCAGTGTAATTTAGGATTTGTATGATAACGACTTATGACGGTGAGTTCGATTTGATCTTTTAGACCTGAGTTAGGTGTCTGAGGTGGGAGTTAAAACGTTTGAAGCACTAGTCGCTAATTCGCCACAGCACAGAATCACAGAGACAGTCCCTTTTTAATTGCTGCCAATTTGTAAAACCAGATGATAACTTATAATGAATTTATGACCTCTAATATACCTGGTGACTAGTTACATGATGGAACTAAGTAATTTTTCATTTCATTTTGCATTATCTTAATTCTAATTTTTTCTCAAACATGCATGGAAATACTGTCATTATTTGGAAAAAAGAATACGCGAAGTACAGCATTTACAGACAGAGAAAATGAAATTCATTACAGGAGCGTTTTTTGAATTTGGAACAGTACAACGCTCCAGCAATGTTGTACGAAACGGCGTGCTGGGGCTATTAGATACTTTTTGATTGAATCTCTTTTTTCATTCTTCTACAGCGGACGCTTACTGTAAGTATTTTCTAAAATAAGTGCATTAATCTTGTTTTATGTGCGGGAGTGTTGGATTTTGGTATATAAAAGTTGTGTCAACATGCTATAAATAATAAATAAATATTCTGAGGCACTTTTTCACACAATCTAGCCCAAACTAAGCTATAAGCTTGTGCTATGAGATCTAGACAACTGATAAAGAAACTTAAATATTTCTAAATACATACTTATAGGTAAGTATTATACCTACATAGCAAACACCCAAACTCCGAAACGAACATTTATGGAACCCAAAAAAAAAATGTTCGGAACCGGTAATCGAACCCTAAAGCTTAGCGCGGCAGTCGCTTATACAATTATTTTTTTAGATTTTCCATCTTGCTGTGTATATTGCACTAAAGGAAAATCAAAAATATTTTCTTCTAGTAATTAATTGCCCTAATGGCTACTGTAACTTTTAATATGAATATTAAATTAAATGTAAAATACTTTTGTTTAATTTCCATGCATTCTTTTGAGAAAAGCACTATATTGTAGTAGTAGTAAATAAATAATAAATACGCTGAAAATTCCTTAAAACTCGTACTCGACCTGCAAATGCTTATTTCACGGACTGAACCATGTAACGGTCGATTCAATTTGTTATTGTACGTCCTTTGCAATAATGTAGTATTACGTCGTCTGCTCTTATCACTGGCCTATTTTAATAACTTTCATTTCACCCACACTCAACGAATGCGTAGCGTCAGCACCTCGGCAGGTACAGTAGCTACAGGTCAGTTCGTCTGTGCCCGCAGCTGTCCCGGGGCGAAGTCCTGGGCGGGTACTGCGAGGCGGCGTGGTCGCGCGGCGGCGCGGGCGGGTACGTGGCGGCGGAGCGCGCCTTCCTGTTCGCGCTGAGCGAGCCGCCCGCGCGCTACACGCTGCTCAAGAAGGCCTTTGCGCTCTGCTACCACCCCGAGTGAGTCCTCAGGCCTGCACAAGCGCACTCTCCTGGTCATCCACACTCAATTTGTGCATTGGGTCCAATTGGTTGGCGAGCGCGCGATTCGTGTAAATTTTGTTATTTAACAGCATTTGTACACACATACCATTACAATAAAACTTAAATTGAACAACGGCACTGCTTATTTCTAAAATAAATCTCTTCCAGCAGGCCGGCGAGGATTTACTCATCATCTTTAATGTTTTCGCAGTTGCTTTCTAATACTAGCTAGACTCTGAGTCTGGGTTCGCATTTATTTGGCAGCTAGAAGCATTCAATCTTTTGGATGTTGTTTTTCGGCACTGTTAGAAGCCAAAAACAAAAACCAAATTTCCTTCTGACCTTCTTCCCCTGCAAGGACCTCTGTGTCGTTGCCTCGTCCGTTGTCAGCTGGTGCACAGATAGTTGATTGGAACCCGAAGATCTCGGTGGAGCGCCCCATCTAGCAACTGTGTTTAATGACTGTGTTTCTAGTGGTACATTTCCTGATTTAATGAAACACAGCAAAGTCGTTCCCTTGTTCAAGGCTGGCAGCGCTACAGAGCCGTCTAATTTCCGACCAGTGTCAGTGCTGCCAACTTTGAGCAAAGTATTTGAAAAAATAATCTTGAATCAAATGCTATCCCATTTTAATAGTCATAAAATACTCCATGCGAATCAATTTGGGTTTACGAAAGGGCGCTCAACTTCCGATGCTGGTGTTGAGTTATTAAAATGTATTCATGAAGCATGGGAAGACAAGCACGATGCATTAGGTATATTTTGCGATCTATCAAAGGCTTTTGATTGCGTTCAACATGAAACGCTGTGCAAAAAATTACACCACTATGGAATAAGAGGCAAAGCTCTCGACCTTCTGTCTTCATATTTGAACAATAGAATACAGAGGGTCGATATTAATGGTACACGTTCTGTAGGATCCATGGTTACAATGGGTGTGCCGCAAGGCTCGATACTTGGGCCATTCTTGTTCCTCATTTATATTAATGATTTACCATTTTATGTAGGGGACAGGAATAGGATTGTTTTGTTTGCAGATGACACCTCATTAATTTTTAAAATTAAAAGACAATTAGATAACTATGACGATGTAAACAATGCAATTGCAAGAGTAGTTCATTGGTTCGCTCAAATAATCTTTGCCTTAATGAAAATAAAACTAAATGTATAAAATTTACTCTACCAAATGTAAAACAAGTTGCGGCCAATGTTCAACTGAATGGACAAGTGTTAGAGTTTGTAGAATCAACTGTGTTCCTAGGTATAACTATTGATGCCAATTTGCAGTGGGGCCCACACATAGAAAAGACAGCCTCTAGATTAAGTTCGGCTGCATACGCTGTAAAAAAGATCAGGACTCTAACAGATGTGGATACGGCTAGAATGGTTTACTTCAGCTATTTTCATAGTATTATGTCTTACGGTATTCTCCTTTGGGGGAGTGCTGCAGATTTAAATATTATTTTTGTTCTACAAAAGCGGGCTGTACGCGCTATTTATAATTTGGGCCCCAGAGTTTCTCTCCGAGAAAAATTCAAAGAAGTGAATATTCTAACCGTACCATCACAATACATTTTTGCCAATCTTATGTATGTCCAGAAAAATCTATCACAGTTTTCTAAACTCTGTGATAAACATAATATAAACACTAGAAATAAAAATAATCTTTCAGTCCACCACAGTCGACTACATAAGATTGGCGATTCTTTCCAGGGTAACTGTATACGCTTTTACAACAAGCTTCCCTGTGACCTGAGAAATTTACCTTTAAATAAATTTAAAAAGTTTATTAAAAACAAGCTTTGTGAAAAAGGTTTTTACTCCGTTACAGACTATTTGCAGGACAGGGACGCCTGGAAATGATCTGCTGGCAAAATGAAATAATATTAAATTGTAAATAGGCCATAAAAAAAAAGCCTTCCTAAGTTTCTTGCCGGTTCTTCTCAGGTGGGCCGCGTTCCGAACCGGTGGTCGCTTTAAATATTTTAAATAGTGTATGACATTTTGTAAGCGCCGTTAAAATGGTCTATGCAAAATAATGACTGTAATAATAATATTTTTATAGTCCTTTATACTCATTTAATTCACCAAATTTTCATATCTGAGTGCTTTACGCACAAACCCATATAAGTTTTTTCTACCATAACATTGTCCTGGAATATACGTTCGTGAAAGATTGAAATGCTATCTACACACGTAAGCCGCCGAGTTCGTGATGGTGGGCTTAGGTGTTTAGACAGCCTTAGTCCAGAAAACTTTATCTTAGCGCAAATACTCAAAAACAACGTCTACCTGTACAAACCGTCTATTGAATTGTATTAATTTTTTTTTTAATCATTGATTGTTTCTTAACGCATGTATAGCTGAATCATTTCTCACTGGACACTTATTGGTAGATTGTTAATGGAGTCCCATTTCACCATACTTAAGGCATTAACATCATTTCAACAGATGGACGGCCACTCTGACGATAGCATCGTCTCAATTTTAATAATATTATAAATGCGAAAGTTTGTATGGATATTTGTTACTCTTTCACGTAAAAACTAATGAATGGATTTTTATGAATCTTTGCAATAATATCTATAGCTTATACATCAGAATAACACATAGGCTACTTTTTATCCCGGGAATAAGTTCCTGTGGGAAACGGGATCGGGAAAACTTCTCTACGCAGGCATTAACTAGTATTTACATAAAAGATCCTTTTGTGAACAGTTGCGGCCCAATATTCGGTGCGGGCGCGGACCTGCTGATCTCCAACAACTGCAACGCAAACAACGAGAGCTACAGCAACCTGCACTCGTACGGCGACCAGATCGCGCCCGCCTGCCTCGCCTCCGAGTACAACTTCACTGTGCGAGACTACGAGGTCTTCACCTATAAACAAAACTAGTTACACGTACAGACAGATAGGTGGAAAATGCCTACAACAAATAGAAGACGATTTTAAGAGTCTTGTCTATGACGGAGAATTAATGCATTGCAAGTATGAATATTTGCAATGCATTAATAAAGCTGTGCAATTATTATATAATACACCAACCAGTATAGTGAATTAAATGGATAAAAGAATAAAATCTAATTATATGAATCTTTATTATTAATGCAATAATTAAATAAAATAATAATTAACATTCTAGTTTTTCATGTACAATGTAAATAAAATTTTCAAATGTCGCTACTACTGGTGCCATCTATCTATTCTCTACAACTTCCTTCTGTAATGTTCAAAACTAAACGTACACTAGCGCTTTTTAGTTTGATAAAATAATATAGATAGAGCTGTAACACATCGGTTTGTTTTCGTGTTTCCTAGACTAGATGGCGCTTAAGTACAACTGGAACCCTACCAAGATCGCTGAGGCACAAGTCACCTAACCTGCAAGTTGGTGCACTTGCTGACTGATGGGTAAAGATATGGCGGAGACGCCCGTCGATAAGTATTAGGAGATTAGACGTGCAGGCTTCCAACAATCTTGGAAAAAGAGTTAACTCAGTTGTCCTTAGCAATTCGTTGAAAGCAAAACCAAAGTTCAAATATGGTGATATTGAATTTAACCGGGTTGATGTGCTCGGATCAATCAATCGAACCAGCAGTCCACTGTTAGACGTAGCTCTCTCCCAATATTTGAAATAACACATGGTTTTGCGCCCTCCGCACTCAGATGCTGCTCAACCCAAGCGTACCCCTCCGGTTAATTTTGTGTCCAATACCATCTTCTCAGGCTACATAACCTGCCCAAGTTACAAGCATCAATCCTTTTGTTGGTAATGGTAGCATAGTCTATGATGGTAGCGGTGTCATACAAAACAAAGATGTACCTATTTTTAATATTCAATACTAAGTAGTTGATGTCCGCGTGTGAAGTTTCCCATTACCGTTTCCCACAACAACAAAAAGTACCATAAGTATGTGCTATTCTAATGTCTAAGTTATATTACTGTAAACATACATATTGTCACGCCTTTATCCCCGAAGGGGTAGGCAGAGGCATATTAAACGCCCACATTTCTCCGTATGCATTTTTGTCCCACGTAACAGGTGGTCAACCCATTGCCGTGTTGAAATGGACAGTCGCAGGCTACGACGACCTGCTGTTGAAATTTATTAAGCCTTAAGGCCTTCAACTCGGCTTCACGACTGCCTTTTTATTGGCAACCGGGACCAACGGCTTAACGTGCCTTCAGAAGCACTCTTCTTCTGTAGAAGTAATAAAGATAACTCACACACTTTCCTTGTAATGTAAACCAATAAATTCTATATTGCCTACCGATTCTATCTACCTCTCTTCCTATTATCAACCAAGATCAAGTCACTAACTTTCTACGTCATTCCCTAAGCGGGATGTCCGCTCCATAAATTTTTCGGCAGTTGAACTTTTCCGAATCTTTAATATGAACCCGGATATAATCACAAAACCACTAGGTACCTACCGGATAACAAAGTAGTGTCAATTCCGTTTGTCCATTTCCTTCTCTTAATTGGCTCACAATCGCCGTGTTAGTCCTGGTTGCGGCCTACATTACTTAAAGTAGCTTAGTATAAAAGAAAAAATCATTTTTTATGCGATACCATGTTTTAAGTAGACCCCGGGATAAGTGATTACCCAGATTAAGGAGGGTCAGACCCTATTACAGCAATGGGCTCACCACCACCTATTACGTGGGACAGAAATACACATGGTGAAAATTGGGCATACATTATATATACCTCTGCCACCCCTTCGGGGATAAGGCGTGATTGATAAATAATAAGGAGGGTCAGACCCAAAAAGTCATTACTTAACGTGAGGTAGGGTAACATGCATGTTCTACACCAAGCTATGCTGGAGACGTTTGAAGTGGAGGGAGTATAGGTGGGAGCTTTCACACTCACGCAATAAAAATACACAACCAATTTTTTTACAACAATCATGTAGCGATGCAAACATCACTACATTACTTAACAAAAGCATCGGTACATTTGTGCTGCTATTAAATATATCAGGTTATTGTTGAAATATAAGTATATTGGCATCTCCAGGACGGTGGCCAGCCGCCATTCACTATTGCCATGGACGTACCCAGGTCTGGTCCACAAATATTTAATAGTTAGGTACCATATTAATTAAAATCTTCTAAATAAAATTTGGCGACTTCTCTGCATATTGTTATAATTTTGACCACAGACTTAGAAGGGACGCGCCTCGCGATTTTTAAAAGTTGCGTTTAGTTTTGTATTAAGATCACCTAGGTGAATTAGTTCAAGTGAATTAAAAATAATAACACGTGGTTCAATAAGTCCCGAGACTAAGTACTAAAACAAGGTTTTTTTTATAAAATTATTTTTAAATCATCAACGTAGTCTCCTCCAAGAGCGATACAGTCCCCCCAACGCTTTTCTAACTTTTCTATCCCATGCGTGTAGAACGATTTGTCTTTGGCTTCTAAATAAGCCTCCGTTGCTGTGATAACTTCAATATTTGAGTCAAATTTCTTACCCTGGAGCATTTTTTTGAGATCTGTAAGCAGCCAGTAATCGCTGGGGGCCAAGTCTGGCGAATAAGGGGGATGAAGAAGCAAGCAATTAAAAGCCCAATTCATTAATTTTGGCCATCGTTCTCACAGACTTGTGACAAGGCGCGTTGTCCTGGTGAAACACCACTTTCTTTTTGTTCATTTAAGGCCGTTTATCCTCAATTTCGTACTTCAATCGCTCCAATAAGCACATGTAATAATTTTTACCTTGAAAAAGGTAGTCGATGAAAAGTATTCCATGCGCATCAGCAGGCCGATTTCTGAGTCTTCGGGCGGCTTTCACCAGCCGCTCTTCACTCCGCTGACTGCCGATTGGATTCCGGAGTAAAATGGTGTATCCATGTTTCATCCATTGTCACATACCGACGTATAAAATCCTTTTTATTACGATTTATCAGCGCCAAACATCGCTCTGAGTCATTGATACGTTGTTCCTTTTGATCATTTGTAAGCAAACGCGGCACCCACTTGGAAAAAAGCTTTTTCATGGCAAACTTTTATGTAAAATAGTGAAAAATACCAGCTAAAATCTTCACTATCTCGGCTATCTCGCGAACTTTTATCTTCCGATCTTCCATTACGATTTTGAGGACTTTGTTAATATTTTGTTGAGTCACTGCTTCATTTGGACGACCTGAGCGTTCCCCATCATTTGTGTCCATGCGATCGCGTTTGAAGGCGGCATACCACCGACAAATGGTTGCTTTAGAGGGAGCTGATCCCGCATAACATTTTATAAGCCATTGCTGTGCTTCAACGGTATTTTTTCCCATTAAAAAACAATGTTTTATCAACACGCAAAACTCGTTTTTTTCCATTGTATCGAAACTACAAGCGTAGCGTCACTTAAATGTCTGCAAAATCAATATTTTAATGTTCCATTGTAAAAAAATTGACACATATCTTTTATTGAAGGCCAGTGCTTTTTAAAAATCAAAAGATTTTTATAAAATATACGCCATTTCCAAGTTAGTCTCGGGACTTATTGAACGCTCTAGTAAAATGGCATAATTTATTTTTTTACTTTTATCGACAAAATTAGGGGACATAAAGGAAATCCCCCAGCCCCCCCTTGGGTACGCCCATGACTATTCCTTATTCTGTTATTAACTCATTTTTTTCTGTAAAATAAATCAACTTTGAATACTATACTTCTTATAGATTTTTTAGACTTTTTTATTTAGGTATTAATTTACGATTCTACTCAGATTCAGCTTCATTGTGGATCCAATGCCGTAAGGTTTTATCTACCTAAAGTTTAAATAGAAGTGAGCATTTGAATCGGTGAAATGTGGGCTCGTGTGGCGTGTGTGGTGTGGTATTAGCGTGAATGTTAAAAAAATATATATTAATAATGGTGGAAACAAGTTTAAATGAAACTTTATTCTCAATCACTTTCATCTGTGTAAGTGTATGTAGAAAGGTACGTTACCTGACTAAACACAAACCCTTTACTGGGCTATGTTTACAAACAAACAGACTGCGAGTCGATGGACCTGCATCAAGTTCAATGCGTCGGTAAAACCATCACGGCGGTATTTCCGCGCACGCGCCGAAAATCCCACGCGGGCGCACTTTCCTCAAGAGTTTCCATGCGCGTACGCAATCTTAACATAGATTGGATTACATCAGCGATAAGTAAAGTAAGTATGTAAGTATAACTTTCTATTTAAAACAGTTAAAGTTGAAAAGGGATAAGTGTTCGTAGCCCCGCTAACTCAGTATTTTGTAAACGTATTTTAATTTAGGTAGGTACGTTATTTTTCGTCTATTGCACGCTTTATGGCGGAATATGGCAGAATACAATTTTAATTCATACGTACCTAACATCATTATTATTTTTGCTACGCAAGTGGTCGTTCGATTCCCACCCAGGATAAAACTTTGTGTGATGAGCACGATGGTTTATTCTGTGTCTGGGTGTTATTTATCACTACATATTATAAAACAAAGTCGCTTTTCGCTGTCTGCCCCTATGTATGCTTAGATCTTTAAAACTAAGAAAAGCATTACGATGCGGTTTTTATTAATAGTTAGAGTGATTATCGTAGAAGGTTTTTATGTATAATTTGTTAAGTTTTTGTATACATTGACCAAATTATAACGATATTTGTTGGGGATGTCGGAAAAAATAAGCCGTCTGGGAGCTTCCAACAAGAACGCTGCTTAAACCCTTTGAGATATAACAAAATAATGTACTGTGCAATTCTGTATCTAATATAGGTCTACAAAAAAGTTCGCCACGATATATGTCTATCTTATAAGAATAACATACTATATCCATTTAAAAATCCATCAATTATAAAGTGGTTATTTGAAGACTATTTACACAAATATGCTATTAGTCCTTATCTTTTTTTCTATGTTAGTTGGCTTCAGCATTTCATGAAGATTATTTTATCCCTTTGCACCTTGCAAATTAAATGAATATCTGACGAGTTATCGCAAATTGAAAATGAAGCGCAAAGAAATTAATTTCGTGTAACCATAATTCGACCGGGCGGGCCGTGCGGGCGTAGGTAGGTAGTTAGGTACTGGAGAGCGGAGAACTAATCAATGAATTTGGAAAATGTTTATACATTATTGCGAATGTGAAATTAATAAACAACGGGATTAAATGGGTGCCACTGGGTTCGAAGTATGTCACGGGCGAAGCCGGGCGGGACAGATAGTCTATAATATGTATGTTTATGTCTGGTTACCATAGTACAAGCTCATAGTTAGTTAGTTAGTTACATAGTTTGAAATCAGATGGCGTTGTGTGAGTTGTCCAAACGATATTTATTTATTATTATTATTATTTATTATATTTATGAATGACATATTCCTCTTGATCACTTAATGACATGTGAGCCTGAGCAGTTGTCTCAATCAGACAGACAACAATCTTTGGTGGTATGTACCTACACTTTGGCGACGATTTTATGTTATCAGATATAGGTGGAAAAGTTAACATGATGTAAAACCAAATAAAAAATGTGCCAAGGCTCCAAGTTCAGGTTGTGTAGCATCTTTACTGCTTATTGCCAAAACTCATACCTACTGTGAATAAAATAAAAATTACAAAAATAAGTTAATCGGGTCTGAGATTCGGAGCAAATTGGATGTGAACAAGGGACATTAAAACACACAGTGATCCTATATTCCCAATTGGCCTATTTGACGAAGAAGCCTCAAAATAGATGATTTTAATGCATTGTTTTATAAGTAATCAATTTCGATGAGAACAATATACAGAGTTAGCGACGCGTGCCTCCCACGCGTACGCGACACACGTCAAAGCATTTTTACCTACCTGATACATCAGCCAGTCCACGGTTTATTACCTATTCCACTAAAGTGACGGCAGTGGTCAAGGACAAACACAAGCAGACAAACATCAAAATATCGTAGAAAATCAGATACCATTTTGTATTTTAGATACACCAGCATATGATTCTCATAGAAGGTTAAAGTATCTTAGTGCAATGAGTAATGTTAAATTAAATCACAAAAGGGACTCCCCAACGAACACGTGTACTTTTTATGTAATTTTGAATTCTCTGCGTAATATGAATGAGATAAGTCGCGGAATGCTAAGTAACTAAGCAAGTTTTGGGGTGACGTCCAAGGTAGGTATCATTAGTTAAATCTAACCAAGATCTAGGTATACTTTGCAAGCCACCTACAGCGTCCAAGAGGTACCGGTAGAAACGTAGAGGTGGTTATTGGTCATAGTCACAATACCTACACACATTTTACATTCAAACTTCACACAAACGTGTGAGAGTGTTATGAGAAATAATTAGTTCTACTGCAGTTTCGTAGATGGCGTTAGACGTTCCTTAAATGTAACTTTGACTGTAGCGAACTATTTATAAGGTCGATCTTTATAAATAATTACAGTATTGTCTTTTAATTCATCTTACCCCGAGAAATCCTAAATTGATCTCCGGCCACCATGACCTTGGGCTCTAGGGGTGATGGTTGCTTTCGTTTAACTATTAGAGGAAATATAACTTCGCCACTTTCAAGAGGCAAGGCTTCAGCCTTAACAGAAAAAGACCCAATGTGCCCAATGCGCGCCACACGAATAAGGAAGCTGAAACCAATGCCCACAATACTCGTCGGAGTTGCGTCAAGTTCGTGGTTGGGTCTGGTCAGGGACTGCTGGAAATCTTTTCTAGGGTAACTTTACCTGGCTGCTCCAGCAGTGGGCAACAAAACACCATTTATCACCTACTTTACATAGGGATAATTAGGAGATAAGAGTGCTATTTATTTCTAAAATAAATCTATTGCAGCAGACTGGCGAGGAGAGGAGGATAAGTCATCAGTTCTATGAATTTAGGTAGGTAAGTATTAGGGGTATTATAAGGGGTGTCTTCGAGATAAAGTGTGACTGTCTTAGGACTATACCCATACATAATAACAATAATTACGTATATTATTATCATTATTATCATCGTAAAAGAACACGACTGGCGATTCATAACGCAGTGCTAGTGCCAACTTTGCTTTACGGTAGCGAAACCTGGGTATGTCAGCAGATGCATGAAAGTAAATTGAATGCTGTGGAGATGCGATCACTTCGAAAATTGTGCGGCGTTACTTTGGCCGACCGAATACGTAACGAAGTTATAACGCAATATGGCAGGTTTTAATGAAAGTGTCAGCGTTAAGCTGGAAAAGGGCGTGCTCCGTTGGTTTGGACATGTCCAACGAATGAGTAAGAAACGATTGACGAAGAATATATATTGTGCGAAAGCAGAAGGTAGAAGAGGTCAGGGTAGGCCGAGTCTTACATATGAAGACCACGTGAGCAGTTTGTTTAAAAACGGAAAGGTCAAAAGTACTCGGATACCCAGACGTGCGTGTATGAAGCGATTGATGAATCTCGAAGAAGCGAAAGAAGTATGCATGGATCGCAAAGCCTGGCGATCTGTCCTCTCTGACTACCCCGTCAGGGATACAGCGTGAAGATAGTGACGTATATTATTCCATTGCTGCCTTGCGATACGGTAGTAGGACAAAAACCTACTTTCATTTAAAGTTATAGTACCCAATTTATTGATAAGGGATTCTTACAAAATAAAATGCCAAAATAACAAAACTTTATTAACATAAAACATAAATAAATAAAAATGTCAAGATACAATAATTAGAATATAAATTCAGTCACTAGTGAATATATTATAGTATCATCAATATTAATCTCAATCCAACTCACAATATTTTAATTACAATACTAGATATGCCAACCCAGCTTTACACGTGACATACTTCGATCTGCCAAATCAATTGAGAACAATTCATATAGGATTAATATCTAGGTATGGTTTTTCTTTCGTGTACCTATTTTAAATTTTCTCCCACGGCCAGTCATTAAAGGGCGTTGGCAGTAAGCTTAGCGCCAGTACCAGGCGACCTTGCGAGTTCAAGGTCGAGAAACGTCATAATTGACATTTAAGTAAGTAGTACTTCGCACGGATAGTGTCGTCGTTAATCGAGATGGAAACCTGTGTGTCTGATTGTGTGTGTGTGTGTGCGTGATCTAGTGTGTAGCACGGTAACACAATTATGTTATGCACTGTGCGACACTGTGCTATTATTTCATCTGTGGTGCTACGTAATGAGTGCAGGGGCGTCACGTTGTTTACATACCGTGACGTTACTGGATTCTACAACTGCACAACAATAATAAGTGTTTGAGTGATTTGTCCTCGTCCTTGATGTGTGGTTTTAGAATTGATGTGACGTTTAAGTGTTTTACAAGTTTATAAAGTAAGGAATATAAAAAAGATGGAAAATAATGAAATAAAAATGGTAATAAGTATTTTATTGCGGTAGTAGTTGCGGACCCGATGGTAGGTAGGTAGTACTGAAATGTTGGGTTGATCTTTTCTGTCAATTGCAATATGCAGACACTACACTCTACGTGCTTCCACTATGTCTTTCTGGAGCATTCGATTGTTTGAAACTAATTTGGCATGACAGTCTAGATACTTAAACAAACGTTGACGAAGAGAATGATTCATGTTTATGGCTATTTACTTTTACTGCTTTTCCTTTTGATTAAGAGATCATGGATCGAAACCACAAACCTAAAAAAAAATTAATTAGGTAGGTTCATAAAAATTTGCTTATTGGTTTATAAACAACGAACTTATAAGGTTATAATCAAAACGGTTAAGAAGAGAACCTACTATTCTCCAAATTTTTATTAATTTATTAACTAAATTCTTCCTATGGTTGTCTTGAAGAGATCGCTTTAAGCGATAAGACCGCCCATTGTACATAGATTTCATTTAGTAGTAAATTTCTTTTCTTTTTAGTAGTAAATTGTTTTTACATTCTATTCTATTCTACTATTTTCGAGTCTTAAAAGGTTTTTACAGGGTCATCAACACGGCAATGGGCTCACTATCTGTTACGTAGGACAAAAATGCATACGGCGAAATGTGGGCGTATAGTATGCGGTATGCCTCGCCTACCCCTTCGGGAATAAAGGCGTATGTATGTTTAAAAGATATCAAAGTTACAAGGAACATGTCCTCATGTCTTTCGGAAATTCGAGCTTAAGAAGTGAAACGTTATTTATTGGTGTAAGAGTGTTTTACCAAGATCGCCAGCGCCTACTGACTGATGGCCGAGGATAAGGCGTCTACACATGTAAATATTAGGATGAACAGACTTCATACTTCCAATTATAGTTTCTCCTAGCAGCCAATCAAAGTGAACTCCGAGCTTTAAAGTTGATGGATGTTATGACGTTATAAGCAACCGGGACCTCACAGTGAAATGAAGAAGGCGCTTTAATTTACAGTGTTCAATTTGCCGTGAACATCAATAAGTCTATGTTGATGTAAATGAAAAAAATATCAGTTTCGAGCTGCACTCGAACTAGCGTCTTCTGGTTTAATACACCAGACGCGTTACCAATTACACCATCACCACCACACGAACCCGACAAAAAAAATTAGGGTATAAGTAGTAAGCACACTAATTGCATTTCAAATTTGTTTCTGAAGAAGGAGATGTAGACCTGCAGTAGCAGGGCGATGTAGTTTTCATAACAATTATTAGTTATTCAAATAGAGAATGTTTTACTCTACGTAAAACTAACAAACAAAAATATTATACAAATAATATAATATACTTAGATTTGAATTCCTTCATGATACTCATTGAAAGAGCTGAAGATCATCAGAGAATTTGATGCAATAAATGCAGTCACATTCCACAAAATTTTTTGACAAATCTTTCACAGTTTTGGCAATACGATTGTGGAATGCGCTGCCAAAGGATATTCGACATGAGAGTAACATCAAAAATAGGGTTAAAAACAACTTTTTGTCCTTGTATTGTATTAAGTATTTATATTTATGCCATTATTTTTCTTTTTAACCCTCGACGCAACGACAGGGGTGTTATAAGTTGTCTGTCACCCAACGCGACGTATTTTTTTTAGTAGAATTATTAATACATACTTAGGTACTTATTTTTTACTTTTAAAAGGGAATCGAGGTGTTTGTGATGGGAGTTTTTTGATTTTAAATTAATTTATTGTAATTTCATTTTTTTACAAACTGGGTGCCAAAAAACTATTACCTATCCTTGTTATATTAATGAATTATTCTATCGTTCCATATTATGTAAGTGCGTTGAGTGCGCACTTTTCTTTCCTCTTATTTTAGCGATAAGACCGCCCATTGTACTATGGTTTATAAGTCATTAAAATACTGTGTGGATGATTGTTGGGGATGAAGAGTAGAAGCGTGCACGTCGCCATCCCTGCCAGCTACGGCTGCAATTCTACTCCAACACGAGTGCCACCAGGGCGAATATTGCTAGGGCGTGCACCCGAGGCGACGCGCACCAGTCGGTCCCCGCTGGAGCGAAAAGTGTGTGCCAGAGCGGCGTAGGGGACCGCCACCCTACACGCGCGGTCCGTCACGGCGGGAAGTGGAGGTAGGAGTGCAGGGTAGCTGCGTTGAATGTTAGGGGAGGAATGACAGATAAGATGAATTAGTTTGATGGATGTTATGAATGAAAGAAAGTTAGATGCAGTGTGCTTGACAGAGACCAAGCGCAAGTGCAGCGAAGTCTTGGAGCTCCCGGGTGGAATGCTCGCGCTTTGGTCTGGAGTACCAGAGAGCGAGCATGGCAGTCGGGGGGTTGGAATTTTGCTGTCCTCGCGATTGGCCTCCGGTATGTATGAGTATAAACTGGTAGGTCCTAGAATCCTCTGGATCCGTGTAAAACTTGGTTTGACGAAGATTTTCCTGGTAGCTGTTTACGCGCCAGTATCTTCGTCGAACGCGAGTGAGCTAGAGGACTTCTGGGAGAGTATGAGAGAAGCTCTAAATGTGATAGAAGGAAATGTAAGACTTATAGTATGTGGAGACTTGAATGGATGGGTGGGTACCGCTCGCGATGGTTTTGAGTCGGTACTCGGGAAGTATGGGGATAAAAGGGTGAACGACGCTGGCAAGCTAATACTGGCATTTTGTAAGGAAAAGGATTTGTTTGTGGCGAACACAATGTTCAACCACAAACAAATTCATATGTATACGAGGAGATGTAAGTCAAAGAGAAGCATGATAGATCTATTCCTAATGGATAGTCGGCTCCGTAAACAGGTGATAGACACAAGGGTTTATCGAGGCGCTGAGCTGGGATCAGACCACTACCTAGTCATAACTAGGATTAGGGGTCTGTTCGCGGGTTGGCGTCATCGTACCGAGTGTCCTGAACCTGAGCCGACTTATAGCATCAAAAGCTGGAAGCTGCAGGATGCATCCATATGCATGCAGGGATAAATATAATGAAAGGGTAGCCGAAAAGCTTGGCGACGTCAATGTAAGTAGTGAGAATGTGGAAAGTGTATGGCAGAACCTTAGGGATAGTATGATAAATGCCGCTGTGGAAGTGTGTGGAGAAACGAAAAGAGGCAGTAGTAATAAGCGTGATGCATGGTGGAATGAGGAAGTGAAAGAAGCAGTTCGAATGAAGAAGAAAGCATGGCTAGACTACTTAGCCTCGCGGAATGATTTTAATATGAAAGAGAGATACAAGCTGCAGAAAGTTAACACGAAGGCACTGATAGAAGAAGCTCGTGAAAGGTGCAGAATGAAAGCGGATGAAAGGTTGTCGTCCAATTTCCGGGATAATGCCAAGCTCTTCTGGAAAGAGGTAGGCAAGACCCGTAGTTGTTCGGCAATCTGCAGGATGAATAAAGTGCTTAGTGTTAACAATGACGTCCTAACAGACCAAACTGACGTCCTACAGAGATGGAGTGAATATTATGGAAAGATGTATGCAAGAAAAGACAGAGATGCCACATCGGGAAGTGGAGCTCACTTCGATGCTCCGGATCCCGATGTCATTGAAGTCATTAGTATGAAAGAAATAGAACAAGCGATAAGAAGTATGAAATGTGGTAAGGCTGCGGGAAAAGCCAGAGTTACTGCTGAGATGATCAAGTACGGTGGGTCGCGTGTCCGGGACACACTATGTCTGTTATACAACTTGTGCTGGCGGACGGGTGAGGTCCCGGATGACTGGCGAGTAGCAGTTGTAGTACCTATTTACAAAGGGAAAGGCTCGCGCCTAAACTGCTCCAGCTACAGGGCGATCAGCTTGGTCAGCTTAGCTAGTAAGGTGTATGCAAAGGTTATAACGGCACGAATACAAGAAAAGTCTGAAAGGTATTTATGGGAGGCTCAATGCGGATTCCGACGTGGAAGAGGTTGCATGAATCAGGTGTTTTCTCTCCTCATGATCGCGGAAAAATTTCTGGCTGTTAGCCAGAAGGTTTTTTGTGCTTTTGTGGATCTAGAGAAAGCATTTGATAACGTTATGAGAGAAGCGCTGTGGCACTTGCTGCCCGGATATGGTGTGGACGACTCGCTACTGCGGGCAATACAGTCGCTTTATAGGGACTGTAAGGCTTGCGTGCGAGTAGGGGGGATGTGTTACCTCTTTTTGATGTCTGTACAGGCGTCAAACAGGGATGTGTCATGTCCGCCTGGCTGTTCATAGTGCATCTGGACAGTTGCCTGTAGAAGTTGGAAGATTTTAATATGGGTGACTTTACAGTAAACTGTCTGCTGTACGCTGATGATGCGGTGCTCATGGCCTCATCAGAAGCCGACCTTCAGGCATTAGTCACTAATATGAAAGAGGAGTGTGAAAGTAAGGGTCTTCGCTTGAATGCAGTAAAACTAAGGTTCTAGTATTTGAAAGAGGTGACGTAAGAACTAAATGCGAGATTAGGGTAAACCAGGAACGTCTAGAGCAAGTGAATGAAATTGTGTATTTAGGAAGTATGTTTAGCGCGGATGGAAGATGTGATTCGGATGTAGAACGGCGAGTAGCTGCCGGAAACAAAGTTAACAGTGCTTTGTCCCAGTTAGTAAAGCGACAAAGCATCGTAAAAGAAGCACGAATGGCGATTCATAACGCAGTGGTAGTGCCAACTTTGCTTTACGGTAGTGAAACATGGGTATGTCAGCAGATGCATGAAAGTAAATTGAATGCTGTGGAGATGCGATCACTTCGAAAATTGTGCGGCGTTACCTTGGCCGACCGAATACGTAACGAAGTGATACGCAATATGGCAGGTTTGAATGAAAGTGTCAGCGTTAAGCTGGAAAAGGGCGTGCTTCGTTGGTTTGGACACGTACAACGAATGAGTGAGGAACGATTGACAAAGAATATATATTGTTCAAAAGTAGAGGGTAGAAGGAGACAGGGTAGGCCGAGACTTACATATGAAGACCACGTGAGGAGATTGCTCAAAAACGGAAAGGTCAAAAGTACTCGAATACCCAGACGTGCGTGTATGAAGCGATTGATGAATCTCGAAGAAGCGAAAGAAGTATGCATGGATCGCGAAGCCTGGCGATCTGTCCTCTCTGACTACCCCGTCAGGGATGCAGCGTGAAGATAGTTAGTTAGTTATGTTATAGTGTACAATAAACGATTACCTATCTATCCATATAAAATAAAAACAACCAATCTTACATACTGATAGTTTTTCACATAAATATAAGACTTAGCACTGACCAATTTATCTATCATCTAATTGTATGATAATATTATCCACAAGATTTATTACAAACGAGTTTTTAGGCGAGTTCTGCGACGTGTAAAATCCGAGCAGAGCCTACACGTACTTACTTTGTTAAAACCTTTACGTCATTAAAAATACAGTGATCACTGTAGTCAGTGGGTATGTAAACAGGTTATTTAGATAAATTACCGAGTGACCGGCAAAGATCGCGCGGGGTTCGGTTCTGACGGCTAGAGGTGTGATATTACGGTGTTATGGTATTACGTGTATAAAAACTAAGATCTAATTTTATCGCGCAGCATAAAGGATAAACCATTTTGGATTTTTGGCCGCGGACGCAACCTAGTTTCCGAACCAGTTGCTAGGTGTTTAGTATTTTACTTAGCAACTTATATATATTTGTAGTGGGTGGTGACAATACATTTAATGACTTGCATTGGTCGGGTTCTCTTGGTTGCGTTGGTGGGTGCAACCTTATAAATACAGTGGACGATGTAAAATATTGCCTTCTTATGAAAGCTATCTACCCTTGAAAACACCTGTATTTGTGGTTAAAGTTTTAATTTTTTTATTTATATATAGATATAATACGTCAGAGAAAATATCTTTTCGATTGTTCTGGTTAGTACGCACAAGTTGTGCAGGACCGAAACGGGAGAGTGTGAAAGCTAGTGTAAGAGTAATTTCATACATTCGCCTATATTCGGTAGATTCTATAAATTTCAGCCAGTTTTAGGAAGCAATCGTATTCCGCTAGTGACTGAAGGAACGTACCGTGAGACAAATATCATTGATTTCTCTACATTATTAAATTCTTAATACGTCAGAGAAAAATAGCGGACAATGATACGGATCCCTGGTATCCTAAGCCACATTCGGACCCTCTGCGAGACCATCGCATCCGAATGTGCGGCAACCTCGCAGATCAGCATGGCATGTAAGCCCCAAATGATTGGAAGACGCCTAAGCACGGCCAGCAGTGGGCTGCGATAGGTTGATTTGATTGATTCATTCATTAGACAATTATTTAAATTTCAAATGAGCATAGATAACGAAATTCATTTAATTACTCTTTTTGTACTAATTTTTAATTCTTCTAATTCTCTAATTCCTGGGTTACCAATGAAATTACCCCTTATTCAATTTTATTTATTTATCCATCACGCCTTATCCCCGAAGGGGTGGCAGAGGCATATAATATGCCCACTTTTCACCATTTGTATTCCTGTCCCACGTAATAGGTGGTGAGCCCATTGCCGTGCATCGTTAAATTCCTTAAGGAATAACTTTGAATAATGTAGACGAATGACTCGTGGGCGTAGCCAGGGGGATAGCTTTTGGGGTTCAAACCCCTGAGATGTGAATAACATTAGCAATCATCATCATCCGAGCGTCTGTTTTAGTTGTGTTCACAGCGCCCGGGATCCACTTTCCTACTTCTTTTCCTCCACTTCGCACGGGCTATGACATCCCTAGTGCGAGACCGTGGATGCGAGAGTTCCTCTACACATCCACCGCAGTACGCAAGAAGGTGCCGCGACACGCAGCACCCGATTGCGTGACTTCAACAGGCCAGAGGAGTCCCTTCAACTTAAACGGCATTTTTCGTATTGAAATCCCCCTTTCCCCCTAGAACTAAAACCTGGCTACGCCCATGGCTGACTAACATAGGATCAGGATTATTTTTAGGAGATTCATATTTTAGGCAACCAGCTAAAGGATGTTCCTACATTTTTAGATTTCCTACTTGGGCGATTCTGGCTTTCTACTTACATCACAAATATAAATAGATACAGGAATAATTAATGTAATATTTACCTAATGGTTGAATCACCTAGACACGTGCCTCATCCAATAAATCACATGTCCAAATGATGACTTAACTCTTATGTTCAACTGGAATTCGTTTGCAGTGGAAATACCAAAAAAGTTGTGTCAAAATTAGGAATTACGATCTTATAGCCACGGACTTTTTGTTCATTTAGGTGAATTTGTGTCTGTTTTACCTATATGGTTTGCTTTTACAAAAACTGCACTTGCATTGACAACAAAGTCGAATCAATTTAGCAGCCAGTACAAATCGTAAGGTAGGTGCCTCTAGACGCCAAGACCCACATCTTTATACGTCCCATTTTAATGATTCAGTGCAAGACAGCAAAAGGAATAGACCAATCAGAAAAGAGACAGTTACAACCACTCTTCTATGAATTATATAGCTAGTTTATTAAAATCGTTACCGATTGTATCTAAATTTTGTTCACGTTTCAAGTTTTCGAAGTTCCCAAAAACCATTCGAAATTCACAACTCTTTTATAGTATCACTCAAATTAATCCCATGATAGAGCAAGGCACTGCTTTTCATAGTTGTGTACGTAGCACGTGTTTTTGAGTTTCGAACGAAAGGTCTTTTCCGAAGTTTGACAGATAGCTTTATGGCGCCTATGTGTAACTTTATTTAAAAAGTTAAAGTGCATAATTACAGTTGTTTCAATACTAAATTACTACACTATGCATAGTTGAATATAGTCGTGACATCGAAGGCAGCTTCTCTGCAATTTATCTGCAATATACTCGTAGCGAAAATGGAAACGCATCTGTTCCTATCAAAGCCTCTCCGTCTCCGTCAAATTTGACAAAATAAATATCAACTACACAAAACGTACCATGACGGCTGGATGCCCGCCCGGTATATCCGAGGCCAACAATAATTAAGGCTGGTTGCTAGTCGCGCCGTTCGCGTACTTTCCATTCATTTCGCGCTTCTTGCCCTCCATTGTGTCTCAACACTGTATCAATAATTGATTTAGCGACAAGCTCCAATTTCACGGGGAATCCTCCTGGCGATGTGACCGACGGTGCGCCGGCACTAATAGGCGGACTTCACGCTACGTTTTGTTCGAGTCTTGCCCGTCGCCCGTCGCCCGTCGCCCGTGTAAACAGTGACGGTCCAGTTGTACTGAATGGATAACTTCAATTCGACCTGCTTCTTCATTTGCTGGGTTTTCAGCTTATGGTCTACTAATTGCACACAACTGTTTTTCTTGCGGTTTTGTTTTTTCGTTACATTGAGATGTGTTTTTCCAAGATTTACGCCAATTCGACTTCAAATGTCACCTAATATTACGTATACTGATTTTGTTTATATCATAACAAAATTACACAAGAGCTTTCCGTGCTTCGGAAGGCACGTTAAACCGTTGGTCCCGGTTGCCAGTAATATGATAGTCGTTAAGCTAAGCTTCTTCTTCTTCATCTTAAATGTTTTTAGCATTGGCAGGTAGCCATGACGTCACACTGGATCTGTATCCTGGCAAACTTTTTGACCTATGGAACAAACATTGTTTTTTCCAATTATAATACTTTTATGTAAATAAATAAAATAAATAAATATTCATCACGCCTTATCCCCGAAGGGGTGGCAGAGGCATATTATATGCCCACTTTTCACCGTGTGGATTCCTGTCCCACGTAAAAGGTGGTGAGCCCATTGCCGTGTTGAAATAGACAGACGCAGGCTGTGGCTACCTGCTGTTGAAATTTATTAAGCCGCCTATAAGGGCTTCAACCAGGCTTAACGACTGCCATTTTACTGGCAACCGGGACCAACGGCTTAATGTGCCTTCCGAAGCACGGAAACGCTCGCAAATGTAAATGCCACAAAGTGGTCACCCATCCGACGACCAGCCATAGTGAAAGTTGCGTACCTCAGTGATCGTTTACCGAACACTGAGACCGCAGGGCCACGAGCGCTTCCTTTCACTTTTATGTAGCATACTTTTTCCATTTCTAACATTAGTATCTAATCTGTCCACAAACTTTTATATCCAATCTGTCCTAATTTAGTAACCCAATTATCATCAACTTTTCATCATTAAATAATTGGATTAAAATTAACTCAATTTTAAATTCCATGTTAACTCAGTAAACAGAATTCACTACTCTTTCTTCGCAACTAAGAATATCTTAGTATGGATATGAACCAAGCAGCCCTCTAATTACTATATCGACTTCATAGTTGAAGCTATTATTAAATAGTTGAACAACTTGTATAATCTTATGTCATCTTTACTTTTCCGTGTTAGGTCCAAAGTTTCAACTCTGAGGTCTGGGCAAAATCCGCAAAACTATATGCATAATTTACCGAATTAGAGTCAATTTTCCGCAATAGGTATTTTTTATTTCGGTTTCCTCTTTAGTAACTGCAATCCGATCTCCCTAACAACTCATGAATCCTGAACCTCATGTGTCATTCAAACACCAAAATTCATATTATATTTTGAAATGAAACTCGATTATAATCTAATTTTTCGATCCTTCCTACCTAAAGGAATTGGCTGCATCAATACGAATTATGTGGACCACTGGGAATCGAAAAAGGATTCTTGGAACCTTGATTCACTGTCTGGAATGTGAAAACACGCCCCAAAAATAGATTAAACTTTTAAAAGTAATTACTTTCAAAAGTTAAATCTTTACTAATATTATAAAGCTGAAGAGTTTGTTTGTTTGTTTGGTTGAACGCACTAATCTCAGGAACTACTGGTCGGAATTGAAAAAATCTTTTTGTGTTAGATAGCCCATTTATCGAGGAAGGCTATAGGCTATATATCATTACGCTACTACACTGGGGAGCAGAGCAGTAGTCATAAATGTCGACAAATCGGGCAAATTTGTATGTATCATTGTAGAATTTATAAGCGACGGGATTAAATAGGTGCGACGGGAGGTCGAAATATTCCACGGGCGAAGCTGTGGGGGTCATCTAGTAAGTTATAAGTGCAGATGCTGCTCAGTAGGAACCTACTTACATCAGAAATCAAGAAGATTAGCTGGTTCATCATCGAAACGTAACAGTAAGTTGTTAAGTTTGGTAAAACTATGACGTGATTTCGTAATTTATGTATATTATTATTAAACTGTCTCTGTGCGGCTTCGCCCGTGACATACTTATAATCAAAGCCCCGTGGCACACATTTATTACCACCGTTTATTAATTTTAAAATAATGTGTGAAAATTTGCTCCGTTTCCCTGAGTTAGCGCGTTCAACTGAAGATATAGGTGTGCCATGGAGGTGTGTGATTGTGAAATGTACTCCCTGCCTGGGTTTTCCCAAACGTCTACAGTATGGGGTTCTTCAAAAAGGGTCTTAGAAGGTTTTTACAGGGTCAGCAGCGCGAATACCGCAATTTTGGTGTTGCAAACGTATCATAGGCTACTGTGACCACTTTCCATCACGAGGGAAATATGCTTGTCCGCCACCTTAGTTGAATGAAAAAAAAACTTAAATTTTTTATAATTAGTATCGAAAAATAGGAAAAGTCACGGTTTATCAACAAATCATTTTGTAAAACAGCTTTTCACCTCGCCACTTAAAATAAAATCTAACTACCCCGTCAGGGATACAGCGTGAAGATAGTTAGTTAGTTAGTTCTTTTCACTTAAAATAAATAATAAGGTAATTCAAAGTTTGGTTACGTCCGTTCCTTTGAAGTTTTAAAAAACAAATCCTAGCAACTGGCTCTCAAAATACAGTTTAATGAGGGGCTGTACCATCACACGTACTATATAGGAGCTACACTAGAGTTTTCCCTATTTGTAGTAGATTTGAACCATAATGTGTTATCCGACAACTCATACTCTAGTCGAGTTACGAATCCAAAAACGTCATTGGCTACGTCTCTAGGTGGCAAAGGTCATTGTCATGTTTATGTGTCTAACTCATAAACGAAGTAAAGTCATCTCAACTCTTCTGTCTAATTTTCCTCCTGATATCTTCATCATGAAATTCAACTAAAAATAACTAAAAATTCAACAATCACCTGTTGAAATTTGGTATAATAAGACTTTGGAAAGGGATTGGCTACCTTCTATCGCGTAAAATGCATCAGGTATTTCTTCTGATGTCTTTTTGGAATTTCATCATTGTCGACGATAAAACCATAAACCAGTGCATCTAGGCTGTTTATAAGAAATAAATCAGTCACGCCTTTTTCCCCAAAGGGGTAGGTAAATATACGTTACTATTTGTTGTTTGAAATGGGCAGCTATAATAATTACCTCATACTAGTTTTATGTTTTCATGACATGTTTTCCTACATTCAGCTGCAGTAGAAGCTGCGCTGGCACACAGCCACAGCTTCCGATCAATCCGAAATTAATACATTTCTTATCTTGGTGTTCTCGATGAGGAATTTGGGGGTGTGAAAAAACAACATCAGTGAAATGCACTTAAACACACACAATATCGAATAACTTGTAGAGCCAATAAGTTGACAGGCAGAATTGAACGTTATCAATAAGTCATTAGTATCTCCGGCATGTGCTTACGTGAGCCACGCACGAGCCGCGCCAAGCTGGTTTTGTATGAGAATGGACAACGCAGGTGGTGACCGGGATACGAGTCGTTTTTTGGAACTTAAGGCATTGCTGAGTTGGTTTAAATATATTTATTATTATTTATTGAAAATTATTATTATTTTACAACGTAATTACATCTTAAAAATGCGTGGGCGTTGTCAGAAATTCATATAGTATTATTTTCAATATTCTTTTTCAATAACATTTTTTTATGATTTTATAATATTGGGATTTTTTTACAATGTAATTATATCTTAAAAATGCGTAGGCGTTGTCAGAAATTCATATAGTATCATTTTCAATATTCTTTTTCAATAACATTTTTTTATGATTTTATAATATTGGGATTTTTTTATTTCTTTTTATTTTTTGGGACTCTTTTTACACAGCGCCATCTAGCCCAAAGTAAGGTAATAGTAGCTTGTGTTATGGGACCTAGATAACTGATTAACATACTTATATATTTTTAAATACATACATATTATACATAGGAAACACCCAAACTTCGAAACACACTTTTGTGGATCACACAAATTTTTGTTCCGACCCGGGAATCGAACCCGGGACCTCTTGCGTAGCAGTCGGATACACTCCCACCGCGCCACAGAGGCAGTCAAATTGAGTGAACTAGCATTTTAGCGGGTAATTTAACGAACAGAAGTCGATGAATTTCATGGATAACTAAATATAACTTATCTTAATAACTATTTATGAGATTCATATCAAAATCGGAAAAATAATTAAAAATCCAAATGAAGGGAGTGTTCTTTGTTTCCACTCTGTTCTCTCTCTAGACCTTTAATATGCAAAGTTCTAGAGAGAGAACAGAGAGGAACAGAGAACACTCCATCCATTTGGATTTTAGAACACAGATGATTATTAGGAGATGAAGGTAGAAATTAATAAAAAGCTAGCTTATAATAAGAACGATTTCCTACATCATTAGTCCAATAAATAAATAATGCTCACCACCTATTACGTGGGACAGGAATGTACACGGTGTAAAGTGGCCGTTTAATATGCCTCTGCCACCTCTTCGGGGATAAGGCATGATTGATAAACATTACTCAAATAAACTTATTGAAAAATATTATTTTGAAAAATTGCCTTACAATTTTAAATTGGGCATATATATTATGAAGGGCCGTTCCTTAAGGGCAGAGGTAGTGCGTGCTTCTAGTCACGTAGGGCTACGTCCCAGCTGGGCACGTAGGCCCAAACAGACGCCATGAGGAGAGATTATTCTAATGTGCCACATAACTCTGCATTAGAGAGTTCGGGAGCGGTGCGCCTGCGCCGGTATGCCGCGTTACCTTTTTTATGTTTTCTATTATGTCGTAGAGTTTAGAATGAGTGCGGTCCTATTATTTTCCGAATTACTTACCTAAAATAATTTGCTAACCAGTTATAGTAATGTACTCTAGACGAATTATGAAAGGAGTTTGGTGGAACCAATTTTTGTGTTGTAGTGTCCAATTTTTCTATGACTAAACTTTTTTTTTAACTAAACTTCAATTAAATTTTTAGACCATTCTTTTAGTGTTACAGCAGTTCGCTTGTGGAATAGGTTGCCACTTCAAATTAGACGAGCTGAGACGTTACAAAGTTTTAAAACTAATGTTAAAAATTATTACTTGACTAATAATTGTTAAAATCTTCCAATATTATAAAATTATTTAACACATTACGTACATTTTAATACATTTATGTATTTCTATATTTGTATTTATGTATATAGTTCATAAATTTACATTTGTGTATTTTGTCTACTTCTTTCTATATATATTTATATATGTTTTAATATTTATTTAATGTTTTGTAGAAAGTAATTTATTGTATATAGGAATGTACCTATATTATAAATTTGACGCCGACAACTACCAGTTCGCTCCTACCAATATTCTTTTCCATCCAAAGGTTGCCTGGCAGAAATTGCTTTAAGCGATAAGGCCGCCCATTGTACTGCTATTTTGAATAACATTTCTAAATTGTTTTTGTGGCATTTACATTTGCGAGCGTTTCCGTGCTTCGGAAGGCACGCTAAGCCGTTGGTCCCGGTTGCCAGTAAAATGGCAGTCGTTAAGCCTGGTTGAAGGCCTTATAGGCGGCTTAAAAAATTTCAACAGCAGGTAGCCACAACCTGCGTCTGTCTATTTCAACACGGCAATGGGCTCACCACCTATTACGTGGGACAGGAATCCACACGGTGAAAAGTGGGCATATAATATGCCTCTGCCACCCCTTCGGGGATAAGGCGTGATGGATATTTATTTATTTATTTTATTTAAATTGTAATACTACCTTGGCGTACAATAAAGTATATAATAAATAAATAAATAAAGCTTTATCTCTGAACAGATTTTTATAACATTGTGGTGACGGACTATCATACGTCCCACCTGATGAATACCTGATGAATACCAGAGGTACGGACTGGCTTTGCCGATCTTATCTTAAATAAATCTTCTATACTTCTATTCTTAAATTCCATAGTACAATAGACTTTCGGTTAACTCAGTTAGGGAGTTCATTCCACAATCGAAGGCCCGTTTTTTATTTTAAATATGTCTTAAGTATCATTTGAACTATGATCACATGAAATTAGTTTCAAGACAAGAAAAAAACTTATGCATCGATCTTATTATTGAACATGTCTTAAGTTTTGTTCACTTGAAACTAATCTCAAGTACTGATCGTCGATCGATCGTGACGTTTTAACATGTCCGACATTATTATCCGCAACACGTGTAATATATGTAATAGAATATTGCCTAGTGTAGCAATGTGAACGCCTTTAAAGGTTATAATTAAATAATAAAAATGTAATACTGAGTGCCTCTGTGGCGCGGTGGGAATGCATCCGACTGCTACGCAAGAGGTCGTGGGTTCGATTCCTACCCAGGATAAAACTTTGTGTGATGAGCACGATGGTTTATTCTGTGTCTGGGTGTTATTTATCTATAATATGTATGTATTTACAAATATATAAGTATGTTTATCAGTTATCTAGATCCCATAACACAAGCTAATATTAGCTTACTTTGGGTTAGATGGCGCTGTGTGAAAAGTGTCCCACAATATTAATTATTATTATTATTTATTATTATTAATACTAATATAAAAATATATTCTTTGTTTTAAATGCTATATATACAATATGACCTATGGAATTCGATATATAATCTTGGTTCTCGGGTTTCACTCCATGAACGGTTTAAAGAGATAGATATACTTACTTTGCCATCGCAATATATTTTCGAAAACATCTTATACATTCGCAAAAACATTTCAAAATTTCAAAAACAAAGAATAAAATTGTCGTGCCTGGCTTTAGACTTGCAACAACCAGTAAATCATTTATGGGTAATTGTGTGAGGTTCTACAATAAAATTCCATCTCAAATCATTGACTTACCCAATACAAAATTCTAACCTTTGGTTAAGCAAATACTCGTGTCCAAAGCTTATTACAATATAAAACAGTATTTAGAAGATAATGACGCTTGGCATACGAGCCCCTCCTGCACACTGCGACCATCTAGCAATAATTGATTTTTCTTTTACTTTTTGTTATTTTATTTTATTAATTGACATATTCGTACTTTTGTATGTAATTTATACATTTTATGACATCAAATTTTTATTAATTTGTGCTTAGAAGTATTTTAATCTCTTGACATGTATAACAATCGTATTTTCTTTTTTATTTAAGTTTTGTCCAATATGTGTAATTTAAGTTTGTTATTATGTGAGCACCATGTAGACTATTATGTACCATTTTAAAATTTACTTTATCATTGTTGTGCAGTTTGAGTATGTCATGCTCGCCTTAGTGTCCTGGCAGTGGGGGCGTATGTGTCGGGTCGCCCTATTCCCTATAATACGGTTGAGTAGGGTGTTGACTGATATATGCGTCATACCCGTGAACGGGTGCCGTCTGTTGGGACTGGTCTGCTCATAGCTGTTATAGCATTTATAAGTATTAAAATTACGTTATTTAAATATAAGGCAAACTAAGTGTAGTCAACTGTTCTCACATAACTCCAAAGAGCAATGTAAATTAATTATTGTAAGCGTATGGCTTACAATAATATATTTTACAAGAGCATCCATGGAGTTTCTTGCCAGATTCTTCTCCATGAAGGGTAGGCTGCCCTTGGAACTAGCAACAAGAATCACTCTCATTTTAATTATTGTCATGACTATTCATAAGTGCCTAACATGGTCTACATGAATAAAAATATTTTTGATTTTGATTTGATAAAGGAACTTTATAGCATTTAACTACCTAAAGGTAGCATTCCGTTCTTAGCGACCCGCGACTGCGACGCGTGACCGCGACAGGGTCGCGCGACCTACTGCTTCGTATGAATTTGTATGGATCACAAAACACATGAAGCGACTGCGTCGCGCGACCGGTGGGCGTGGCTAGAGAGCGCGGCGACCGCAACACGGTCGCGTCGGAGGCAGTGCCGTCGCGCGACGCATGAGAGAAGCATGTCAAAATAGCGTTGTTTTCAACACACGACGACGAGATCTACTCTATATATCTACTAGTTACACTTTTACAAAACGCTGTTTTGTAATTACTTTACTGAAACATAAATTTCTTCAATTTATACGATTTTATTACCACACGACTTGGCCAGTTGGACTCACAAAGAATGTCGCGCGGTCGCGGTCGCTAAGAACGGAATGCTACCTTAAGAGAAGAAGTTTATCGACTAGCTAAGAGTACGGGCTGGTAAGCCTGGACCTTAACCCTACCTATGCGAGCAATTCGGACTCAAAATATGAGGATGAACACTGTCTATGGCCACCGATCCGATGATAGAAAGTAACCTTTGAACCCGTTGCCTTTTTAGTGAGGTGGTAACAAAAAGGCTAAAAGGTCTTATGTGCTAGACACTAATTAGCACGACCAATTAAAGTCCTGGTAGTCTCTGACTCAAGTTTACATAAACTGTTTAATAAATAAATAAAAGTAGTCTGCGAAACAACCCTCACTATCGCCATGTACAAAACTAGTAGAGTTATTAATATCTGGCCGCGGCAACACACAACTTTCAACCATTTATTTTATAAGGTTCTGTCTCAGGTGGCTCTATCCAACTAGATTTTTATTGTTGAATTGGGCGCCGAAATATTGTGAATTTTCGACTGTCTGCAATGTTCAAAATAATTGGAGCTTTACTCCCTGATGCCCTCGCTACGGAATCCACTTTTTCTTTCAGTCCTCAGCATCCCCGATGTTAGACCATCGGCAAACATAGATAGCAAACCCAATGACAGAGGCATAGCCAGACCACTTGTGAGTTTTCCGCAGGCAGCGGGATGGCTCTCAGAAAGGCGAACTGCCCGGTAACTTTCATGTTAGCATAAGTAGAATAAGAAGAAATACGTTTATTCTTGAGGCGCACATAGTAACATATGCCTAAATGCATGACATACATCAAAAGAAATGAATGTTTAAAACAAAATGTAATCCATGGGAGCTCGAATAATTGTGAGCAGAGCTTTAGAAAAGAAAAGCTTAACTTAAATTAATTCACTTGTATAGAGGTATCACATAAATATGTGTCGACGTTTGTGGTCAATGGTAAACCAACGCTATGAATGAACTACATATTTACTACCAGAGGTCACCGCAAGCCCCGCGGAGGTGCACGACCTAATGCAAACAACAGAAAGAATTCCGCACTAAGCTTCTCTTTTTGTGTTGCGCGTGCGCAGTCTCAGTTTGCGCCCGCGCCGTCGCCGTAGCGGCATGCGTAGAGTTTCCGGTGCGTCATGCTCCCACGGTTCAAACTGCAGCCTTAAGCGAATCCCCTTCTACAAAAACATGCATCTATGGTATGTCCGGACGAACAACAGTACAGTACAAACAATCCTAAATTAAAAACATCGAAACGCATTATGATATTCATTGCAAAATTAGGCTACATGCTTAAGTTACAGAAATTTCTATACATTGCGGATTTGTAGCAGGATTAATTTTTGTATCTGAAAATAAAACGCGCAATGCAACGCTTAAATGTTTAATTTCGACGCTACTTTGTATTATAACGTAGTGTGACCTAAAATTTGTATGTGAGTTCGTCGTAAATGTGACCGCAAGGCGTGGGCTCTACGTAACATGTTGATAACCTTAGCTTAATAATGCCAACTTTAAATTCAGTGGAACACTGGAAATTGATGCGCGTAGAATACTGATCGTTCGTGAAAAGAAACAAGGTTGTTTATAGCACTACCACTCTCTTATTATTTAATGTTGCCTGTTCGATGAAGGAGCATGGCGAATAAATAAATAAATAAAAATAAAAATATCTTTATTTAGCATAGACCATTTTAACGGCGCTTACAAAATGTCATACACTATTTAAAATATTTAAAGCGACCACCGGTTCGGAACGCGGCCCACCTGAGAAGAACCGGCAAGAAACTTAGGAAGGCTTTTTTTTTTGATGGCCTATTTACAATTTAATATTATTTCACTTTGCCAGCAGATCATTTCCAGGCGTCCCTGTCCTGCAAATAGTCTGTAACGGAGTAAAAACCTTTTTCACAAAGCTTGTTTTTAATAAACTTTTTAAATTAATTTAAAGGTAAATTTCTCAGGTCACAGGGAAGCTTGTTTTAAAAGCGTATACAGTTACCCTGGAAAGAATCGCCAATCTTATGTAGTCGACTGTGGTGGACTGAAAGATTATTTTTATTTTCAATCCAAACTAAGACTGAAGACCAGTTAGTCCAGTTAATTGCAAAGAAAGAAATTAGTAAATAACTAATTGAATCAGGCGTTACATGGCGGAAATCCATTTTAAAAAGGAACTTTAAATTAGTAAATGTAACTGTCGTGACCATTCGGCGTGCACCGTCAGATCTCGACTAAATCTATGTAGGAAAATATGTTCTCGACGTCAGTAACGCTTCAACATTGTATAATAATGAAGTTGTAAATTCATTCAATTGGAGAATGACAAAGCGCCTGATTCGCATTATCGATGATTCGCATTGTAGATGCTGATCCTTAAACTTTTTAAACAATTTTTAAGAATTTTTGCTTATATTGTTGATATCCTTCACCTGTTGGACAGTCATAGTGATAAACAATGATTTCAAAAGAGAATATGCCGTTATAACTAAAATCATAATAACCAGAAGTTGCAGTTGAAAACTACGTATGACTAACTTGGCCTGTATGAGATAATCTATCTAAACAAATAAGTTCATTATGTAGATCCTGATAATAAGTAAACTTACGTGAAACATGGAAAGTCCTACCTGAACAATGGGTGTGTCACGACGGCGGCGTCTTTGCTAGATCACTGCGAAGATTTCGCGAAAATTTCGATGCGTCAATGGCGAGGTGGGTGTTGTTTACACGCATGTTCTCGCAGGGCTGCATAGTACACTGCAGTGTACGGTTCGCATTTAATTAATGTATTAAAATACTTCCATATCATAGCGGGTTCACACAACACTCTGGAAAAATCACGTACCCTTAGACCTAATAAAAATTAACATTCACTCATAACTACGTAGATATGCATAAGTTCTATGTCAAACTACAGAAACCTGGAACTGTCTTCCAGCACACGTGTTTTCGTCCTCTGACAGCAGGTTCTTAAAGCGTAGCGTGAAGAGCCAACTTGAGAGACGCTGTCAGTAGTCATGTAGACTACGAGAGAGAGAGAGAGAGAGATTCGCTAAGGAAATGCTCCAGGCATCGCTAGTTCAGTGTTCTGTATGGGGATCACTTGTGTTATTTCCATTTACCATAGTTTCGTGCTTTGGAAGACTCATGGTAGTGGTTAAATCAATTCGAAGACCTTCTAAGCGACTTAAAACTTTCAGTAACAGGAAGTCACAACATGCTATTGTCTATACTAACTTTTAAACTATCGCGTTGCATACTATCAGTATATTTGTTAATAACGGGGCTAAACGCGGTTATTTTACATACCTTTTTTTGCTTGACGTTTCGACCAGGTAGACGTGAAAGTGACCGTGAGATTGGATGGGTCCTTGGCACACTGTGTGTACCGCAAACCCGTTCACACGGATAGGTACTTACACGGTACCTCGCATCGTCATCCCCGACACCTGCAGTCCGTTATGACATCTCTCAAGAATAGAGCTTACGATCTGTGTGACCCTGAACATTTAGAGCGAGAGCTGGACCATGTTCAGGAGGTACTAAAAAGCAACGGGTATCAGGTAAAAGGACAAATGAAGCAGCCGACAAGCAGACGCAAACATCCAGAAGTGAACCGACAGCCAGCCTACATGCCTTATGTCAAAGGGGTAACTAATAAGATCGGCTCCATCTTAAAGAAATACTCGATAAAGACAATTTATACACCCGGCATAAAGGTTCACAACATCGTGGGTTCGCCAAAGGACGTAGTTCCGTTACAAACCCCAGGTGTTAATAAGGTGGATTGCAGCTGCGGTAGTTCGTATATAGGCCAAATGAAGCGTACTATAGCTGAAAGGGTCACGGAACATATCGCAGCTGTAAAGGAATGCAACACTAGTAAATCCGCGATCGCAGAACATTTACTTGAAGCAGGCACTAATCATTGGATTGAATTTCATCACACGCAAGTCCTCTCTACTGAACGGCACTATTATGCAAGAGTTGTACGTGAAGCGATTGAGATTAAAAAACATGAAACATTCAATCGGGAAGAGGGGTTTAAATTATCAGGAGCGTGGAATCCAGTGATTAGGAACATAAAATCTCGCTTTTGTGCACAGTCGGGTAAACACCAGAATAGGCGCGCGTCGGTTAGCTTACAGAATAGGGACACCGTGAGTGTAGTGTGTGACGGTACGTGGAGAAAAAATAACATCAAGAATAACGAAGATGTACGGGTGGATGGAGAAACTTCTACCACGCGTACTCGATGACGGAGGGCGTGCGCCGCTGAGCCAGTCAGCCTGTGACCACGGCCGGTGCAACCTGGTCGAAACTTCAGGCAACAAAAGGTATGTGAAATAACCGCGTTTAGCCCCGTTATTAACAAATATACTGATTCTATTGTCTATTTCTATATCAAAATAGGCAAGAGGCTCACCATCTATAACGTGGGACAAAAATGTAACTGGTGGGTGTTTAGTATACCTCTGCCAACCCTTCCAGGATATAGGTAAAGTGAGACTGTATAGTATTATAAAAATACAACTTCGCTTATAAAAGTTCTTTATACATTAACTCAACATCGCTGCATCGTCGCCAACCCTAGCATCAGTCATTGGTGAGATATTGCCAGGCTGTTACGCTACGAGAATGGAAATAGATCCGCGCACCGTGGGAGATCCGCGTTGAGTCACGCTGTCCCACCGCGCAGACTGCGTGACTCCGACTCTGTCCTACTCGTATAGCAACTAGTTGTTTGGCTATACTATAAAGCTGATGTCCGCTAAGCCTGGAAAGCTCACACTAATGACAGTTCTTTTATCTTTTACAGTGTTTAACTTTGAGAGTGTTTAAACGAAACTTTTATTTCTTTACTGCATAAAAGTCTTTTTTAAACACCCGATTGGATTACGGAATCTACTAAATGTAGTATTGAATGTTTTATATTTTAAGTGACACTAGACAATTTATTTCAAGACATTTTTTTAAAGAGGCAATCGGTAAATTTTTACAGACATGTAACACTTATCTCCTCCTCTTAAAAACGTTATATTAAGTATCCTTTGTGTGATATTACGTCACAACTTATTGTCGTTAAGCCCAATTGAAGGCCTTATGGGCGGCTTGAAAAATTTCAACAGCAGGTCGCCACAGTCTGCGCCTGTCCATTTCAACACGGCAATGGGCTCACCACCTGTTACGTGGGACAAAAATGTATTCGGTGAAATTTGGGCGTATAGTATTTATTTATTTATTTATTTATTTATTCATTAACCAACTTATACTAACAGTATAGCACCACACATATAAGTTATAGGTTACATACACAATTATATCTAAACTTATGTTTAAGTTAACTTAAATTCAACGGACGGTTTTATATAGTACATCATAAATTATATTTTCAATAAAATTTGTAACAATAAAATATTAAAAATGTATATTATATTATTATTCAATAATGGTACTGGATGTGGTTATACTCTCTAGATAGTGACTAGCTGCAGCCAGGAATCTCGGTTCCGTAAACATGAATATATCTACGGTCTCATCCCGCAGAAGAATATTGTTGATGTGGGTGAGGGCTAGGTATAGTGGGCTACTAGTAAGGGTTACAGAAGAGGTGTTACTAAAAAAAGGGGACGCTGCCGAGGGCGTAATGAACGCCTGATTGGTAGAGGAACATTTATAAAAATATATTGCAAAAGTGTGGAATTAGACAGATTACCACGAATTAGGCGGAAAAAATTAATAACAAGGCTGAGATTTCTTCTAACTTCTAGACTCTGCTAGGCGACCATACCTAGCACGAATGGTGTGGAGTACATGTGGGGATAGTAACCGTACAGTTTGAGGTAGAAGTAGCGAATGAAAGATTTTTGCACTTTTTCGATCATAAGTATATAAGATTTTTCGTGTGGATTCCAGATGGCGCTGTTAGTCTCCAATAAGCTACGGACATAAGAATTGTACAATAAAGTTATAGCATGGGGGCAGTTAAGAACCTTTGTGTGTCGCAATCCTAGACTTTTTCGGGATCGATTACAGGTTATTATAATATTTTGATTAAAGGTAAGTTTTGGGTCAAAATGTGTCCCCAAATCACGAATTGTTGAAACACGATTCAGGGTTACAGAGTTCAACGTATAGGATTTGATAATCGGTTGTAGTGCTTTCGAATAAGAGATAATAGCGCATTTATTGATATTGAGATTAAGACCGTTACGAATACTCCAAGTGTAAATATTGTCAATATATGCCTGAAGTTTAACAGTGTCATTTGTGTCATTTATTGGTAGTGTGATTTTAACATCATCTGCATACATAAGAACCATGGAATATTTTATATGTGTTGGAAGGTGGTTTATGAATATTAAGAAAAGCAGTGGACCTAGGCTACTACCTTGTCCAATACCCGAGGTGACTGGGTAGAGCTCAGAACGATTATTTTTGTATAAAACGTATTGTTTACGGTCTTTTAAATAGTTAGCAAAGAATTGAAGCAATGGTCTAGAAAAACCTGAAGTAGCCATTTTTGTTAATAGTATATCATTGTCTACTCTATCGAAAGCCTTTCGAAAATCAAAATACGCTACTTCCACTTGAGTCTTATTATTTAGGTTTGTAGCGTAGAAATATTGAGAAGATTCGAAGTAGTAGAGCGCTTCGGTAAGAATCCATGTTGCTCTTCAGCAAACCAGCCAGCTATATCACTGTAAATTCTTTTATATAATATGGACTCAAAGACTTTACTGAATATGGACAGGACAGCAATAGGTCGGTAGTTTTTGAAGTCGGATTTAGAGCCATTTTTGTGAACTGGAAGCACTTTGGAAGTTTTCCATATTGTTGGATACACATTCGTCTGGATGGAGAGATTAAAAATATATAGTAAAGGGTTTGTGAAAATCCTCTTGCCATCTCTAACAATAAATTGAGGTACACCATCTGGCCCTTGAGTTTCCTTTGACGCAAGTCGCGACATAGCTCTAAGCACTTCCAGTTTATTGAAACGGGTAATATTAACATTAAAATTATTTGCACATATATTTGCCGAGATACTTGCGTTATCGATACTCAAAGATGGGGTATCGGGCAGAAATGCATTTTTAAAATACTTACAGAATTCATCTGTTATCCGAAGCGATGGCATATTACCAAAAGTAGCCTGTTCATTGTATTTTCTATTGCCCTTAACATAGGTCCAAAATGTTTTGGGATCACGCGTAATATTTGTAGTATGCCTTTGCCTACCCCTTCGGTGTTAAAGGTGTGACAATATGTATGTATGTACGTCAGAACTCTATGCCGTGGTTGATTTAAGATTATTAGCATTTTGTTAGTTCCTCGTGTGGCAGAGTTTTAAAAAGGAAGAAAAGAAAAGTTCGAAGAGTTAACCATGCATTTTCAAGAGGTACTTAAGAGACTTTTGCGGTTAAATCCTTATAAGTTAATTTTATAACTCCGGTAAAGTGAGTCAGTTTACGTCATAATTAAATTAGGTTAAATCCTTATAAGGTAAGTTTAAAACTCCGCTAAAGTGAGTCAATTTACGTCATAATTAAATTAAGTTAAATCTTTATAAGGTAAATTTAAAACTCCGCTAAAATGAGTCAATTTACGTCATAATAATATAGTTTTAATAAACACATACATTTACATCAAATTATTAAATAACCATAAAAATATGATAATTTAAAATATATTAATATAAGGAGTCCCTTTAGGCAAGGTTCCGAAGATACTGGCAGCGTTCCCCCTTTGAATAGCTAGACTAATTCTTTGTCCGAGGTAGCTGCCGGCTCTTCGGTCTCCTTTGATGTCGACTAACCTTTTTGCTATTTCTTTAAAAAGCCTTGTAGCCCTAGGACCCCACGGACCGAGGGTCCCGACACCGAATGGGACAAAATCATATTCGGAGCCTAAACCATGCAAATACAGGATTTGCATGGTTTAGCTTTTTCAGCCGCTTCACAAGCCGCACCAGCTCTGTTGTTGGTTCCATGTAGATGGGAAGAGGCTAGCGTGTCTGAACAGGTTGCATCCCATACCAGCACCCGGCCCATCTTCCATGGAATCAAACTCATACCGTCCGGTCTCTTGCCATCGTCTCTTGCAATACCAGTCGGCTCAAGTAGACTTGGCACGTTGACGGTGGCAAAAGACCGGCGAATGATATCGTTCAGTGCGGCATGTCTCGAGTACCTGCACTTTTTTGGCATGACAGTACGTGATGTCCTAGCTTGTCGACATTGCCACAGGGACGTTTATGAGGAACGCAGACCGGAACCCCAAGCCGTAGACAGGTTGCGATTCGAAGCGTGTCAGGCTCAAGAAATGTTCCTGTATTTGACGAAGGGTACGCGTGAAGCCAGTAGCCGGCCTCATGCGTACCCACAGCCAAAAGCCTAGCACGCGCCGAACCTGTACTACAGCTCAAAAGATTGTTATAAATCAATTTACAATGAATGTCGTCCCAGCTCCTCTGAAAATTTGGAGAATCTGGAAAATTTTGACCTGGGCATGCAATTAAGAAAGCGTTTCTAGCTTCTTCCAAGCCAGCAATCTCAAAGTTTGAAGGGCATGCCCTTCAATTTTTTTGATTAAAAAATGGTCCGAAAAAACAGAATCCACATCACCTCCTAGGGTTCCATCATCCAGATACCAAACGTTGAATTTAGAATTTTTGATTATCGGATTTATAGCCAAACTAAAAATTGCAGGCCCAAGGGGATCACCCTGTTGACAACCTACTTCCGAGGACAGTTCATTAAAACGATATAACAATTTAGTTGGATCAGCGTAACTGAGAAGAAGATAATTTTAAATTTCCGGTATATGTTGTTTTATTTACGTTAGCAGGGTATCCCTATTTACCGAATTAAATGCATTTTAGACATCAATTTTGAGCAACACGTCAGGCTGTCCGTAAGTTAGGAAAGAGCGTAAGGCATGGACGGCTGCCTCGCACCCTCCTTTTACACCGAAGCCTAACTGACCGGGTTCAAATTCCGAATTTAATTTTGGTAAAATATGTCGAACAGCAATTTTGGAGGCCAGACGTCGTAGTGTTGATCCAACAGCTATTGGTCTCACCCCTCCGTCCTTGGTTTGGGCAATGAGGTTCGCGCCGAAAAAAATGGGAACAATTTCTGGATTGACATTACTAGAACACATAAATTTTATTAAATGCTCGCCTGCATCACCCACAGAATGCGATGTTTAGTCTTTCAAATGTTGGCGTGAGATTCCATCCAAACCTGCAGCCGAACCTGGTTTAAAAGATAAAATGGCATTCGTTACATCTTTGTTTTGAATTTGAAGGCATGCATGCCCTGCTGTTGGTGGGTCGAGAAAATATGGGTTTACTGGAGCTGGAGGATGTTTTGTCCGTAAGGCCTGAAGGGTATCAGGAGTATCTGGTGATAGCACGTCATTAGAGAACAAAAAGCGGGCGGCACCTTTGAGATCTCCGTCACAGATTTTGTTTTCAATGAGTTTGTTGCGATTATGAGGGGTATCATGTTTTATTAGAGGTGCGGGAGAAGCCGTGGAGCTTACAGCACAGTAATTCTTAATCTTTTGTGTCAAGGATAAATTCGGTTCATCAGTTTTTATTATATGTAGTGTGCTGTATGTAAATAAAAATAGGTTCTGCCAGTCTTGACTGCTTTTGTAACATTTCTGAATTAATTGTGACAAATGTGTAGCAACGGTTATTCGAGCTCCTCGAGAGATTCTTTTAACTATTGGTATACAATTTTTCAAATGGCTTAAATATGTGTGGAAAGGAGTTGGATAGTTGGGCACAGAAGTAGGCGCACTCGGAATAATGGGATGGAAGTCTAAAAGTGAACTGTTTTGGCTGATACATCTCCTGTGTGTTTTTGTAGTGTGTATATTGAGGCCTTTCAAAGATTTGAAAGACTTGTTGCACTGTGTACATGTATGGATCGCGTTCGATTTTCGTTCGTGCCATCACAAGATTGGGTCACGGACTGCATTCACAACAGATAAATACATTCACAAAAAAGAATAACTTAAAACAAATTTAAAAACACAATCAAGTAACTTAAAATATACACTGAAAACATTAAAAAAGAAAATGTCAAAATATGAAGGTTGCTTGTTGTGGAACCAAGACGCATGCGTCGTTACGTAGGTGCGTCACAGGATGGTCTTGCAGTGGAAGAGACCTAGCGACGCATGTCGTCGCTAGGACAACCGATGGCGGCCTTAGTAACCGCGTCTGAGCTCGCTTGTCACTTTTGTTATTATATTGACAGCAAATTATTTCTTATTGATCCACTCTTTAAATTTCACTTTTGTTGACTTTATTGGAGGATCAATGAAAAGATAACAATAGTGGAGTACACAGTAAAATTGCTCAACACTTCAACAATATTTATATGAAAATTCAAACGATATTTCCTACAAAATACAAAATAAATCGCGGAGCGTGATCGTAGATGTTTGACAGATTTCAATTTTTTTAATAATAATTAAATTAAGTTAAATCCTTATAAAGTAAGTTTAAAACTCCGCTAAAGTGAGTCAATTTACGTCATAATTCTAAGAAACCGCTACGGCTGCTACAAAGTTAACACCGAACATTGCACGATGACTGATGATGCAGAATTTATTCGAGTGTTCAGTTCGTCATAAACTGACAAGCTAATTTTAACATTGTTTTTTTTTAAACCATTCGGAAATAGCTCAATCTTACGAAACTAATTTAATTGATGAAATCTTGTCACACGATCCGGGACTACTGGAGGCAATCCTGAAGTAACCCGTAGCGTGTGATAATTATTCAAAAGGGGTCTTAACATAATTTTGCAGGGTCGGCAGCTCGATACATAGGCTACGGTGACCAAAAAACAGGTGGGCCGTATATTTGTCTGCCACTTAAATGATATATACGATGCTTTCGTACAGGCGCCCTTAAGAGGGCGGGAGGTCAGTTAGCCAACAATTGCAAAGACTATGAGGATCTTTGAGAGTATATGGTGTTTACGTCTAAACGAGCATCTTTGCCATTTGTACGCATGTCCCTGTGTATAACTGTAAGTGCCTATTTCTGTATTAGTTGCCGATGCGCATACAGCAATTAACCACTACTAACAGTGCGTAATCTTACGTGATAGCATTAAAATTACGGGAAAGTGAATAAATTCGTAATCGTAAATACCTCACTCGAAACCGGATCTTTTGTTGCAGTTACTATGTATGCTAGATCCGCGAAGTTTCATTCACATCGCAATGTCAGGCGCGACGTTACTCCACAACCGGCTTACATAAAAATCACTAGCCACGCTCTATATAACACGCGCCACGCGATATCCACACCACCGTATCCCACCATCACAAAATCATACGATCAACTCATTCACCACCTCAGCTAGTGCGACCAAATATATACTTTTTTTATGGGACAGAACTATTTTTTTCCTAAAGTTTTTCCAATAAGCGTTTCCGTACTTCGGAGGGCACATTAAGCCATTGGTCCCGGTTGCCAGTAAAATGGCAGTCATTAAGTTAAGTTGAAAGAAATATGAGTGGATTAAAAAATATAACCACATGTTGCTACAATGCAATGTGGGCGTATAATATGCCTCTGCTACCCTTTCAAGTATAATTACATGACTGATAATGAGGGTGTATTGTATTAAGGGACGGTGTACTTAAATGAAAATGAATGATTGAGTTATCTAGCGTTAATACAAATTCCGAATATAGAAATAGTTTTTTTCTTCTTTTCCTCGCGTAAAGCGAGTACCTAGTGAACAAACAAAGTTATTTTTTAAACGGCTGGACTGATTTTAATTTTAATCACTGTTCTGAATTCTTAACCGTATCTACTAAAAAAAACCTGGTTTGTGTGAGTGTAGTCGACGTAATATATATACGTATATATGGACGTTATTAATATATATAGAACACATTTCAATTCAGAATATCGGGCGCGTGTGGACACAGTATCAGATAATGAGCCGGGGCAAGCGGTCAGGTGACGTTGTTGCCATAGTCTGATGTAAACATATAGTTGCAGTGATCATACCACCCCGACCTCGGCGAGTGACTTGTTAAACGGTCACTACCCTGAGGTTGGTTAATTACTACCTACCTATAAACTTATCTTTTTTTTTTATTGATCAGTAAAACATGAATCTTTAATTTTATTATTTTTGATAATCGTGTGGAAATCTGCCTGAACGTCACGCAGTCAGGGTTGTTGAGGTAGTGGTTTCATTTCGGTCAGATTCAACGGTTTGATCTTGTTTCATCCTACCTTATATTTATTCTATGTGATAGCTACAAGGACGCCCTTCACCCCCTTTACCTAAAATTGGGTCAACTCCCGAACCCTTCCGAAAGAAGTAGGATAACACGCGAACCCCAAAAGATGCGAGATTACACCCAAACCCCCGATGAGGCCGTAGTGGCAGCCAAAGACAAAATGTATTCTTGGGCTGTCTGTACAAAACCCATTGTAATATACGTGCTTTACTACTCGGGGCGAATCAAGGACTAAAAGTAGGACGATTCTAGAACAAAATAATTAATTAATCTTTTTTTTTATGCGGGACGAGACAGGGACAAATCGGCTGAACTACGCCATATACCCTTGCCGAACGAAACTTCATCGACCTCCACATCAGTGTTATCGATGCGGGCGAATATTTCATTTCGAGCAGATTTGACGTTTTGGAGAATAAAAAAATAAATGCACATTTTCATGTTTATTATGAATTTTTCGGAAAGAATTTAATGATTGGAACTGAATTTTATGTAAGGGCCAGCAATTACTCTTTTCTGCTAAGAGATATTGAAGTTTCTTTTTTAAAAAAAAAACGGTAATGAGATTTCCCAGATACGGTAATTAGATCTCGAGATATGGTAGTGAAATAAATTAAAATGGTAATTAGAAATAAAATCAAAGGTTAGAAAAATAATCTTGACACAGGACTGAAGCAACACCTGACGTGGTCCTTAGGATTGCATCTTGATGCATTCCTCCTCGCGCCATCACGAGAGTGACCCCTCAGCAACGGACCGCGCAGCATCCAATCGTAGCCGATGTTCTACAGAAGTGGTCCTAGGACCAATCCCTGGGAAACACAACACTTCTCGCCATGCCAGCCCTAGCTATGGTAAGCTATGGCTCTCTCGGAAAGATAGGCACCGACAATGCACTAGAGGCCCCTGCCTCTAGTGCACTGTCGGGGCCTATTTTGCATATTTATAGGCACTATATGAAAATGAGCGTCTTCTTAAAGCATTTCCAGGGCAAGGTGTTGACTATGTCATGAGACACCGCCATGACTACCTCAACTGTGATGACGCTCCTTCCGCGAGGACTCCGACACGCATGATAGCGTCATCGGAGGAGCATTGAAACCAAACTGCTTATGTACAAGATCCCCATGACTGTGACATATGCGACGAAGCGCACTGCAATGATACGCTCAAAGAGCTTGCATACCTCGTCGAGCAATACGAGCGACCAATAGCCGTAAGGCGAGTCCGCTAGCCGCCCTCGTTTTGGATAAGGATCAATTTCCTCGTATACGCCACCTTGGGAAACCAGTCTTTATTGAAGGATGAGTCAAAACCTTAATAGTCAACGTTCATTCATTCTACGATCGACCCGCGCACACGCCCACACACAGGTGGTTATATTTTTCCGGTCAAGGATTGGCGACCCAGACCACCGAAGTTCTCCCCCTAAAAGTGGTTTTTCGGGAGCCTCAATTGTCACCCCCAGGCATTGAAATATTCCAGGACTGGGACAAAATGCGGTAAGAATGACATCTTGCTCAGCGAGCCATAGTTCGAATTGATATTGCTCACAGGTTGGCGAGAAATAAGCGGCCATGATAACCTCTCCGCTGCAATCACCTGCAATGCAGCATCGGCTCCTAGCAATAATTTCAAGGCACGAGGTGTCCGCTTCAACACTCAAAGCTAAAAAGAGCTAAGCTGTCTATGGTGACTGGGCTCCCGTGGTAGACCCAGTACGGCTTGGCGACGGTGACTACCTTATGGCACCTGAAAGACCTCTCGTCATCGCAATTATGTTACGCAACTAGTTGTAAAAGAAGAGTTTTCCTTCTCCTTGATAACTACTTGCGGTAAGCGAATGTGCACTGCGCAATGCTCTGGCACAGGATATCCTGAGCAGCAGAGCAATGGTTTAGATTCACCTGTAGGATGCGGATAAGTATGTCCATTTATAAACCTCCATTCCCCTATCCTGTCTTGGACGTGACCGCTCTTCACCGGTAACAACCACTACCCATACCTGACGGGCCTCTATCTCGAGGTGGTCTGTACTTTAGCCCTACGCAACACAACTAAAGTAGTGCGGTGAGACAGCGGTAAGAGCTTGCTTTGTGACAGGACTAACTGCAGCGGAAGCAATGGTTCCTCACGGTAACTTTCACTGTGCACTGTACCCCCATACTCCCCCCGGAAAGGGACCTGTAGCATCTAGTTTCTCAGGACTGTAGGAGATACACTTTGGTCTTTCGGAAGTCCCAATGCGGAGGTTCTGTTCGTCCGCTGTTTTTTACACGCTGGGCAGCTGAAGATCGTGACCGGTGAAGCCGAAGCGTCTAGCTTTGACTCTCGCTTGGTCACTGGGACAGCCGCTGGCCTCCACGATGGGGGAGATTACCACCTCTGTCACTGCTACATCATCCAGACTCAATAAAAAATCATTACCGTTTGGTATCTTCTAATTACCATTCCATTTTAAAAAGAATGGGAATTAATTGTAATTATAAAAATGGCAATGAGATTTTCAATAATTTCACAAATAAAAAGATATTTTAAATAAGTAACGATTTGTTAAGTTTAGCACTGTATAGAGGGATATATATTGGAAATATCTAGCAAATAATTATATAAAAAAACATAAAATAAATACCTTTTGAAAGGCAAATGGTATGTAGAAAAATTTTGAACCAAACCCGTTTTCGAGCAGGAGAACTCTAAATTACATAGTAATAAAGTGTACTTTCAGGGGTGTGTTGTTCACGACCGTAATGCGGTGATGGTCAGCGAATCTTTTATGTATAATCTATTCCATAACCGTGCGTAAATGCGAAAATATTGGGTCGTGAATGTCTTTGAATGGTAATTACGAGTATGTGTGAGTGTAGGGACCTTTTTCTAAGTGGTATGATACCACTTAAATTTGGTCTTTGGTAAACGTTACTAAAATATAATGTGGATTAATTAAACTATTAACCGAATACGTTTTGAAAAAAATCGTTCTCCCAATAGACTTTTTAGAAAGACTCATAAATTTATTAACATCTGGGAAAAGGGACACGGATGGTGATTGGATTTTGGCTTTTATTTTCAAAATTTCATGCATTTCTAACAAAAATCAATACGTTTTAAGTATGATGTTGATTTATGTAAATTAAACGAAAACAATGTAACATTTAAAAAAAATCAATGTTTAATGTGTTATTAATCGTCCGCCATGCAATATGCACGAAATGAAATATTCACCCCATCCGTTTCTCTTCTTGTACTCGTACCACCCTACTCTTCACATACGGTTTCCCAATTCTCTAAACTCTCCAACGTGCCCCTATTTTCTTGATTCCCCGATTAAATACCTCGCACAAATTTTATGTTGAAGTGGCATTCAGAGGAGAGAACTGGCTTATTATGAAATTCAATCGGTGATTGATGCCCGCTTCGAAATATATGTTCTGCGACCGCGAAGTAGTCCAGTAGTTCTTTACATCAGCGATCTGTTATAACCCTTTCAGCTATAGTACCTACATTTCGTCCCTAACATGCACAATTATTTATTTTTGTGTTATGGACTTATATAAGAATTCACGTTTAAAATAAAAATGGGCGTGCTCCGTTGGTTTGGACACGTCCAACGAATGAGTGAGGAACGATTGACGAAGAATTATATTGTGCAACAGTCGAGGGTAGAAGGAGTCAGGATAGGCCGAGACTTACATATGAAGACCACGTGAGCAGATTGCTCAAAAACGGAAAGGTCAAAAGTACTCGGATACCCAGACGTGCGTGTATGAAGCGATTGATGAATCTCGAAGAAGCGAAAGAAGTATGCATGAATCGCGAAGCCTGGCGATCTGTCCTCTCTGACTACCCCGTCATGGATACAGCGTGAAGATAGTTAGTTAGTTAGTTAGTTATGTTTATAATTTATGAATATAAAGTGTAGTAAAATAATATGATAGTTCACTAGGATGTAACATCAGCCGAGGCGACGGTAAAGCACGTCACCTCCAAGTGTATGTTTTGTTAGTTGCTAAGAAATAATATTAGTCAGAGGTGTCGGAGAAATTCCTCTCAATGAGATCCTGGTCGATACATTCCGTTCTCATTTGTAACACATTACACACTCTTTTACCAATTACGTCAAAGATGAGTTTGTTTGTATTGGTGCAAATACGAGTTATCTTATATGTGCCCAAAATCTGTATACGTCTGAGGTATACCATAGTTTTCCTAGGCTGGTAAATAAACTGACTGTCTGAACGATCTATGAAATTTTGCATAACTATACATAACGAAGGTGTGCTCTAAGGATTTTTGAAAACTCTACCCCTAATGGGTTTAACGGGGTTGCAAATGTAGCGACACACTGAATTTACACATTTTTCTTCTCACTTATTCTGGGATTAAATTCCTGTGGAAAACGGGTTCAGGAAAAATTAAATAGGCGGGCGAAGCTGCGGACATCTTTAAGTCTATATATACATATAAATATATATATATGGCAACATTAACTGTCTGATTTGAAGTGAAGAATTTATTTAAGAGAAAACTAATGATTAGCAAATCAATAAAGAACGCGAACTTGATAGTCACCATTTAGTAATGATAAGATTTTAAATTTTATTATTTAAAGTGGTCCGTGGAGTAATTATATATGTTCAAAGTTCGTTTGACTATTAGTATTATACCGGCAGAACTAGCAAGGTCTTGTACACTTAACATACAGCATTTACTGAGTCCCAAAAACCGCTGATACCCTGACCATAAAATAACCATAGATTGTAGAGACTAGAGACTCTCGTCCTCAGAGCGACGCGCTGCTAACATATTAAATAACTATACGAAATCATGTACCTACAAGATCACAGGAAGATATCAGGAGCCAGGCCTAGCTCACCTCCAATTGGTGGGCTTGTCGACTGAAGGACGAGAATATAGCATAAAGGGGTTAGGAGTAGATGGCAAAATAAATAAATGAGGCACATCCCGGCTGTAAGGTCGACAAGGCTGGAACTAACCTAGACTTTACGCTCAGATTAAGAGGAAGTATTTTAAAGTACACCTAAAGGACATGGGCCATTCACATAAAATACTAATATTCTATACCCGTGGGACACAATGTTGTTAAAGGTAATTAAATGCAAGCGTCGTACACGACGAGAGGCGCGCGCTAAAGGACGCGGCGCGGCGCCACGCAGTCTGCGCCCGCGCCGCTAGTTCTCGTGGTACAATCACATTCCGCAGCAGATATTGGCAATATTTTAATAAATTTACCCTCTCCGTTGGGTGTACCGTTGGAATGGGATTTCTAGGGTTAAAATAGACATGCGCATATTTCAAGCCGCACAAAAGGTTTTCAATTTGTAACTTGGCAAAATAGAGCAGCACTTGTAACTTGGTCCCGATTGCCAGTAACATGGCTTACTGGCAACCGGGACCAACTGCTAAAATGCTCACTGAAGCACAAAAACGCTAGTAAATGGAAATGTTACAAAGCGGTCACTCCCCTAAGGATCAACCTTAGCGAATGATGCACAGTGATGATAACACAGTGATTGTTTACAGAACACTGCATTAGTGGAGCTACGAGCGAGCAGAGAAGTAGATTGTGATGTGGGCAAATATCAATTGTATATAATTGTAGCATCTCGGGACATGTTTTGTCGAGACGTAACGTCACATGAACAACTATTCCTTGGGTGATGATATGATAATCATCGTGAACCTTGATCATGGCTGATCAGTAATTGTATTTATATAATAGTTAGAAAGAGCTCTCTGAGCATAAGTCAAATATAATATAAGGTGAGAATTATTCTTTTTAGCGCAATTTCAATTAAAGCTTATTTTTTATCTAGATTATAAGTTTTAACTTATTTTTATTACAATGTCGAATTATTGGAACAGGGTTAGGGTACATGTTTTGATCTCATTTCCGAACCCGGCTGTTTATGACGTTCCGTAATTACTCATCCTCGCTCCATTTCTAAGTAGACAGTATTCCAGAACAAGTCACTCGCCCCATCGTAACTATCTGTCTGAATCACACAGGGTATATATCGATTGAGCTCAATTACTGGTCCAGCCACTTGAGTCGCGAGCAATGCAAGCGATGACTAAACAAGTATTATTAATTACAGTCCCAAGTCACACACGTTGTAACTAAACAGGGAGGTTAGCTCATCAATTAATTTGTGTAATACGTTAATAGTGTTACAAGAATTATTATTATCATACTATTTTAAACTGTTCTTCGAAACGGTCTTTTTTTTAATACCACTGAGGTGGCAGACTATTATGCGGCCCACCTGATGGAAAGTGTTAACCGTAGTCTATGGACGTTTGCAACACCAGTGGTGCAGCACTCGCGCTGCCAACCCTTTATTAAATCAATTAAATATAATGAACTACTGACGCCTTTTAAAGCGGGGCAGGGGGTACATAGACACGTCTATGTAGTAAGGAAACAATTCCTGTACAAGGCTCTATCTCCCTGTGTACCTAGTGTGTTTTAGCGGGCGCTTATAGAGCGAGCATACAAGCGCGTTTACGTGACGTTGTGCAAAGCCGTGAACAAGCGAAAAGTTCCCGCGTTCAGACAGCGTTGTCTCAGTTCCATACAAATGCGCGCTACGCGCTCACAGTAGGTAAGGCTGTAAAGGCACTACCAATAACTCTTATTAAGTACCGGTACTGATCACAATTACAAGCGTCTCATCATTGCACTGCACTGGCCTCTGTACATGTTAGGTAGGTAACTATTTCTTCTTCAACTTGGCGTTATCTCAATTGTTTCCAAACCCAACCAGAATTTGAAACCTGGGGTCCATTTATATTTGACTGCTAGACACAGCTGTTGCCGTTGGTCCCGGTTGCCAGTAACATGGCAGTTGTTAAGCTCAGTTGAAGGCCTTATGAGCGACTTTTGAAATTTTCAACAGCAAGTCGCCACAACTTGCGCCTGTCCATTTCATCACGGCATTGGCTCACTACCTGTTACGTGGGACAAAAATGTTAACGGTAAAATGTGGGCGTATAGTATGGTGATGTATATTTACGTGAGGTCCATAAGAGACGGAGATGACTTACCAGCAGCAGTTGGTAAGTCATCTCCGCCTTTTATGGGGGGCCGCCTATTATCTTCTTATCAGGTATGTGGCTGCTCCATCCACCGTGTCCTCGGTGCAGTCCGAATGTTGGTGTTACTCAGACATTGACTCTCGTCTCACCGCACGGGAACTCACCGAAGCAGCCGTGCTTGATAAGTATCTGAGTAAGCCTATCGGAAAGGCTACTGTGTTGCATCACCAACCGTTCCTTTCTTACCTGGTTGATGCAGTTATCTTAATATTTTATGATAGTATTTTTACGATCCCGGTTTTGTTGGAATAGTCTTCAACCCGAATAGCAGAATATATATAAAAAAGTAAAAAAAAATTAAAAAGTAATTTATTACACATTACAAGACTCAATCGACACCTGAGAGTAGATTTTATAAGGCAAAAACTAACATCAAGCGTTGATTGAGTTTTGAGAAACGTTTTGGAATACGGACCTAAGTGTCGGTAGAGGTGGATAATAGACTTACAACCTCACATCCACAACCGCTTTACTCGTCCCAGTGTGGGTCTGTGTTGGGTTGCATAAATTTTAGAGGCATAACATAAAACTGCATAACGTTTTTTGACATACTCTTCGTTTCGCATAACGTTCAAACAGAATAAATCATTAGGCATACTTTATTTTCCCATAACTTTTTATAATAATGATATACCGCATAAAATGTTTACGTATATTTTTTTTTACAATAACGATTACTAATCATAGTATTTATTGGCATCTCACTCACTCTCGCATTAAGATTACAAGCCATACATATAGAATACCATAATGTTAAGCTTGAACTGTCTAAGATTGAAATGGCCACTGATTAAAAATGTCGATAGTCACTATATTGAAGTTCAAAATATCAACACTTATATATAGAATATATAAATAAAATACAAAAAGAAAGCAGGTAGATTAAAACGAGCGATTCTATTTTGGTGCATCGCCGGCCGCTTCCGCGACCCTCTCGCTTCGCTCGCTCGGCTCGCGCGTTGTGGTCACGAGTGAGCTAACACTCCTCCTCGCTTCACTCGTCGTCGTACCTATTTACAACTTTGCTCAAGACTAGTCTAAAAAAAATAACACTTAAAATATCGTTTTATATGTTACAGCTTAAAAACTTGGCTATGAGTGAGATGATTATTTACAATGGTGTCTTATCATTTCTTAAATATTCTTAGTCAAATTATTATTCGTTTATGATTTAAACGGTTATCCATACCTCCATTATGCGTTTGTTATTTTATGATAAATTATCTTTAGGCGTATAACAATTATACCCTTTACATTTATGCTGATTAAAATTATGATAAAAAAATTAGAGTAAGTTAATGTTATGCCAATAAAACCATTATGCGTTTATAACACTCTGCTTATCATAATTTATGCGCGAAAACTTTATGCTAAAACTGTTATGCCAAACTACATTGTGCTGAAAAAAATCTCAATCGATTTTGAGAGATCTGAGATTTTGCCCCAGAGTTGGGCGGGGGCGAATTCTTGTGTTCGTGATTCTTAAAAATTACACAACTTTTAAGCACAATCCACGTCAGTACTTCCCCATTCGGGTCAATTGCTTAATTATCATAAGTAACAATATTCTATAACCTAACACATCATTCTGAGAACCTAGTAACCAACAATGGCAATCACGACCTGTATGTTCTCAGTAAATAATGAGTTAGTGTCAAAAAAACGGTAACACATGAAGTTACAAGTCACGTTTAACGAGAACATACCAAATACCCAAACATTGTCATGTACATCACATATCTGTGGTCGAGCTGCCGGAACCTACTCCTTGTGACGTCAATCGGTGCATACGTGCGACGGGGGCAGGTGACCCCAGTACCCGACCGCATTGTACTCCACCTACAGAATACGGACAGTCATGCCTAGTTTATTAGACAATTTACATAATATTGAGATACTTCGTTCGTTTCGACAGCGAAGTGAATCCGAGTGTGTATGCGCGTGCGCCTGTTAAGATAAATCAATCAATCGTGTAAAAAATACTAATGTAATTACTGGCGTTAGAAAAGAGTGGCCATAAGTTTTATTGCCAGGTTCTTCCTCAGGCTGTACCTATTGCCTTGCGTAACTAGCAGTAAATTTAAATGTAGAAGCAACAATCTTGACTTTCATAAGTGTTACTTTATGATAATAACTTTCGTGAGCGATGTTCATTATTACTAAATAAACGGCTTTTCTCACGTGTAAAAGCTCGGAAGCTGTGCTGGCATCTGCCACCAGTGGCAGCGCAGCTTCCGACGTAGCTTGACGCTCCTCTTGAAGAAGGATCTCCGTTAGGTCCGAAACTAGTCGGACTATCCCGAAATTTACACGTGAGTAAAGCCGTTTATTAAGTAATAATGTTACTTTATGACCTAAGTATATGAATAAAGACTATCTTTTCATTTCAGACAACTCTCTTGCACTGTGTATGTTTTACCGGCCGGTTAATCCGGTAACCGGAATCAGTGTAACCGGGACTGCTGCCACTTCGCATATATGAAATCGCAAATTTTCGAGCGTTTCTTTATCGCTATGCGTAGTGCGACATTGACACTGTGAGAGGTTAAATGTTGCCTGTAAAACTATGTAACATAGCCGACTGAATCCCACATTGTGGTTAGCAACGTCGCGATGTATGGAAATTTTGATGTATAATTTTGTCTGTAAAGCTATGGCAAAATAAAAATAAATATAGTTTACTACTGTGAGAGGTTGGGAAGTTTCTCGAAGAGTTTGATTTTGTGCGACATGACCGGTTTGTTGTAGTAAGTACTGCACCGATTTCCTGTCCTTGAAAATAGCAAAAATTTGTGATTCAGATTGTGTGATGTATTCTGTCCGTGAAATTATACAAAAATGTGTCCACCCATTACTATATAGTTCATCTTACATTAAAAGAACCCTCCGTTCTGTCACTATTCTTTTAAGTGAGACCAATAACCTGACGATGATATGAAGGAGAATATTGTCATATTCTCTTGATTACAAGCTCGAAAACCCTCGAGTCTAACGTGGATGATGATGATCTACCAGTAAAAGTCCCCTCTAATTGGCTCCATGCCTTTATTTCGATTAAATCATTTTAATATGATCTCTGCTTTGAATACAAAAAAGTAAGTATTGTTCGTAATTAAAGAAAAAAGAGGTCGCCGAGTCTCTTAGCGGTGTTCCTCTAGACTAGGCTTCGATTATTACTTATTTATTTTATTTATGTATATTTAGTATTTTTGTTTGTGGTTAACCTTTTTCAAATACCTACTCGTATCTTTGAAATTATCATACGTGAAGGATATTAACGTTAAGTTCAGAAATAGAATAAATCAAATAAATATCCATCACGCCTTATCCCCGAAGGGGTGGCAGAGGCATATTATATGCCCTCTTTTCACCGTGTGGATTCCTGTCCCACGTAATAGGTGGTGAGCCCATTGCCGCGTTTAAATAGACAGACGCAGGTTGTGGCGACCTGCTGTTGAAGGTTTTCAAGCCGCCCATAAGGCCTTCAACCAGGCTTAACAACTGCCATTTTACTGGCACCTGGGACCAACGGTTTAACGTGCCTTCCGAAGCACGGAAACGCTCGCAAATATAAATGCCACAAAGTGGTCACCTATCCGAGGACCAGCCATAGTGAAAGTTGCGTAACTCAGTGATCGTTTACAGAACACTGAGACCGCGGGACCGCGAGCGCTTCTCAGAAATTCTTCTTCTTCTTTAGAAATAGAAGTTACTATAAAGTGTCACTCTTCTAATTCTCTAAGTTCTTAGACTTTCCTAGTTATTCACAACTCTTTGATGTTCCTTACAAATACGTTGTGGCCACTCTGTAGGTATTCTAACGTATTGAGAAATTATTTTATTTAATGTTATAAGTATTGCAATGCTTTTATCTTTATATATATTCCACATCCGATATGACAACTGTAAATGTTGACTGCCTCGGTGGCGCGGTGGTAGTATATGCGACTGCCGCACAAGAGGTCCCGCGTTCGATTTCCGTTGATTGTTGATTTCGGAGTTTGGGTGTTTTCTATGTATAATATTTATGTATTAAAAAATATATAAGTATGAATATCAGTTGTCTAGATCCTATATTAAAAGCTTATAGCATAGTTTGGGCTAGATGGCGCTGTGTAAAAAGAGTCCCACAATAATTATTTATTTTTTAATTAAATGGGCCATACTGTGAACTTTTTAGAGTCATTCTCATAGAACTTTAATGTCCTTGAACAGACAGATATAAATAGAAATCACGATTATCAAACAGAGCATCGTTCGGCTCAACGCAGTCTACGTCATAATTGTTGCTTAACCAGATCGGTATTCATATATTCTTGAGACCCACCTCCATATATGCTAATTTTATATTTTGATATAATTTGAAATGTATTACTGAATCAAGTGTAAAAAACTGATTGCTTAATCTTTATAACAAAAATAATAACTGAAATGAACTGAAAAGTTAGGTTTATTCCCAAAATCCCCACCGACGATTCCCCAATAGTGTGGATATGTAGGTTCACTACTAAGTTTAGCTACCTACATAAATTATTGTATAAAAATAACAATAAGAAAAAAATGGGTAAACTAAAAGATAAATATACGCCAGTAAAATTGGTCTACTAGTACTAGTATTAACCAATGTTTGGCGCACTGATAACGAATAGAAATTCGATATCGATTTCTTCACGTCTTTGCTTGAAATCCTTTACACGTCAAATATATCAGTAACATGTATTAACATTAACTATTGTAGCGAGTATTTCATCACTATTTAGTAAGTCTTCGGAAGTTCTTTTACTTCTCGCCTAGCCTGTAGTTCTGTACCTGAGACTGTGTAACAATAAATATATAGATTTCTGAAAACTGAATTTCAATTACATACCAACACACAGGAGGCTAACCACACACCAAAACTATACGAGTACAATGGCATGAATGAGGTTGGGATTCGTCACCTCTATGTTCACGCTCTGTGATACAATCGACAATTAAGTTACCGACAACAAAGTTATTATAACGCACGTGTCCTCCATGTTAATAGGTGATATTATTCATTAAATAAAACTGAAAAACTGTGCTGTTATTCTACGTAAAACATTTTCTGCGGTTACATTCAAGATAAATAAGTAAGACATAGTATTGTGGTGAATGCAAACTCGATCAGCTACGTGAGTACGTGTCCATCAACCATTAGTCATCCTCACATCCAAATAGTTGAACTCGCTCCAAACAAAAGCTATAAGTGCAGCAGTAGACTCCTACCAGACCCTGCCCATCAGTGCAAAATAATGATTTGGTGCGTGTGGCAAACGTCATGCGCCCTTTAATAGATACAGTCAGAGGTTTTCTAGCATTTCTATCCCACTTGTAACAACATAACATATGTCTAATGGACCTAATTATAATTTTATTTCCTTATTGTAGTATATCGATATGGGTAATGATACCTGAAATAAATTTATTTATTAGTATTATGCTGTTTGTCAATGAGCTTTGGGCAAATTAAATTGCAATGAAGATTCAAGTTCACAATTACTTATTGCAAATTCTTCTTGAATTCATCTTAGCAACTCAAACGTCCCAGTTTTTTATGACATGATTTTTCCAATCAACCTTTGATCGAGATAATCTTGGAAATTCACTTTTATTTGTTTGTTAGTAGCAACTTTCGCTTGGCTTTTAGTTTTCAGCATTGTTGGTAGCGTTTATACCGAGTTTAGGCTGATGACGGTTAGAAAACTCTACGTCCTTCAAACTATCCTGAAAAAACACAAATCATTAGTATATGACCCCAAAAAACTTACTGGGAGAAGGAAATGTAAAGTGGCTCCCCCAGTCGTAATCAAGTCCACTTTCGCTAGTAGACAATTTCCCCGACAGTTGTCTCATTTGTATAACCTTGCAAACAAAGAAATAAATATTTACTCACTTACACTACGCAATTGTAAACGAGCGTTGCTGGATTGGTTGCAATCGAAGACCTATGAAGAAGTGGAACATCTGATACAGGTGTGTACATGATATAATCACAAATTCACTCACACACACGCTCACACATGCACTCACGCGCACACTAATTCAAGCAAACACACACACACACACAGACACACACGCACGCACGCACGCACGCTGCACGCACACACACACACACACACACGCACGCACGCACGCGCACACACACACACACACACACACATACACACACTTGGATTTCTTTTGTTCACGTGGCCATTTAGTGTAGATTTTACTTATAGTTTTTATTTATAGTCATGAATTTGTTTAAGTTGATCTAAAAATTGATTTTGAAACACCTGCATTTATTTCGGATGATATAACGAGGAAGAGCGGTATTTCCAAACATAAGCGTTCCATAGCTTAAATGGAAATTTCAATGAAATGGATCTATTAAAACTAGGTTTTTCAAAAAATTATAATAAAAATTACAAAAAAAAATATAATATATAATACTCGTAATTATTGTAAATTAATGAAATCTTAAAAGTATTGTTTAATTAAAGGTATGCCTAAAATCAAAATAAATTATTACTGATTTTATATTTCAGTTAGTTATATAAAGAACTTTGATAATATTTTACTCCATATTGAGTAACGAATATTTTAAAGTCTCGGATCGGTTAGCTGTTTAATTCCTATACAAAATGTAAAGAGTTTTGAAATATTCTATCACTTAGTAAAGCTACGTGAAAAAGTACATTAGAAATTTTCATAATTTGGTATGCGGTACAAGCTCCATTGAAAATAGGAATGAATCAAATATTTTTGTAGTCAATTGCGTACAACGGGAATCCCAGGCAAGTCTGTAACTGACATGCAGTACAAGTGCGTCAAGTACACTTTCATGAACACTTGATGTTGAGCCACTTGATGCAATGACTCATTCGCTACCAAGAAACTTGAGGAATAAACGAAAGCTTCTTGAACGGCTTAAACAAAATAATTGCTTACACGAATGTAGATAGGACTAAATCTTATTATATCGGTTTATTTGTGAACATGGGTTAAAAAACCTCTAAATGTACAAAAAGTATAGAATAGAATAGAATTTATTTGCTTTTAAACATGGTTACAATAAGGTCTTATATTAGTTGTGTACATAGCACAGCATGTTTAGCCGCAGTTTGTGGCATGCAAATTTTAATTTGTTATCATTAGTTACAGTAGTTAGAACGATATCAAGCTTACACATAAACTGCATTATACAACTTGCCAAGCACAGAATCAGCCACTTACACTTAATTATATAATCTGTCAATGCCAACCCTCAAAATATATGTTTAGTTTACAATGTCAACTTTCTACAATCTAAATAAAGCTAAATCATTAAAATTTAAAATGTCTAGTACAAAATAAAACTATTATTACAACATCTCAAAAGAATACAAGGTTTAGATAATGGCACGTCACTGGAAAGCGATTCATTATATAGTTCCCTACAATCCAAGAACTCCTGGATATCATAAAAACACTTTTTCACCAGCAATTCTTTTAAGTGTTTGATGAACAAACGCTGTGGTAGTTCACGCAGTCGTTGTGGTATTTTATTATATATTTTTACACACATGTTATCCGAGTTTTTCTTACGTAACGTTGTCCGACATCTCTTGACCACCAATTTGGTTGGGTCTCTTTGACTAAAACAACTCGTATCACTTATCCTTTCGAACAGATTTGGGTGTTTTCTAACGAAAAGACCAACTTCCATAATATATAGGCCAGTCAGTGTAAGCACACTTGTTCGAACAAACAATGGTCTGCAAGACTCCAGAGGGCCAGCATTACATATCGACCTTAAGCACTTTTTTTGGGCTCTAAAGACATTAATAACTAATGTTGAGTTGTCCCACAATAATAGGCCATATCGTTGAATTGAACCAATGTAACCATGATAGGCTGTCAAAGCTACACCCTCTGACGCCAACTTACGAAGGTTGCGCAAAGCAAACACAAATTTATTAATTTTTTGCACACGTCATCGATGTGTGATTTCCAGTTACAGAAACGGTCCATTGTAACACCCAGGAACCCCAGGAATTTTATTTGGTCAGTACTTTTCATTACGTTATGTTTGTATTTTATATTAATGTCACTTGTGGGCACACATCTTGCAACTAGAGAACTGAATATATTTAGTTTTTGTATAATTAATAAATAAGTCGTTTAATTTTAGCCATTCAATTATGTCAAACAAAATGTTATTTACTCCTGTTTCATGGGTTTGTCCTCGATTATCATCAGGTATATATACGTCATCCGCAAATAGAACGCATTTTTTGTTTTTAATATTAGGTAGATATACCAAAAGACATGTAAAATTATTACTACTACAAAATTATTAGTTGTATTGAACTTAGAATAATAACTTACGTGAGCAATGTTCGTTATTACTAAAAATAAATAAAAATAAACATCCATCACGCCTTATCCCCGAAGGGGTGGCAGAGGCATATTATATGCCCACTTTTCACCGTGTGGATTCCTGTCCCACGTAATAGGTGGTGAGCCCATTGCCGTGTTGAAATAGACAGACGCAGGCTGTGGCTACCTGCTGTTGAATTTTTTTAAGCCGCGTATAAGGCCTTTAACCAGGCTTAACGACTGCCATTTTACTGGTCACCGGGACCAACGGCTTAACGTGCCTTCCGAAGCACGGAAACGCTCGCAAATGTAAATGCCACAAAGTGGTCACCCATCCGACGACCAGCCATAGTGAAAGTTGCGTACCTCAGTGATCGTTTACTGAACACTGAGACCGCGGGGCCACGAGCGCTTATTATCGTTATTACTAGATAAACGGTTTTACTCACGACGGAGCGTCAAGCGACGTCGGAAGCTTCTAAAAGACCAGCTTCCGACAAAGCTTGGCGCTCCTTTATAATACGTATTAAAACGTCCCGTTTATTCAATATGTTGTCAGCGGAACCTTGATCGACCATGCCTAAATTCTGCAAATATGTACACAATACTTATGGGCCGGATGCAGTACCCAAATATTTATTATTTGATATCGCGTCATACTTCATACAGACACATACTCGTACATAGCACCGTGTTGAGGGCGGTGCGAACGTATGATTTGTGACGCACTTAGAGCCGCCGGCGCCGGCGCCTGCGCTAATACATCACACATTTGGTGCTTTTTTTTTTAGGATTCCGATAAAGGAACCATTATCCACAGTATCATTATGTACGTAAAATATTTATTACGCACTTTACTACAATTTAGGGAATGATTACTAGGGGATGAAGAGTAGAAGCGTGCCCGTTGTCATCCCTGCCAGCTAAGGCTGCAATTCTACTCCAACTCGAGTGCTACGAGGACGAGCAATGTTGAGCGTGCCACCGAGGCGACGCGCACCAGTTTGTCTCAGCTGTTGCAAAACGTGTGTGCCAGAGCGGCGTAGGGGATGTTATGAATGAGAGAAAATTAGATGTTGTATGCTTGACAGTCTCTGTCAAGCATACAACATCTAATTTTCTTTTATTTTTCAAGCGCAAGGGAAGCGAAGTCTTAGAATCTCCGGATTCAATGCTCGCGCTATGGTCTGGAGTACCAGAGAGCGAGCATGGCAGTCGGGGGGTTGGAATTTTGTTGTCCTCGCGATTGGTCTCCGGTATGTATGAGTACAAACTGGTCGGTAAACTAATTTTGTCGAGGATTTTCCTGGTGGCTGCTTATGCGCAGGTCTTCGTCGAAAGCGAGAGATCTAGAGGACTTCTGGGAGAGTATGAGAGAAGCTCTAAATGTGGTAGAAGTAAATAAAAAACTTATAGTGTGTGAAGACTTGAATGGATGGGTGGGTACCGCTTGCGATGGATTAATCGGTTAAATATATCGGTTCTCGCAAAGTATGGGGACAAAAAGATGAACGATGCCGGCAAGATTATACTGGCATTTTGCATGAAATGGATTTTTTTATAGCAAACACAAAGTTCAACCACAAACAAATTTGTGTATACGAGGAGATGTAAGTCAAAGAGAAGCATGATAGATCTATACCTAATGGATAGGCTGTTTCGTAAACAGGTGATGGACAAAAAGGCTTATCGAGGCGCTGAGCTGGGATCAGGCAAATACCTAGTAATAACTAGGATTATTGGTCTGTTCGCGGGTCGGCGTCATCGTATCGAGTGTCCTAAAATTGAGCGAACCTATAGCATCAAAAGCTGGAAGCAGCAGGATGCATTCATTAGGGATAAATAAGAAAAAGTAGCCGAAAACTTAGCGACGTCAATATTGTAGTGAGAATGTGGGAGGGATAGTATGGTAAATGCCACTGTGGAAGTATGTTGAGAAACGAAAAGAGGCAGTAGTAACAATCGTGACGCATGGTGGGATAACGAATTAAAAAAGCAGTTCGAATGAAGAAGAAAGCCTGGTTGGACTACTTGGCCTCGCGGAATGATTTTAGTATGAAAGAGAGATACAAGCTGTAAAAAGTTAACACGAAGGCACTGATAGAGGAACCTCGCGAAAAGTGCAGAAAGTAATCATTGTGCAAAACTTCGACTGTCTCGGTGGCGCAGTGGTACTGTATGCGACTGCCACGACTGACACACAAATATTTTTTCCGACCTGGGAATCGAGCGTCCCGGGCAAATTTTTGTTCCGGAGTTTGTGTGTTTTCTATGTATAATATACTAGCTGTGCCCCTTGTGAAATTCTTTGAACATCCCTTTGACCCATGCCCTTATAAATATTCAAATACTTTTATATAAACTTGATCTCCTTTTTTTACACCCTTAAGTGTAGCATTTTGGAAAATCCTGAAACACGTATTTATTTATTTTTAATCAGAAATAGCTTGGTGTTGCTATATTTGAAAATGGAGAATTTCGCATAGAAACTTAGAACCCCTATTTTACCCCTTTATAGGTAGAATCTAGCAACACCGTGAAACACGTGTCCAATTATTTGTAACCAAAAATACGTGTACGTAATTTTATGTTCTTACTTTGAAAATCATGAACTTTCATACAAAAGTTTGTCCCTTATTTTACACTCTTAGGGTTGGAGTTTCAAAAAACCCTTTCCTAGTGGAAACCTACTATATAAGGGTAGCTTATTCTAAAAAATTAAGTTTGTTAGTCCAAGGGGTTTCGTCTGGAAGTTGATTATAAGAACGAGTCACCCCACCAATTTTATCCATAAAAGAACACCTCCATTATACTTCTTTAAAGGTAAAAATTAGCAAAACCACGATACACGTATCTATTCATTTGTAATGAGAAATAGGTATACATAATTTCATGTCTCTAACTTTGAAAATTACGAACTTTCATACTACAGTTTATGCCAAATTTTGCCCCTTTCAGGGGTGGAATTTTGTAAAATCCTTTCTTGGTGGGTGCCTACAATATAAGGGTAGTATACCATAAAAATTTCAAGTTCCTAGGTGCAAGGGTTTCGGCTGGGCGTTGATAGATGAGTGAGTCACACGTGATTTTATTATATATTTAGAATATAGATATGTATTTAGAAACATATAAATACGTTTATCAATCATCTAGATCCTATAACAAAGGCTTATATTAGATTACTTTGGGCTAGACGGCGATGTGTCAAAAAAAGTCCCACTTGTTAGTTGTAGACCCAACCGTTTCAGCTGTGCTTTGATCGACCAGTCAGTCAGTTTCTGCTTTTACATAAATATATAGATAGATATCATTGGAGGATGGGTCGAGAATTGGAGGTGTGAGAATGGCGTTACGTCGTCGCAGGCGCATTTAGTCACTGGCACCGTGTACTTTCATTAATACTTATTACATTGTACTTATTATAACTGTAAATAATGATTTCGACTTGGGTAAGGCCACTGTTATTTTAGTAAAGAGTGAACAGTGACCGTTGCTTTATTTTTTTAATTGCTATTACCTAATAAATATTTCTGAGAATGACCATTGATGATGGAAGAATCGTTCAAAAGACCGTCCCATAGTTCGAGTGTTTAGACACAGAAAGATGCTTTGCATATTACTCATCGAACCTGTTTTTGTGATTTCTTATGATGCGATGACCGTATTAGGTAATATTGTGAAACAGAGCTAGGTGTAATAAACGTGGAGGGAAGCACATTTAATTTGAAAACAAAATGATATTGAAGTGCACAAATAGCTCATTTTATGGTCTTATCAGTCTTATAGATCGTATATATATTTTACGGACGCCCTAAATGCCCGTTTATTTTCATCTGCTAAACAGAAAGTATTCAAATAGTTGAGCTACATACTACCTATATTATTTTTTTTATTAACCATCTTAAACTCGAATCAAACTATTCTTAAGTTTAATTATTTATCTACTGTATCATAAAAACGGAGTATTCCAGTTGGTACAACGCCGGGTTGTAGGCATGTCGTAAGCTTAACTTTTCATGTTATAAAGCTCTTCTAAGGCTGTCTATCTCCAAATGTCACTAAGACGACCCTTTGTCCGGGCAGCTTCAATTTGCCGTAGTAAAAAATACTGATACGATTAATTGATAAACCAATTCAATGAGAATGACTATCGTATCCAATTGACTCGTCATATGAATGGGTTAGTAGTAGTGGTGACCTCTGTTAGTGATTGCGTTGACGTTCACAAGTCTAGACTAGGGACTGACCTGTTACCAATTCATGATTCAAGCGCTAGTGAACGTTAAACATGGATTTCTACAGAATTATACTAATTATTTGCTTACTATTTATAACTGCAATTTACACAGAAGTGTGCTCACAGATGTGTCAACAAGGATTTAGTGTTAAAGGGACAGGCCAGGGACATTATTTTAACGTTACGTTGCTAAAATTTAAGTCACCCTTTTGTCAGTAGCTGTCTCTCTAATTTCTACATCACTCTGACCGGGCCATAGCAAATTATAACTTGGGTTTTTTCTTCCATGTACGTTTAACACGTGAGATGATTGGTCTAGTTTCGTTTCACTAGCAGCGGGCCCGGCGAACGGCTCTGTCGTAACTCGCAGATGGTGGGAGTGGCATCCTCCCAACGTCACGTGTGACGTACGCGAGCTGCGTCACGCAAGCACCGCGGATCCGCTTTTGAGCAAGCTCTGCGCACGCGACTCGCCGGTCCCACACTGTTAGATAATCTAAATATTTACATTTCAGATTATGGAGCGTAATCATCCAAATGTTAGATATAGCTTGTATACCATTACCTACGTCATAAACCTCTAAGAATATGAAGGCTTGGCCCATGCTTGGCCCATGCTTGGCCAAGCCTTCATATTCTTGTCTTGCATTGACATGTTTATTATTTTCTTTTATTTTATTAACTTTTAATCACTGTAAAGTATTATAACAATTTGTAATTTTGGATTTGAAAACAGTGGTCTTGATATGTCTTGCCAGATTCTTACTCACAGGCTCCACCTGTTGCTTTGCGAATGTGGCAGTAAATGTATATAAATCATACACAACGACGTTCATACATTAGTGAATAACACAGTAAATAAAGATAATTTTAATTTATTAGTGAATCTGCTAAGCTCAATGAGATTTTCATAAATATCAATAATAGTTGTATTTCATTAGTTTGTTTCTTACAATCGATCTCTACATCTATCGATCTATCTGATCTACTATATACTTAGTAATATTAATAATTCTTTCAAATATAACAATCATTTCATTTAGTAGGTATACCTACAGACAGTGTAACATTATTTGCCATTTGGTAGTATCATCGAAGTATGGAAGATTACAGAACGTGAGAGCTGTTGTCACCCAAATAAATAACTGAAATCCTTAAATTAATTATATTGTCTAACCCTAACAATGCCTAGGTACCTCTATAGTATCCAAAACATAGCCTCCAGCGCCCGAAACGAAAGTTGGCTCCGATTAAAATGGTCTGTTTGGATGCACACCATTAAGTACCTAACAATCAAAAACAATTGTAGCGTATAAAAAATAAAAACCCAAAACATTTTCCTTCTATAGGTATTGTAAAGATTAGGTCATCGTGTACCTGAACTTCTCAAAAGACAGGTAAAAAATTTGGAAAGTAAAGTTCAGTCATAAAGTGATCTCATTTAGCCCACATGCACGCAATTTCCGTAGAACCATTACACATGTTAAAACCCAAGATGCCTGCGTCAATCACACATTTACTTTTAAGAAATCTATAGTTTGGCTAGATACCCACGATGTTAAATGAAGGCCATAAGCTGTATAATACTGACGTATCTACCGTTGTTCAAGTCGAGGATGTGATACACTCACATACACACACTTGTTATGCAACGGACGTGCTGCGGACGCATCTCACGCCCCCGATCGATTCTTGAGAAATGTTATGCAAACTTATCTAAGATAAATCACATTTATCTCATGGTGACAAAGTATTAATTCTTAAATGGTACTTACAAATGGTCAAAACAAACTAAAAAGATAGATACTATAAAGAAACATTCACAAACTACTCGGCGAGCTTTCGTATGTAAACTTAAGTTGGTAACAACCAACAATATATCCGTAGGTCTAGTAGAGCTTGCAAGTTGTTACCAGGGGGCTGTCTACTATAGACAAGCCGTAGAAAAGACCCAGAATTGCTGTTTTTAGCTGTCACAATGTTAGTAGACTTTCAAAAATGCAACTGACTAGCGGCCACTAGCGCGTCACGTGTTAGTGGAATTCTATCGGCCGACCGATTGAAGTCTATTGGAGTAAAATTGTGCCTTTGACTTTCTATTGAGCGATTTCGATTCTATTCCGACACGATTGAAATAGCAGACTCGGCCCCCTGGAGTCTTTGTCCCCTCGTAATAATCTCGTAATTGCTTTTAACTCGTTTTGCTCGTAACTCCCTTAATTTTTTTTCTTTTTCTCTTGGTACACCAACTCGGAGTAGAAAATAACAGTATAGTTAGGTAATAATATTTTTTTTGTCCTCCGTGTACACCAAGCCTCAACTCGGTACTTACACCGAGTTGAGGCTTTGACAAACTTTTCTCGTTGTGGTCAATGCTGTAATTCCTGTTTAAAGGGAGTTACAGCAATTGGGGGAGGAATGGGGAAAAAAAGAAAAAGTTTATTACAATCCTTACTAATATTTTAAGTGCAAAAGTAACCCTTTCGATCTATTTTAATATATATATATATCCATTTTAATACCAAATATACTGGACCAATTCAAATGAAATTTTCTTATATATATAGTCTAGACCCCAGAGAAAGGACATAAGCTACTTTTTGTCCAGGGAACGTGTTCCTGTGAGAAATGGGAACGGGAAGCTTCATTATGCGGGCGGAACTGCGAGCATAAACTAGTCTACATTACTTTATCAAAGACGTAACTGCGCTGCTACAATTATAATATTTACTTTAAACTTTTCCCGGTAAACCGTTTCCCGGCTCTCAGCGAATATTTTAAACTTTTTGGTTTTTAACAGATACCTCTTAGTCATTCTTTAGTTATATTATATAGATAATATAATATAACTAAAGAATAACTAGGTGATCCCCTCGGCTTAGGGGGCTTAGCATACTTCGAACTCCCGTCGCATCTATTTAATCCCGTCGCTTAAATCGCTTTTAAAATCTACAATAATACATAAAAATTTGCCCGATTTGTCGACATTTATGACTAGTGCTCCGCTCCTGGGTAGCAGCGTGAATATATATATAGGCCTTCCTCGATAAATGGACAAAAACTAGAAAAACTCGACCAGTACTTCCTGAGATTAGCTCGTTCAACCAATCAAACAAACAAACTTTCCAGCTTTAAAATATTAGTATAGATGTTTTAATAAAATTTTGAAAATATTTTACAATATCCACAGCCCAAACGAACAAAGACGTAATAACCATTACATGACTTTTAATATTATCGCAGATTAGCAATCTAGAGGTGAAAATACATCCTACTGTTTCTTTTCACAAATTTAAGGCTGTTATTATTTGAGTTATAGCGGTAGACGTCTTTATTCTTCCAAAAAAAATGTTTGTTTTTAACACAGAATACAATCATAACAATGTTTTACGTCATTAATTTAATTCAATTATTTTACCAACACTGGTGCTTGAGCATATTACGACTTTATTCCTGTACATTTTTTCCTACGGCTATTATGTACTAAGGTTTCACCACTTATCCTTTATAGTTCAATAACTTTTTATAAGCGTAAAAATCTTTACAAGTTTATCTAAATTGCATTATTAACGTATAACATGTTTACATTCTTTGGATAATATGAACACTCAGCTCGTGTAATGGCCTGCCAGGCTGATCATTAATATCTCCATGCCTTTTTTTAAAGCGTCCACTTAGCATGCGAACTTTGTCAAACAAATCGGAGGTCTACAGTTTGTTTGCGTGAGATTCTAATTCCAGGCAAATATTTGAGATGAATTTGTTTTTATCTGAGCGACAACTCCTCTTGATGACTGTGCTAAGTCTCGGGTACTCCTCTTGCACATGATGATTTTGGAGTCCTTTTGTTTTAAGATCTTTTCTCTGTTGAATGAGTTTTTTTTTATACCACTGAGGTGGCAGACATACATTCCCACCTGATGGGAAGTGGTCACCGTAGCCTATGGACATTTGCAACACCAGAGGTGCAGCACTCGCTCTGCCGACCCTTTATAAACCTTCTTAGACCCCTTTTGAAGAACCCCATACTGTAGACGGTCGGGAAAACCGCCTGGGTTTTCCCCAGGGAGTTCATTCCACAATCTAAGCGTTCGCGTAATAAAGCCTCTATTGGATCTAACCGTATGCGTGCGCTCCGGACGCAAAGTGTGAGGGTGTACACCCTGTCTATGGCGAGCGGTGCGATGATGTAAGGTAGCCGTGGGCATCATAACAAACAACTCCTCAGAGCACAGACCGTTGTACAGGTGATAGAACACGCATGAGGAAAATCCAGGTTTCGTGTAGTATCCAGACCTTCTTTTTGCGTTCTTTCTGTCTTTTGGAGGTAACATGAACGAGAGCCTCAGTGATTTTTGATTCCAGATAATTCCACAAAATGTTGACGTCAGTCGCAAGCGTTGGCGATTCCTTGATTTTAATTTCTACCATGTTTTGGAGATGGGATTGTTGGAATGGATTCCGGGATCTAGGCTTAGACCGAGAATGCTTAAATGGTGCCTTTAGGCGCATGGTAAAAAAAGTAACTAGTTATACGTGGTCGGATCCACAGTATGCACCGAGATACGTTTTCGCATTTCTGACAGAAGATCTCCATTGGCTGTTCATCATAATGTAGTCAATTTGGTTTCTGAAACGGTCTGCAGGAGATCGCCATATATATACGCCCCTAAGATAATACCGTATTCAATGTGCTTAGCCTCTTATCTATGCAAAATTCGATGAGTCTCTGACCACGATCGTTTCTATCACCCAGGCCGTGTTTGCCAACTGTATCTCTTATGTGGTTGTCCTTTTCAGTATTGCATTCCAATCGCCAAGGATGATCGTGATTCGGTGACTAGGGATATCATCAAGAATTGCTTCCAGTGTTCCATAGATTTCGTTTATGTCTTCTTCAGAGGCTAAGGCAGTTGGAGCATAGATCTAAATAATTTTCAGGAGACACGGCTTGGTGTTCAACTTGATGGTGATAATGCGGTCAGATACTAGATGCTATCCCAAAACAAACTTGTTCATTGAAGGTGGCAGCAGGATGCCAACACCCTTCCGACTGGAGTTATCGCTCCCTGAGAAATATAAGGTACTCTCTGTGGATGTTACCGAGTATGCAAATGTTGTGAGTTTCCCTTTAATTATCAACTATTGTCAGTTTTCCTGGTTGCAGTAGTCCATTAACGTTCCAGATGCCGATACAACTATGTCCATGTAACGAGGCTTTATTTAAAGAAGTTTTGTTACCACCAGCAGCATTTCTTCTTTCAAAGGCTTGGTGGTTTGCTTTACAGAAGCTTCGGTAGCAGACTTCAGACTACCCAGCCCGGTTACCGAGTAGCGCTGGGTGTTAGCCTACAGTCCAGATTCATCTTTCGCAGTCATGGCGGTTTTCTCGGGATGGCATCGTGGTGGGGTCCCACGACCTTCCACGCCAGTCTTTTAAAGGAGATTTAATTCCTTACGGTCACTGGAAACCGCTTCTGAATCACAAGTTGGTTTAGGTTATTGGGTTATTTAACCGCCGCCTAAATAGTGCTCGGTGTTGAAGTGTTTTGTGGTTAGCCTCATCCTTGCTAACCAACTCTCTTCCCTTTTCATCCGAGCTTGGGACCGGCAATGTTGGAAGTGATTTTGAAATATTATGAAAAGCCCAATTTCAATGTAACTATAAATCTAGAAGATAAATAAAAACATGGTTGTGATTATTATTAAATGCTCTATTTCCTAAGTGTTGTTTTTATTCTATTTATGGTTCTTAGTTCGTGTAACATACTTTTTTCAGTGCCTCTGTATTTAAATACTTTTGAATACAAAAAGGTAATATGATTTATTTACAATCACTAAATTGACATAGTTATAGACGAATACCTTTTAGATTATTACCTTTTAGATTATAGATTATTACATTTACCTTTTAGATTATTACATTTTTAACAATAATGGAAACATGCGAAACTTTAGCCAGTAAACGTTTTATGCAAAAAAACATGTAGATAATTGTAGACGAATAAAGGCGTACACAATCATACAAAAAAAATGTGGGATAAATGTTAGTCGAACAAAAATATAAGGTAGTTTTTTAATTTTTATAAAAAGTCTAGGTATTTATTGTATTCTCATTTTCGTCAACCTTAAAGCTTTATTTTTTTCATATTCGGTTATATATCTTACATTATTGTTGGTTAAAAATTACAGACATAATTCCGTTTTTTTGCTCTCCTGAAAAGTTGTACTTTTGATATTTTTTTATATACAAGTAATTTTTGTTTGATATACAAGTAATTACAAATGTACAATTACGTTTTGTACGCCAGAAGAGAGCTATACGTGCAATATATAAATTGAGTGCTAGAGTGTTTCTTAGAGAGAAATTTAAAGAAATTGGCATTTTAACGGTTGCATCACAGTATATATTTGCAAATATCATGTTAGTTAAACAGAACATGTTTTTTTTTTTAATTTATTATATTTCAATCATTCTTTTACTACAATAGACACAGTGACCTACATTCGATAAATACTAGAAATAAGTATAAATTAATTGTTACGCTTCATCGTTTACAAAAGGTTCACAACTCTTTTGCAGGAATTGGCGTACGTCTATTTAATAAAATTCCTTTAGACATTATGAACCTGCCGTTACATAAATTTAAGGCGGAAATTAAGACGCACCTCTTGAAAAGGGCTAAATTAATGATTATTTGAATGATAAAAATAAATAGAAACGAGTTACTTGCTCTTCGCTCGAGCTATTTAGGATTCGAATGAATCTTGTGTTATATTATCTACTTGTCTTGAATCTGCATATATATGTTGAATATTTTTTTTACATTCTCCTGTATAAATAATTTGAAACGCCAGGCAACTAAAGATATGGCTGCGAAAAATGGACATGATAGTTGTTGTGTAGTTTTTGGGTATGTCATGCTCGCCTAAGTGTCATGGCAGTGGTGGCCTATGTATCGGGTCGCCTTGTTCCCTACAATACGGTTGAGTAAGGCAATGGCTGATATATGCGCCATACCCGTGAACGGGTGCCGTCTGTTGGAACTGGTCAGCTCATAACTGTTATAGCAATTGTTACAAATAATATTATTTAAATATAAGGCAAACTAAGTTTAGTCGACTGTTCTCACATAAATCAAAGGAACTATGTAAGTGTAATTTTAATGAACACAACATTTATTTTGTTCTTTTTTTGTAAAAATTCATTACTGAATGATTGATCAAATACCATGTTAATCAAACTGTGTCAAATGGCGGTTAGAAAAGAGTGGCCATGAGTTTTATTGCCAGGTTCTTCCTCGGGCTCTACCTATTGCTTTGCAAATCTGGCAGTAAATGTAAATGTCGAAGCAGTAATCGTGACGTTCGTAAGTGTTACTTTGTGACCTACATGAATAAAGATTTTTGATTTTGATTTTGATTACTGCTTTATTCGTTTGGGCCATCGATATGATGTCATAGTGTGAAATTTCGTAATTTTAATATTGATTCTATAATTAATATCGATTTCCTTGTCGCTCATAGGATAGATACAAATAAATAAAACTCACATTAAATGTACGAGAGTAATTGAAAAAAAATTGTAGACTAATATTTTTAGGTATCATATAATGACGACCTGTTTGTGAAATATGATGTGTGTCTTGTTACTTGTTACTTTGTAACCTTTGTAATTGGAAGGTAATCTGTTAACTAATAATCAATCAACAGTATAAATAATAAATGGCAGGTGTATGGCTATTGTTTTGTTGAGAGAATCGCTTGGGTGATAGGATTTGGTGATAACTTGTTCTTGAGCGCCGCTGTGGTATAATACCGCCAACACCAGTTTCCAGATTATGGCGCTAAAATACCTGTCATAAATGTCCCGCCCAACTTGTCTTTAGGTTCTTCAAAATTCAAAATGGAATCCTACAAACAGATCTAAATCGTAGGCCTCGTTACCGATTTAACGAACAGGCGTGTAAAAAATCACAATCATTTAAGATCTGCGTGGGCTCTATGTAATAAACTACACCTTTATACTAGAGTAGACCCGCACAGTTAAGGAAAGGTTATTTTGTCAAAGGTGAGCACCTGGATGACCTTTATAAAGCGAGCTCCTTCGTTATTCCAAATTTAAAATGTTTCATGCGAGAGAACTCCAACCAGGAATATGCTAGAACGGCTCAAAACGAGACAAATAGACGAATTGTTCATCGTTATTGTATAGTAGATAGATCCAGCAAGTATCTGCTGAAGATATGATTCTTTCATGTACGGTAGACAGCATGGTCAATGCGTACCTCACCTATTAAATATCAATGCACTGGCTTACAAAGCCAAAAGGTTATCTGTAATTAATAAAATAAATATAAATTCTCTTTATTAGTTTCGTTTTGTAATTCAGCTACAGGTATCCTGAACCGACGGGGCCTCTTCCCAATTTTTTTGTTCAAAGGACGGTTTTCGTAATTTCAATATTTTAAAATTATTTATCGCCTTGTTTTGCTTAGTTGTATTAATATAATCGTGTTGGTGTGCTAATGATTCAGTTCGCAGCACACTTTGCGCGGTCAAGGTCGCGTGGTGAAAGAGGACATCCGAGGCGGGTGGCGGGCGCACACAGTGAAAGTACCCCACGTGACCGGCGCTCGCGTGACGCACGCGCGCGCACCTTGTGGTGCAACTTACCTACTCTTTCACTTACTACCGTAAACACGAACCGGACTTTTTAGCACCTCTTAAAGCGGGGTGGTCGCGGATACTCAGATTTAGAGTAGTGTGCTTACAAAACTTACCTTCACAGTACATCGACCAACACAGCCGTTGGATAACACCTATGCAATACATAGTACCGGGTTGATTCCGTTTACTATCAAGTATAGACGGATATAGACTGTATTTCGATGTACACTCATTTTAAATCCTGAGAGATTGACATAACTGTCAATAGTGCTACAAGATACTCTGTACCAAGGGATCTTGGTGCCACAACCAAACATATTAAGCACGATCATTCTGCTATTGAGTAACCAAACACCCAAAGGAGTGATGATACCATGACCTAATGAACCAATCATCTGAGCACGCGCTGATTGCTCCGTGTGACATCATCTCAGATGCTTGTTAGAGGTAATTTGCCCACACGTCTGACGAGGCATTTTTCCCCTGCCGGCACTGACGCATCTACCGTTACCCACACGCGTCAATACCACATCATGAGGATTTCACTTTAACTTATTTTCATATCTGATAAGGAAAATTATATCATACTAAAACGCATAGATACCTGCAACCCTAAACATAAAATCATTTTAGCCAATATTCCTGTTCTACAGTGGCATATTTTTATACGGTAATTTAGGAAAAACCCCTTTTTTATATTTAGCTCGCCAAAATGATGCCGCCCGACCGATGGAACTGTCACTGTCACAGTCGACAAGACTCTCGACTGACTCTATGATGTGCCGCTTCGCGTTTCGCTGAAATTGTTAGGCTTGGAATTTAAAATGGAAAAAAACACGTGTCCTAGCAGAACGATCCAAGTTTCTATGGTTCAATAGAGAAATAATATTTTAAATCGCTCACTTCTAGCGAAGATTCTCTCCGTTATATGAAATGGGCAACTCTGCTCAGCTCTTATGCTACTACTACTTAGATTGCTACTAAGGATTTGTCGTGAATATGCATTAGAGAATTGGCAACAAAAACCGCCCCAGTGGTCAACCGCGCCATTAATCTGCCAGAAGCAGGAAGCCTGACTGACCGTCACAGATAACACGCATATGGCGCCCGCGTAAGACCCTGGACATCCAGCTGTACACCTAAGCGATACCTACCGCCTCAGTTGTGCAGAAAGCTTAGAAACAGCACGGCAGCGACGCATGCCACACTCTATCAAAAGCTTTCTCAATGTCCAGAGTTATAGCCGATGACTCACCGTGCCTCTCTACTGCCTCACTCTAAAATACATAATCTACACCAATTTTTTTTAAAACAAGGACACCTAATTGTGTTCGATTCTTGGGTCTGAAAAAATATTAGTGTGATCTACACATATTTGTTTGGGAGTTTGGGTGTTTCCTATGTTTAATTGTATTTAAAAAATATAAGTATGTCTATCAGTCGTCAAGATCCCATAACACAAGCTTATATTAGCTTACTTTGGGCTAAACGGTGCTGTGTAAAAGAAAAAGAAAATGTCGCACAATATTTATTATTATTATTATATTATTAAAATAAATAAATAAAATAATTATCCATCACGCCTTATCCCCGAAGGGGTGGCAGAGGCATATTATATGCCCACTTTTCATCGTGTGGATTCCTGTCCCACGTAATAGGTGGTGAGCCCATTGCCGTGTTGAAATAGACAGACGCAGGTTGCGGCTACCTGCTGTTGAAATTTTTAAGCCGCCAATAAGGCCTTCAACCAGGCTTAACGACTGCCATTTTACTGGCAACCGGGACCAACGGCTTAACGTGCCTTCCGAAGCACGGAAACGCTCGCAAATGTAAATGCCACAAAGTGGTCACCCATCCGAGTACCAGCCATAGTGAAAGTTGCGTAACTCAGTGATCGTTTACAGAACACTGAGACCGCGGGGCCACGAGCGCTTCATTTTCTTATTATATTATTATATTATTAATATAATTATTCACTTTAGCAGCGGAAGAAGAGTTGTCTTCCTGTTAATAGGTAATTGTGTAAACCGCAGAAACAGTAGGTACCTATTATATTATGAATGATACCTACTCGCCACTACCGGCGACCTATTTAATAATTATAACTTATCTATTTACCGTACAAAATAATTAATTATACATTCAAACGTAGAGAATATTTATTTATAGAAATCGGAATTTAGCAACTACGTAGTTGCCATACAAGAAACTCAGCGGCTCGTTTATATTAGCATGAATTATTTTGTCATTAGGATCATCGTTCGGAGCAATCGTTTTTGCAAATCGTTTAGTCGAAAGTACTTTACATTACTGACGCCAACTACATCACTAACCACCAACTACATCATGATCTCGGTATCAGAACTGTAAAAGACGAGATAAGACACTCAATACAGAGGTACAGGAAGAGACTAGACGCACATCCAAATCCATTGGCGAGGTGTTTAATGAACAGCAATTTTAAATTCAATAGATTGAAAAGAAATACACCCAAAGACCTATAAAATGAAAGGAAACATTAAATGAGGCACGTGTCACTGGACTGCGTGCCTTTCATGTCCTGTACTAAATATCTAGTAACAAAACTTCAAATCGTTTGCTAAATGTTTTGACAAAAAAACAGATTGAATTAAAAAAAAATCCTCTACAGGTTCAGGAGCAGATCAACACCATCTTCTAATATGGTGTTGATCTGCTCCTGAACCTCTGGATTAGTAGATTTTTTTTATATTTGAGTTTAAGTTGTTTTTAAATTCTGAAATGAATCTTGAATTGGTCGTCGTATAGGTGTTTCTCGGTTTCATATGTGTAGTCTACTGTTCCTCGAAGGTGGAAGTGGTTCAGCTTTCAGAATATACGCAGAACATCTGGCAATCTTCTTCGTTTCGATTTCAGATGATGGCCTGACTGGGCCGCAAGTTTACATAAATCGTTAGGTTGTCTGATTGCTGTACATCAGCTATTTAATCATATGCGTTTTATCCCGCTTGCAGGCAATATAAGTTTTACGTCAGCAGATATACTTCCGAATGAATCAATAGATCGCGTGTTTCACAACTTATGTTAGAGATACAACAAGGTATATTTTATGAACTACATTACAATTTTGGAAAATCCACTGGTTTGACCGCGGAGGTAAAAGGAAAAATATTATAATAACATGTATATTCATGTAGCGAGGATTAAAAATTCTCTGACGTATTATATCACAGTATAATGGTATATTAATATTATAAAAATAGCATGCATCATACATTATCATACATTACCAGTTCTGCAGCGGCTTCGATCACATAAAGATTAAACAAAAAACACTAGTCAATAGCCATTTTCTTGATTTATTTCTTCCTATTTAACATTCATCAGCTAAATCAATTAGCAATTGTAGTTCGTGCGTTAGATGTGTCAATGTAGGATATTACTTGACAGAGTGAATCAGCGCCGGCGCAGCATCCGCTGAGATGAAATTTAAGACTCGTGACGTTGGCTCGTGCCTGCCACCAATTCCTGTTAAAATCTATACCTACTGACGGGCTGCGTCATACGAGAATTGATCTGACCGTAATAAGATGTCTCATCGTAACACCGTTATGTCACACTAAAATGGAAATCACTCATTAAGCAGATAATAATCCTAGCTTCCAGTCCTTTAAAATTTTACATTTGTTGATGCAATGTATATTAATCATTATGTTTTCCAATGATTGCCTGATATAATGATTTGCGATCTATGGTGGATATAAGTAGTGATAATGACTAAATAGGTGAACTAGCTTGACTTGTACGGACAACATTTATAGAAACTATAATCTATGTTCTTTTTTTATAATATATGTGTATGTGTGTATATTGTAATATATTTGTATCTGTGTATATTGTAATAAATGTGTATGTGTGTATATTGTAATATATGTGTATGTGTGTATATTGTAATATATGTGTATCTGTGTATATTGTAATATATGTGTATGTGTATATATTCTAATTTTTAATTTTTTTTTTGGACCCAGCATATAAATTACTGACTTACCTTTTCTATCTTATCTTACCTATTTATTCGCTTTGAGCACAAATTACGACTGGTTTTAGGTATGTCCCACAATATTCAAATCCCTCCATGTATATATTACCACAGAACTAGAAAATTAATATTGTTGCCTAGGTACCTGTTTGTTGTTCTTTTAGTAAAATTAATGATAGGTAAACCCCGTAGATAAACTCTAGGTAGTGATGAAGACGACAACAGGTCGTGTATGCGGGTGGGTTATGAGGCTTATTATAAACCTAATTTGTTTAGTTGCCGGTGCAAAAAATCTTGTATTTTCCAATATGCGCACACGCTGTGGCGGCTGACAGGCCAGCAGCACGAGCGTGCCGCGCGCGACCGCCGCATTAGTCACCCTCATTAGCGCTATGAGCGCAATCCATTTATATTATACTTATACTGGCCGGAAAATACTTTATCAGTATTAACAGTTTTATTCCCTTCTGAAGCTCAAAAATAATCGTAATACTAAAAACGATAAATAGGGAGCTGATTTGGGGCTTTGTTTTCTGCCTTTTGCAAATTGGTTGAGTTATTCTTTGGACAACAGTTAGCTATAAAGAACGGGTGGGGTGGAGTCATTTGACGAGATAAATAAAAATAATTAGACTCATAAAACATTAGCATATCTAACATACAGCAAATAAATAAGTACACATGGAATTATTACATTTAAACAACGGATCGATTTCCTTGTCGATGAGTAATCCGTTTATACTTTTAAGAGAGCAAATACATTTTCAAATTTACCTCTATGATACAGTTAATGTACGTACCTAGTTAGCTAATTCATAGTTGAATTACCTCAATGATAAAATCAGCTGTTATGATATCATTCGTAGGTAGGTACATATCGGGGGACTCCCGCGACACACGTGCATACCTAAGCGCCGGTGTCGATACGTGCGCGCACTTCGCGGACAGGTCGCGTCATGACGCGCGTGACCTTCGCAAGGCCGTTGAGCCTTCGCCGACATATTATGCATACCGTTGCGATTTCATTTAACTGTTATAAGAAAGTTTTTTGTGTTTTCACAAAGTTCAAGGTAACATGACATTACAACTGAACTTATTCACACAAACTCCCGGAAATTTACTCTCAAGATTTGATGTAACTGAAATACGTACTTAAGCGATGACTAAAGCAGTTTTTTTGCTAGTTTTAAACATTGCTTACACCACAGCACACGTACAACATACTAGTTAGAGCATCGATCTCACTCCCCTCTCGGTGAACATTCCCACAGAGTGTGCTCTCAGACAGGTATAGACAGGATTACAAGAAGTGCATAAACCAAGTGAGCTTAATGCTTAAGAAGGAAATGATAATTCTATTATAATTTCCTGATATAATAAGATGAAGGTATATCAACGGGTCATATCTCTATTAACAGCAAAATTATGATATCTATTACTAATAACTTGTATAAGTTTTTCCAAATCGCCGGCGACAAAAAAAGGATTGCTTAATATAATGATAATATCGAGACATCATCATTATACTATTTGGGCGGCTGTGAGTCAGCGCGTGGCTCTGTTGAGTGACAACTGGTTCATCGTCCAGGTTACAACTACATAATTTTGTGATGCTGCGGTCTCCACGCTAAGCTTACTGAAATTAGTAAACCAGAATTGTTTAATGAGAAGACGAGACCCAAGTACTTGAGACCAATTACTTTTAAAAAGAAATACGTAGGTATTACCAAGAACTAATAATTTCTATGGGGTAGAGTCGACAACTACTTGGTTCCTGACTTTTTTAACACATTGACAGATGGTTTACAAAAATTTTATAAGAGTGCTACTTGTAAATTTTTAACAAAACACTGCTTGTCTACCACCGCAGCAGTAAATAAATTAGGTATACATAAATACATACATAGGATATATTGTATCAATTAGCGGTTCGCTGTGGCTCAGATAGAACCTGTAAGGTCTTCGTGTCGTGGTGTTATTGTATTGATATTAATGCATGTTAATAGTGTTTGTTTACTAACATGAATGTACAGTAGGGATGTCATATTTACAACTGCTACAGGCGCTAGCTTGTTACGTGACAGAGGGTAACAGGGGTGTGACCAGTAAGGAGTGTTCACTGGTGGCGGGCGACGCCGTTGTAACCATCGCGGGTCAGACACGAAGTTGTTAGCTGCAAAAGAACTTCTACCACCGAGAACATATAAAAACGAAACTATCTTCACGCTGTATCCCTGACGGCGTAGTCAGAGACGACAGATCGCCAGACTTCGCGATCCATGCATACTTCTTTCACTTCTTCAAGATTCATCAATTGCTTCATACACGCACGTCTGGGTTTTGATTTTTCTGTTTTTGAGCAATCCTAGGTGCTTATACCTCTATCATTAAGTGAGCTGATGCACCAGTTGTAAGCGAGGTTGACTTGGGCTCCGAAGATCTTAGGAATTGTAATTATATTACATTACAAGAAAACACGGTTGACTTACATGTTCTTATAGTCTACAGTTACAACATGTTTCGCCGCCAAGTAGTAGTAGTAGAAGTAGGGCCTCAGTATGCGTACATATTTATCAAAAAGCGTTTCAATTAAGTGCGACGACGTTGATGTCTTTTGTACTGACACTTCAAATGTCTAATCGAGCTACGTCTAAAATAATTATGTTCTTGGTTCAAATTAGTATTTTATGTATCAATTCATTCACAGTCATCAAATAGAAATGGAATTTACTATTACTATTGAATGAAGGCACGATTGCACAACAACAGGAAAGTACACCGGTATTGTGTAAACATAGTGTAATTTTGTGCAACTTTTAAGAACACTGCATGTGAATATGTGGGTTTTTACTTTGACTTGCTGATATAGGAAGGAAGGGGGGGGTGGGGTGGGGGGGGTGGTAGGCGCTCTCGTTGCTAATGGCATCGGCACGCGACCGGCGCAGCGAGGGAAACACGCTGACGCATAGATAACGGTGCTGAACCTTCAAGGCTGTCACAATGTAGATTACTAGTTTTGTATTATTGACAGGATTCTAGAATTGGTCCAAATTTTCTTTTGTGAAGTTTTTCGACACGGTTTTCAAATATACACGAGGCATTATCAGGACTGCTTACAACAGTCTTGATATATCTACTAAGAAGTATTGCAAAATAAAAAAAAACAAAATGTGGGACATTTTTTATTATACAGCGCCATCAAACCCAAAGTAAGCTAATATAAGCTAATAGGGCATCTAGACAACTGATAGACATACTTATATATTTCTAATTACATACAAATTATACATAGGAAACGCCCACAACCCCAACTCCGAAACAAACATTTGTGGATGACACAAATATTTGATCCGACCCGAGAGTCGAACGCGGGACCTCAGTCACGACAGTTGCATACACTTCCACCGCGCCACTGAGGCAGTCATTATAGGTCTAAAAATATAGGCTTACAATAGATTTACGCCATGGAAGGCCTGATTCGGTTAGTAATTCAATTTAATTTATGTGTTCTACGTGAATACGCAACACATGGAAATCCAAGAGGTTGAGATGTGCCGGCGCTAACTGCTTTGACCTTATATTTTCAATCACATTGTCGCAGGTGACGAAAAAGAGACCCAGAAGTAAGAAGAGAATCCAACAATGAGAAGCCTATGATGCACCTCGGCGGTTCAATGTATGATAGGACTAGTAGAACAATAGCTCTTGTGAGCCTCCTTCAATACGTAAATGAAGGAGGCTCACAAAAGCTTTTTGACGCTCCTCTTGAAAAGGACCTCCGTTAGGTCCGAAACTTGTCGGGCTATACCGATATTTACCCGTGAATAAAACCGCTTAATCAGCAATATGCGAATACTCGCAGTGGTAGAACAAACGTTGTCGGTTTTGACTTAGCTATCTACTCTGAGCAAGTTGCAGGTGTTTTACAATAAAAAATTGTCTATCCCTACCCTCTTCAGAAGATTAGTTATAAAACGTAAGTCAATACTTATTAAACACAGTACGTCTTCTTTATATTAATGTATTCCGATTTGCTTTCAAACCGTACATAGATTTGGAGCTTGCGGTCTGACAATTGGTATACTTACTTTACATTCCATTACACAATTTCACAACTGATCCCCACCGAGTGGGGCCCAAGTCTGTCTCAACTGTAAGTGTACTGTAACGGACGAGGTCACGGAGAAGAGAAGAAAATCTTAAAATAATACCCTATCTATACTTATTACTACTAAACACTATTTTATTTATTTAACAATTTATGTACACAAATTATAAAATAAAATTGTAAATGCTTATTTCTTAAAGAAATCTCTTCCAGCAGACCGACGAGAGGAGAGAATCAAGAAATCATTAAAAGGGTAGAAAAGAAAGTTTTAAGGAATGAGAGTACATACACACACAATAAAAATATATGATATAATATACACATACATATAATATAATAAATACACTTATAAATATATAAACACATAAATATATAAACATATAACTACATATTTTAAAAAGAATTAATAAATATCGAAAACTTTATCGAAAGATCAGGATAACGAGGAAAGATAGTGTTCACGGACTCTATTTTTGAAAGAAGAGATAGTACGACTTTCTCTGATGACTGGCGGCAAGGAATTCCATAATCTGACTGCATGAACAGTGAAGGAATAAGAATAGAAGTCAGTTTTGTGGACAGGGAATTTGAGGTTGGAGCGGAGGTGAGACCTGCAAGGAGCATCAGGAGATCGTGTAAATGAGAATCGCTCCTTCAGGTAACAAGGGGTTTTTGGATTGTATAAGATATTGTAAAGAAGGCACACAATTCGAGTATTTCTGCGAAGGCGGATTGGGAGCCACTTGAGTTCCTGGCGAAAATATGACACATGATCATATTTTTTGAGGTTGTAAAGAAGCTCCTCTGTAACATCTAAATAGCAAATGTCAGCATAGTCGATAATGGGCTGGATGAGAGTTTGGGCAAGGATAATTTTGGTTTTTAAGGGCAAGAACGACTGTAGGCATTTTAAAGAGTGGAACGAGAAATGAACCTTCTTGCTAACTGCATTAACTTGGGAACTCCAGGTTAGGTTGGTATCCATTAATACTCCAAGGTTTTTGACGTTGTCTGAATAAGGAATCAGAGTACCATCCAGCAACACAGGTGGAAACGTGGTCCTTACTGAATCGGTACATATGTGTCTACTGCCAATTATTATGGCCTGTGATTTGTGAGGGTTAATAAGTAATCCGAACGACCTTGCCCACTCAGTTATACGATCCAAATTCTGGTTCATGTCGGCTATACCAGTTATCTATATATCTATCTACACTTCTGCCCAGCTAGATATGAAAATTCGGAGAAGTAGAAGTTCTGTTATGGTCTGTGACAGGCTAATGTGATTGTTTCCGTCTGTGGTTATGATCATGAGAGAGACTGATAGTTGGTATCAACAACCAGTCTCTCTCATCAAGCTGTCTCTCATCTCATCATAAAGCCACCTAATGAATGGGTTCTTCTTGTGGTTCGTCTGAAGGTAGGTGGTGTCTGATGACGCGGAGTATGTTATGTAGTGAGCAGCCATTTTTTTGCTATTGCACTTTTAGGATTACCAATTTCATATTAATATTCTACCCGTAGCATCACAGTACATATTTGCCAATCTTATGTACCTATGTCCAGAAAAAATCTATGACAATTTTCTGAGCTGTGTGATAAACATAGTATAAATACTATATATAAAAACAATCTTTCAGTCCACCACAGTCGGCTACATAAGATTGGCGATTCTTTCCAGGGTAACTGTATACGCTTTTACAACAAGCGTCCCCATGACCTGAGAAATTTGCCATTAAATAAATTTAAAAGGTTAATTAAAAAAAGTATTGTGAAAAAGGCTATTACGCTGTTAAAGACTACTTACAGGGCAAGGACGCTTGGAAATGGCTTCGAGCATACATATTATCCCACCTTTATCCCGAAGGTGTAAGCAGAGGCATACTATAGGTACACCCACATTTCACCGTATGCATTTTTTGTCACACGTAACAGTTGGTGAGCCTGAGTGTGGTGACCTACAGTTGAAATTTTTCAAGCCGCCCTCAATTGTGCTTAACGACTGCCATGTTACTGGCAGACGGGACCAACGGCTTAACAACGGCAAATGTAAATGCCATAAAGTGGTCACCGAGGACCCGCCACGGTGAAAGTTGCGTAATGCAGTAATAGTTTACAGAAAGCGGAGCCACGAACGCTTCGTGAAGTAATATTAATTTGTAAATAGGCCATCATAAACAGCCTTCCTAAGTTTCTTGCCGGTTCTTCTCATGTGGGCCGTGTTCCGAACCGGTGGTCACTTTAATAATATTAAATTTACCTTTAGTAAATATGCATCACGCCTTATCCCCGAAGGGGTGGCAAAGGCATAGGTATAAATGCCCACTTTTCACCTTGTGGATTTCCGTCCCACGTAATAGGTGGTGAGCCCATTGCCGTGTTGAAATGTACAGACGCAGGTTGTGGCTACCTGCTGTTGAAATTTTTCAAGCCGCCCATAAGGCATTCAACCAGGCTTAACGACTGCCGTTTTACTGGCAACCGGGACCAACGGCTTAACGTGCCTTCCGAAGCACGGAAATGCTCGCAAACGTAAATGCCACAAAGTGGTCACCCATCCGAGGACCAGCCATAGTGAAAGTTGCGCAACTCAGTGATCGTTTACAGAACACTGAGACCGCGGGGCCACGAGCGCTTCTACCTTTAGTTCTAGTGTATTTATGTAAGCCCTTTAAAACACATTTTTATTTATTTTATTTTAACAGTTGGAAGCGAAGGAAAGGATCGTGTGTTAATTTTTGCACAAACTTTCTTATATTCATTTTTTATTAACATTTTCATAGTTTCATTTGAGAAATACGTTATCTACCAACTGGTTCAAATGTAAATTTGTTCGAATCAATTTGAGGACATTAGAGTGTATGTGGTTATTAGTTTTCTACCGTTTTTTCATCCTTTTCCTTCTGTTGACTTTCCGCATCTATAATTGGTTTTTTATACCACCTAACTAACCTAACCGTATGCGTGCTCCGGACGCAAAGTGTGAGGGTGAACACCGGGTCCGTATTGAGTTGCATAAATTTTAGAGGCATAACTTAAAACTGCATAACGTTTTTTCGCATACTCTTCGTTTCGCATAACGTTCAAACAGAATAAATCATTAGGCATATTTTATTTTCCCATAACTTTTTTATAATATTGATATTCCCGCATAAAATGTTTACGCATATTTTTTTTTACAATAACGATTACTAATCATGACATTTATTGGCATATCACTCACTCTCGCATAAAGATTACAAGCCATACATTAGAATACCATAATGTTAACGAGTACATATTTTTATTTTTATATCTAAGCTTGAACTGTCTAAGATTGAAATGCCCACTGATTAAAAATGTCGATAGTCACTATACTGAAGTTCAAAATTTCAACACTTATATATAGAATATATAAATCAAATACAAAAAGAAAGTAGTTAGATTAAAACGAGCGATTCTATTCTGGCGCATCGCCGGCCGCTGCCGCGGCCCGCTCGCTTCGCTCGCTCGTTGTGGTCACGAGTGACCTAACACTCCTCCTCGCTTCGCTCGTCGTCGTACCTATTTACGACTTTGCTCAAGACTAGTCTAAAAAAAATTTCACTTAAAATATCGTTTTATATGTTACAGCTTAAAAACTTTGCTATGAGTAGGATGATTATTTACAATGGTGTCTTATAATTTCTTAAATATTCTTAGTCAAATTATTATTCATTTATGATTTAAACGGTTATCCATACCTCCATTATGCGTTTTGTATTTTATGATAAATTATCTTTACGCGTATAACAATTATACCCTTTACATTTATGCTGATTAAAATTATGATAAAAAAATTAGAGTAAGTTAATGTTATGTCAATAAAACCATTATGCGTTTATAACACTCTGCTTATCATAATTTATCCGAGAAAACTTTATGCTGAAACTGTTATGCCAAACTACATTATGCTGAAAAAAATTATGCGATCAAAAGGGCACCTGTGAACACCCTGTCCATGGCAAGCGGTGGGATGATAGAAGGTAGCCGTGGGCATCATGTCAAACAATTCGGCAGAGCACAGACCGTTGTGAGACATTGGCAAGCATGTCCTCATGTATGATGTCAACCATTGACTTATAGTATTCCACTAATCTTGTAATATTAATAAAATACAAAACTATTTTATAAAATTGTTTATTTAATAAAAAATCCAACATAGTTAGTAGCAGTGCATCGTATTTTAAAGTATACAAATCAAATTCGGATAAAATAACAAAATGACCACACAAACTTATTAGATACATGTAACACTTTTCAAACAAACATAATAAAATATGAAAAAGTAATAAACATAAATGTGAATAAGAAGCATGCTTCCTATTATATAGGTAGGTATTAGTATCATTCATAAAATAAATTAATATCTATAATTCTCATAATATATACTAGCACTAGTATATTACTATGTAGTACTATTATAAGTATTATCTATGGTATTACCTAACATTTCGTGCTATCTTTTATATTGCACAATGTTATTGGTTTACATCATCGCGTGATTTATTTGTTGTTTACCAACAAATATAGAGTAGCTACGTATTTTTATATCATTATATTATTACAATAAGTCCGCCAACGTAGTGGCAGGACAGAAATGTCACCATAACCCAAATACATCTCGCGGTTGTGATAAAAGATGACTAAGAGGACTCGTTGTACGATGTAGAAGGATGGAGTGTGTATGGATGGATGGTGTATAGAGTATGTATGGATAGAAGTATGATGGAGAAGGAAGGAACGAAATATAACCTACGACGTAACGTCTTTCCCAGTGTGATACATTAATGATTAAAGAGAACCACAAAAATGGTTTCTTTGATCCAATAAGCCGTCGATCGCGGTTCTCTGCTGGGCAATTGATCTTACTAAGCAATACTGGCTGGCCGCTTTCGTTACGAGGTATGTTTCGAGTTCCCTTCCTTCGCCGTCACCTCGTTCGTAAGTCACCAGGTGCAGTATTGTAAAGTTTCATTAAAATCTATTTAGTAGTTTTTACGTGAAAGAGTAACAAACATCCATACAAACTTTCGCATTTATAATATTATTAATATTAATCTCCGACATTTCGGATCTAATGAACATCATCAAATCTTCAAACATCTAAACAGATTTACATAAATTACGTAAATCATAATTATGGCAATGTTATAGAGATATAAGTTTTCAAACTAAAAATAACATCTAAAATTAATTCATCCGTTTGAGAGCTATAGAGGCAATGAGAGATGTGCACTAATCTCTATATTTAAACTTATAAACAGTCGTTTTATGTCGGCGGTTAATAAAAAAGATCATAATTTACAGTCTATGCATATATTTACACCACTTGTACTGTTCCACAACATTTACTTCATAAACCTAACCGGTTTCATCGCACGGCATTCTTAAAGGTACACAATATGACCTATATCATGTATTTCTTGACATTAGCGCGTTCAACCATACAATCAAACTCTTCTGTTACATGCTTAGTTAACTGATATTAATATTTATCATCATCACTGTACATTGGGGGTCAAGTGGAAACTAAAGTTGACTGAATAATAATATCCACTCTAGATCTCCAAGGGTCCAGAATACACTATAGTCAGGGGTCCAGTGGACACACTATTCATTGGTTATAATGTATATGATAATATAATAAATATAAGAAATTGGTTTATAATGTATATGTACACAGTACGAGTGCCATCAATCCACAGTATAAATAATGTTACAGTCTATACAACTAATATAGTAGTACAGTATCCAAGCTACTATCGGATATCCAGTCACAATACGGCACAGGCGTCGAGTGTGGCACGCGCCGGTAATTACCGGTGCGAGGTCACGTTCGCGTGTGTGCTGTAGTGCTGCCACGGCTATGTGTCGCATTATATCATATATTATGAGACTAAATCGTACATATTTAACTTATTCATACTGACGGGACATTTATATAATTTAGAAATACAATAGTTATTATTATTTGTTGTCTCAATCCAGATTCCGTAACACAAGCTTATCTATCACTTAATTTTTGATCGTACAAAATCCTGTAGTATTTCTAGTATAGTAATATGCTGATACAAACAAATATTAATTTTTATGGCAATTATTATTCTAAACTTCTTATAAATTTTTAAATAAATATCCATTACGCCTTTTCCCCGAAGGGGTGGCAGAGGCATATTATACCACTTTTCACCGTTTGGATTCCTGTCCCACGTAATAGGTGGTGAGCCCATTGCCGAAAAGAAAAAAAAAAGAAAATTAAAATTGCTTATTGTGAATTTGGGTGACTTTACAGTAAACTGTCTGCTGTACGCTGATGATGCGGTGCTCATGGCCTCATCAGAAGCCGACCTTCAGGCATTAGTCACTAATATGAAAGAGGGGTGTGAAAGTAAGGGTCTCCGCTTGAATGCAAGTAAAACTAAGGTTCTAGTATTTGAAAGAGGTGACGTAAGAACTAAATGCGAGATTAGGGTAAACCAGGAACGTCTAGAGCAAGTGAATGAAATTGTGTATTTAGGAAGTATGTTTAGCGCGGATGGAAGATGTGATTCGGATGTAGAACGGCGAGTAGCTGCCGGAAACAAAGTTAACGGTGCTTTGTCCCAGTTAGTAAAGCGACAAAGCATCGTAAAAGAAGCACGAATGGCGATTCATAACGCAGTGTTAGTTTCTAGTGATTCATAACGCAGTGAAGTTGGCACTTTGCTTTACGGTAGTGAAACCTGGGTATGTCAGCAGATGCATGAAAGTAAATTGAATGCTGTGGAGATGCGATCACTTCAAAAATTGTGCGGCGTTACCTTGGCCGACCGAATACGTAACGAAGTGATACGCGATATGGCAGGTTTGAATGAAAGTGTCAGCGTTAAGCTGGAAAAGGGCGTGCTCCGTTGGTTTGGACACGTCCAACGAATGAGTGAGGAACGATTGACGAAGAATATATATTGTTCAAAAGTAGAGGGTAGAAAGAGTCAGGGAAGGCCGAGACTTACATATGAAGACCACGTGAGCAGATTGCTCAAAAACGGAAAGGTCAAAAGTACTCGGATACCCAGACGTGCGTGTATGAAGCAATTGATGAATCTCGAAGAAGCGAAAGAAGTATGCATGGATCGCGAAGCCTGGCGATTTGTCCTCTCTGACTACCCCGTCAGGGCTACAGCGTGAAGATAGTTAGTTAGTTAGTTTTAGTTAAAATTGTTTATAATTTTTTAATAAAGTGAAAGAAGACAATTTGATTCGAGACGGGGATTAGGCAAAGGTCACCGGGGGTTCAATCCCCGTCTCGAATCAAATTGTCTTCTTTCACTTTATTAAAAAATTATGACAAACAAAGATACTAAAAATATGTGTATATGTATATGTTTATATCTATTTCTGTAATATATGTATGTTTTTTGGATTGTTTCAAGTAATTGTGCACTTTTTAGCCCCTTCGTTGCGATTTATCCCATTCAACCCAAGATTTGCTGGCAGAGAACTCAATTCGGAGTTAAGCTCGCCTTTGTACAGCGTTGTATTTGTACTATATTTTATGTTACACTATATTTCTTATGTGCAATAAAGAATAAAAAACGACATATGTTACGAGTAAAAAATTACGTAGTATAACTCTGCTTACTCTCTAAGGCGTGACTATATGTGTGTAGAAAAATGTATTTTCACATCTCCTGCTTGACAATGTCATTACATTTCACTTTCCCCCTAGTGACATGTCCTAAGATTTGTCTTGACCCTCTCGCCAAATCTCACATGAGATCCTTCAAAATTGTAGTATTTATATGTAATTCTTTAAATAAAACACATTTTATTTATTGTTTTATTACAAACTATTAGGACTGCCTCTGTGGCGCGGTGGGAGTGCATCTGACTGCTACGCAAGAGGTCGTGGGTTCGATTCCCACCCAGGATAAAACTTTGTGTGATGAGCACGATGGTTTATTCTGTGTCTGGGTGTTATTTATCTATAATATGTATGTATTTAGAAATATATAAGTATGTTTATCAGTTATCTGGTTACCATAGTACAAGCTCTGCTTAGTTTAGAATCAGATGGCGTTGTGTGGGATGTCCCAAAAAAATATTATAATATTATTATTTCAAATTGTTTATAATCATTTATCAGTCACGCCCTTATCCCCCAAGGGGTGATATCGTACTCTAAAGTCACAGTGATAATATTAATTAACACATGACATGCCGTCCTCAGCGGAATGAACGAATTTGGAATAAAATGATTGCGTGTGGCCTTACCTAAATATTCGTGGCCCAAGATGTGCCTTACATTTCAAACACAACCCTATAACTTCTACACCATCCCACTGAGGACAGCGATTGTCTGGTTTGAAAGTCTATCAACTTGGAATAACCCAGAGAAAATGCACAGAACCTGTACGCCTAAAACGATATTGATCAACTTAGATCATGCACAGTCCAAATCTGTTCATTTAGTTTATTTGGTACGTTAGTTAGTATAGAGATGCCAAGTAGCGTTATGTAAGTACTTTTGTAAATTGTCAATTTGTTTGTAACTCTTTATTTTTATGGACTGATGTGTGTTATTGTAGTGCAAAGCCTGCTTTATTAGAGGTCACATCGATCTTATAAAAAAACAACGTTTTCACTGTAACTACATGTGAGGTATTGTGCACTGGACCTCCCAAATGGCACCCACGGTAATTAAATGAACAATATTCCTGGTACGTATAAATATATTAAACACAGGAAAATAGTAAATTATTGTCTTATAATTAATTATTCTTTTAAAAATTTATTACAACATAATAATACAATAAAATTAAGGAAACTCTTTAGCCATTCATAGCCCTACGACACCACATAAACAAATAATTACAAAATATGAAATTCCTATCGACGTCACAGAGCACACGACTCGCGGTTACAACTAAACCGCAAGTATTACGTCAGAGGTAGTATGAATGAATTTTTCTTGGTACCTGGATCAGTCGCAGGAAATGCATAGATATCACGTAAAGTGCTTCCCGTGCTACTGTTTATGATGACCGTCATTGCAAAGTGCAAAGTTCAAGTCCTCTTTACTAGGGCAACCCCCGCTAGAGGACTTTACGCACTAATATTGACTTATGAAGTGGTAAAAGCAGCATCCACAGGCAGGCATTTGACATAATTGTAAGAGTTAATACTTCTTCGCACCTGCAAAGACTGAAAGTTGTCAATAACAAGCTATAATGAGGACGCTACGTATTTGCAAACTGAAAAAAAGCTCTGTTATACTTTATTATAGAGTCATTCAAGAAATAACATATCTAAGGCGCGTTCAATATCATTTATATTGTACAGTTTGTTCTGCACGGCAACTACCTATACTCTGCAGATGACATTTTTAGACTACAATTGCTTTACCAAGTACTTTAAATATATTTATTTTTATACTGGTTGAAACACCGTTGTTGCATAGTATTAATTTTTTTTTTGCCTGACGTTTTGATCAGGTTTTACTGGCTTCATTTATTGTTTATAACCGCGGAAATAAATATATACTTATATTATCGTTCTCTTACAGACGATATCCATTCTCCGAAATTTACTAGCAGTAACGTAAACGTAACGTAAAACGAATACCATTGTTACTAGCAGTCGGGACCAATGGCTTCGTAGGAGTCATGCAAGTGGTTTTATGATACTGCCGAGCCCTGTACAGCTGTGTTTTTAGCAGAAATTTATGACTGCTAAAAACACAGCTGACATGCCCTTGGGAAGCAGTGTGCCGAGTAACTGTATACGCTTTTACAACAAGCTTCCCTGTGACCTGAGAAATTTACCTTTAAATAAATTTAAAAAGTTTATTAAAAACAAGCGTTGTGAAAAAGGTTTTTACTCCGTTACAGACTATTTGCAGGACAGGGACGCCTGGAAATGATCTGCTGGCAAAATGAAATAATATTAAATTGTAAATAGGCCATCAAAAAAAAAGCCTTCCTAAGTTTCTTGCCGGTTCTTCTCAGGTGGGCCGCGTTCCGAACCGGTGGTCGCTTTAAATATTTTAAATAGTGTATGACATTTTGTAAGCGCCGTTAAAATGGTCTATGCAAAATAAAGATATTTTTATTTTATTTTTATTTTATTTTTATATAGTAGCTCCTCCTCCAAAACGTTAGTTTTATTTGCCAACATCGCCTAATACAGTTTAACAAGTAGAAGCGACTCTGTATGGTTTATTCTCAGTACATGTTGTTAGTTAGGTGACGTGCAAGCTCTACAAATAATGACTTCATAAGTAAATAGTTCAAAGGTAAAACATATATAACTGTAGGTACCGATACAAAGTGAGTAGAGAATGTAGTAATAGTTAATTTTGTTGGTGATCAGTGTGCTGTGTAGAGGTATGACACGGCTATAGTCGAACCGCATGGCATCACGTCCCGCGTAGTTCTTTCCTGTGAGTCACCGACTTTCTATTGGTCATTTGTTTATAAGGTGGAAAAGTCATAACAGAGCCTTGCCTTAAACAATATAATGGTACAATGATAGATTTTGAATCAATATTAATATTTTACATTTTGATTTGGATGTACGAAAAAGTAAATGTTACAAGCATTTATGCACACAATATAGCAGTTATTTTAAAACAGTTATTAACACGATCATACTTATCTATGTTGATTTTTAGACGTTTTGACTGTGTCTGTGATGCAACACTGATTCACAAGCAGGTAGTGAAGTCGTATCACCTCATATTATCTATCCACTCACTATTCTAAACTCACAGTGCCAACTCCGAGCGTTTAAAAATTCGAGGTGCGTGATACATTTATTTACTAGATTCCACGTCGTAGATAACGTAAAATCTAACTAACTAACTATCTTCACGCTGGAGAGGACGATCGCCAGGCTTCACGATTCATGCATACTTCTTTCGCTTCTTGCAGATTCATCAATTGCTTCATACATGCACTTCTGGGTATCAGAGTACTTTTGACTTTTCCGTTTTTGAGCAATCTGCTCACGTGGTCTTCATATGTAAGTCTCGGCCTACCCTGACTCCTGCTACCCTCTACTTTACATAATTTAAATTAGAAACAATTTTGAAAAGCAATTAGTATGCTAACTTTTTTCAAAAATATAATATCAACTAAATATAATATTAAAATAATTTATTTATTTATTCATTATAGATATTTATATAATTACATGGTTATTAACAAATTAAAATTTTAACATATTTACAGAAAACAATACAAAACGAAAGGGGGCGGGTGGTGGGAATTATTACAAGACTGACAATGATGCCCCGACTAGGTGTCGAAGAATTCCTCCCCATCAAAATCAACCGGTAAGATTATTTTTATTTTTCAATTTGTTATTATTGTATAATTGGGCTGTGTATATCTTAATTTCTAATTTGTAATGTTTGTATGGTTGTGTGACAATATCAAAAATTGTCTATTTATTGATTGTAAGAATTTTCAACATTTTTTTCTAAATTTAAAGACGTAAAGAGGTGGATTAATTCGTCAGTTACGAGCAGGTGACGGTGGTGTAGTTGGTAACGCGTCTGGTGCGTTGAACCAGAAGACGCTGGTTCGAGTCCAGCACGTGACTGAAAAATTTTTCCACTTAAAAAAAATTACAATGTATATTATTCGTCAATCCTTCCTCACTCATTCTTTGGACGTGTCCAAACCAACGGAGCACGTCCTTTTCCAGCTTAACGCTGAAACTTTCATTCAAACCTGCCATATTGCGTATCACTTCGTTACGTATTCGGTCGGCCAAATTTACGCCGCATAATTTAATGTACTTTGGTCGAGGTGACAATAAGAGGAACTGAGGTGGACTTCAGGCATTTATGACATTGAATTTACACTAATCTCGAGCCTCCTAACATAGATTGAAAGGCTCTTTGGCATGGCTCCCTTTACTATTGTAAAGGGAGCCTAGGATACTAAGCTCCGTATTCCAGAACGTTTCTCAATACTCAATCAACGCTTGAGCCTAGTTTTTGCCTTATAAAATCTACTCTCAAGCGTCGATTCAGTATTGTTTACTAGTTACTGATGCGTCGTGGGGACCGTTTGGTAAGTGAATAAAATGTTATACGATGTATGCATTTCACTGGTGAGGGAGGTGAGAAGAGATTTTTAAAAATGTTCAAATATCCCCGAGTCAAAAAAATTATATTATTGTTGTTCTAAATGAATATTATTATTTTAGTAATTTTTTTAGAAAATATTTTATGAAACAATAACTATCTTTTATAATTTAGATATAATATTTTCATTTATTTTACATGCTTTATCGATGTATGTTATATACCTGGCTACTTAGAATCGTTATTATCTTAGAATCAGTGGCGTTTAGTAATAAAATGTAAATCATTTAAATAGATTTATTTTTTATATGTTCTATAATATATTCTAGATAAATTTTAAGATAAAGCTTACCGTTTTGCTAAAAAAGGACAAACAGCAGTCATCATCATCATCCGAGCGTCTGTCCCAGTTGCGTCTCGCGACGCCCGGGGTCCGCTTTCCTACATTTTCTCCTCTACTTCGCACGATCGTCGGCATCCCCTGCAGTGAGACCATTGGCACGCATGTCATCCCTTACGACGTCAAGCCAGCACTTCTTGGGTCTTCCCCTCTTACCAGGGCCCCGGCGGGGCTGACATGGCCAGACTTTTGTTTCCTACGTAGCTCGGCGGCTGCCGCAAGACGTGACGCTCTTGCAACTTGTCTTCAATGTCACGGACGTGAAGGCTGCCGCGGATGCGAGAGTTCCTCACGTGGTCCATCCGCGTGACTCCGCACATCCACCGCAGCATCTTCATTTCCGTGACACGTAGCTCCTGCTTCTGTCGCTCCAATATTGGCCACGTCTCACTGCCATGGAAAAGGACAGGTCTAATGATGGTTTTGTAGACCTGTCCCTTCAACCGAATCGGCATTTTAGGGTCACAAATGACACCCGTCAGCTCCCGCTATTTAGCCCACGCGGCAGCAATGCGTGACTTGACATCGCAATCGATTTCACTGGACGTGTGAAAAACAGATCCCAGGTATTTAACCTGGTCCGTGCGCTCGACCAAATCACCGCCTATGCGAACGGATGTGGGATCTGTCGAGTTTAGTGCCAAGTACTCGGTCTTCGCCACATTTAGTTTCAGACCGCCGTTCTCAAGCGTCTCCTTCCACGCCTTCCCACGTCGCACCAATCTACCCCTGTCCCCGTCTGCCAGCGCAATATCGTCAGCATACATGAGCAACCATGGAGGCAGCTCATGCGAGTTCCTGATGCTGTCCGACAATTCGTCTAATATTACACTGAACAGAAGCGGACTAAGGACCGAACCCTGGTGTACCTCTACGGTGATAGGGAAGGGTTTCGTGTCGCCAACAGCAGTCCGAATCGGAGTCACAGTACATGTCCCGGATAGTGTCAATATAGACCTCAGGAACCCCTTTGGACCGCAGTGCCCACCAGATCATCGCGCGAGGAACACAGTCGAAGGCCTTCTGCATGTCTAGAAACAAACAGTGCAGAGGCGTGTTCTTCGATCTGTATTTCTCTGCGACAACCCTCAGGGCAAAAACAGGGTCCGTGGTCCCATGACCAGGGCGAAACCCATATTGACACTCCGAGAGAGTACACTCCTACCGGATCCGAGAGTCTATAATCCTCTAGAAGATCTTCATGGTGTGGGACATCACCTTTATACCGCGGACACTGACCCCTTACCTTTGAAGACTGGAGTAATAATACTCAGTCTCCATTGGTTTGGGATCTGACCGCTAAGGAGTATGCGGTTAAAAAGGTTTACTAAGATGCCCACACCGCGAGGACCCATCGCCTTCCAGACAAACAGCAGTGAGATCATTAATCTTGAATAATTTTAATTCCAGTACGGTATCGATGTAGACCTTTCAGCATTCATTTATAATTATGCGTTTTCCGAAAACTCATATAAAGCTCTATGGAAATTTAAATACCTTTATTATGAAAATAGTTAGATTATATATTATCCTTAAAAGATTGCTTTCAGAGTATAGATAGAGTTAATCGCGCTAAATTTTATTTTACAACTATGCGACTTGTCTAGTTTCTTATGTCACTCTCAAATCATATTAGTGAAATTTACATTTTCATGCATGTATTAATCTGACGCTCCCATGTATTATTTCTAAAGATCGGTTTTTTAACTAACCTGATCAGCTGCCTTCAACAAAGCTGCCTGCCTTTAGGGTTTATATATGATAAGGGTTAATTACAATGTACAGGTTTCTTCTCATATGGTGACGCGTTTGAATAGCTACAAAAATCCCTTCTAGGATTCACTTACTAGAAACCATTCTTTGAAAATACCTATCTTCCTATCTGATAACGTCGTTGTCACTTTGTTAACTTATCAGTTTCAGCACATATATGAAGGTCTCGTCATAGGGAATGGATTACTATTTCCTATGACGAGACCGAGAAATGATATGTCCAAAAGATATACCCGAGATTGTGACCGGTCCATCAGCACTAATTTAGACTTGTTCGCCAGAACAGCTTTATGCATTCGTTTTACCTCTTAATATGGCATCGTAGTACACGATGCACCGTTTGAAACTGGTATCAAAATTTATCCGAAGATAAATTGAGGAAATGTCGCCTTCTTTGTAAGGTGGAAGACCAGTTAAGCGACTAGGTATACATTAAATATACAAAAGGGGAGCACCACGGATATGGTGATATTGAGGGTCCTATGTGAATTATGTATTTTGATTTAAAAATAAAAATGGCATAATCATCTTAAAGTACAAATAAAAAAACTGAATATAACTCGAGATAGAAATTCACTTCCGATGTTCCTTGTATATTTTTTGCATACATACATCGTTCTCTTCGCCAAGAATATGTGGTGAACAGTTAAATTTGACCATATTTAAAATCATTTGTCTAATCATCGGCGTATCGCCTCTTGGTAATGATATATATGATAAGGCAGTCGTCAGATCCCAAGTACTGCAATTGTGGACCTAATACCGATCCCCTAGAAGTGTCTATTATCAATGGTTTGATAGCAAAATAATGGCCTAGTTTAAAAAATGTTGTTGAGCCTTGAGAATACTTAATATGAATAAATTATTAATTAAATATTTATCTAAGAGACTTTGACTTATTAATAACGTTGGCCCATCGAAAGTATTAACGTATTGAAAAACTGATAAAGTGAAACTTTAGATTTCGCAGCGGCGTCAAACTAGTACATAGATTTTACCACTGTAAACGCAAATTAATTTTCCCGATATCTAATGACACCCGGCTGAAGCCGGTATACTAATAGCCTCTTTAAATCTTTACCTAGTCAGGGTAAACAGAGATCGGTCGTACAACTTAGAGTTACCTGACAACTTGTTGCCTTTTTAGGAATTAAGTATCTCGACGTGTCCAGACCATCACACATTGAGAATCTCTCCTTCACATTGATTGAAAATATTTGAAACTAGGCCATAGACTGATGGCTGAGGCCCTGGTGCTGGCGACCGGCGATCGAGAAGTACCTTATTCTTTGACTATATTTTACCACGACCAGTATTCAGAAGAGGTTTTCAACTTGATCTTTATCTATCACTTCCGTTAGACTGGACCGTATGCTTGTCGGCCATCTTAGTACTACAAACAAAAATATCTTTTAGGTTTAACACAATTTCTATTGATTCAAATCTATATTTTAGAAATAAATAAATATAAATATTGTGGGACACTTTTCACACAGCGCCATCTAGCCCAAAGTAAGCTAATATTAGCTTGTGTTATGGGATCTAGATAACTGATAAACATACTTATATATTTCTAAATACATACATATTATAGATAAATAACACCCAGACACAGAATAAACCATCGTGCTCATCACACAAAGTTTTATCCTGGGTGGGAATCGAACCCACGACCTCTTGCGTAGCAGTCGGATGCACTCCCACCGCGCCACAGAGGCAGTCGAAGTTATATTATAATTTTATTTATTTATCTATCACGCCTTATCCCCGAAGGGGTGGCAGAGGCATATTATATGCCCACTTGTCACCATGTGTATTCCTGTCCCCCGTAATTGATGGTGTGTCCATTGTCGTGTTGAAATAGACAGATGCAGGTTGGTCCTACTTGCTGTTGAAAATTGTCAAGCCGCCCATAGCCTTTAACTAGACTTAACGACTGCCATGTTACTGGCAACCGGGACCAACAGCTTAATGCGCTTTCCGAAGCACAGAAAGGCTCGCAAATGTAAATGCCACAAAGTGGTCACCCACCCGTGACCAGTCATAGCGAAAATTGCTTAACGCAGTGATCGTTAACAGAACACTGAGTCCGCGGGACCACGAGCGCTTATAATTATTTTATTTATTATTATTTTTATTATAATTTTAAGTACTGAACACTCATTTACAGTGTATAAAACTTGTTGGCAAGCAAAAAATTGTTTTTTATACAGCCATATAAATAAAAAACTTCAATGGTGCGCATGTTCGCTTGCGTAGCAACAGATGTTAATGTTATCACAGTGGGACGGGCACTACTTGCTTCGATGTGAGCTCTATCTGTGTCTATCGGTCGTCATCAGACTGATAACAAACGTCACTATCAAGACGTGTATCTGAGTTTGATGTCATACAACTTTACAAATCCGGCGGTACAGCTGTGGTTTGTTATTTTAATATTTTTTAAATACATACGTGTAGTTACTGAGTAACGCGGAGTTGAATGAGATTTGTATATTTGAGTTTTGATATGACGCAAAGAGTACTATCAACTTTTGGCGTTAGACGATTAACGCTACGTATGCACAATGATCATCGGATGTGATGCGTATTGTGGAATTGGTATCTTATAGAACCGTTTTGTAAATTATATATAACTGGTTAACTATAGTTGGTTTTTTATTTTAGTATTTGAGGTCTAACTAAAACAATACTCCAATTTTTATTTAATAATGATCTAAATCATAACTGTAGGGACCAGAATACAGTTCGCTCTTTAACTATTACTTTTTGAGTCGATGTACCAGAGGCGTCAGCAAATACGTTCGTTTAGACTGTGATAATATAAGCGATCAATACTACCAAGGAAATTTGTAAGACACCAGCAACCTGCCGCGACTAGATAGCTGACGTGTCATGATGATTAATACTGGCTAACAAACGATATTACATGTACGCTTAATATATATATACATACCTAGTAACTTAAAAGGCTAACTTAGGGCTAGGTGACAATTTTGACGCCCAGCACACAGTTACTCATAGTATTAATAGTACAAGTTACTGGCAATGAACTCACGAAGTAGGTGTGTCTGATTGTCTTCAAAGAGTAACGTACCAGTACATATAAATAGTGCTTCGAGACATATACCTACCTACCCCAGACCCCGCCCTCGCCCACGTCGTCCATTACATACAAATATTGATAAATATATTACAAACTATTGGTTAGTGGCTGACCAATCGAGGGTTATCATAATGATGCGAAATCTGTGGCCAATCGCAGCGCGGCGCACACGCACTCTCCCTCGTTGGTGTGTTAGAGCTGCAGCATCACCACCACTCGACAGCGCCAGCGGGAAGGCGATTGCTCATCTGTGAAAGTCGTCTAAATACACTAATGCAGTTCTCGTTAATCACGAACATGTCCACCGCTGCCAGTCCTCATCACACTTATCAATTGTCGAAATCCACTTCGATACTTCGTTCGTGTAGTATGTAGTAAGTTAAGCACTGGTCACAAGTCACAACACACAAACAGGTTCCAAGTGGCGCGACGGTGGTCGGCACGAGCGCGAGGCGCGCGTGTGTCGGCGCGAGTGCGCCGGCCCGCCGCGGCCGCCGGCCATCGCGCGCCGCCCGCCCCGGCCACCGGCCATCGCGCGCGCTTATAAGTCGCCGCCACTTACCGAACCTACTATTCGCAACACAGCCTTCTGGAGAGCGGACGTTCCCTACGTCACTAGTACATCACACTTTCGATATGTCTCACCGAGTCCGATATCTACTGATAGCGTTCGTGGTCGCCGCGACCGCCGCGTACGTCGCGGCCAGGCCCCCGGCCTACAAGGAGTTCGTGGTCTCCGAGGTGGCCAACAAGACCATGTGTCCCATCAGAGTGGAGATCAACGACGAGCCGGAGAGGATCCCGCGCCGTATCAAGTACCTCAAGTGCGCCGAGCGGCCCAACAAGATGTGCGCCGACCACCACAGCTCGCACGGGTGCTGCAAGCACCACCACCACGGGTACCGCGCCGAATGCGTCGAGATCTACGACTTCGTGCAGGTCACCTACAAGGACAGGGGGCAGGCGATGGTCAAGGTGCCGGTGGGGTGCACCTGCCTGCTGGAGGAGACGACCATGGCGGCCGAGGTGCCTTGAACGGCCCCCCGAGCGCACACCAGGCCCAGGCGCCTGCGACGATAGTTCCTTTTTGTTCCACCGCTGGTGCAGTGATTACTTTACTTCTGAATGTACTTGAGCCCCACGGAGAAGACAATACTCGCATTTAATTTATTAATTATTTATTTTGATGGTTGTGAAGGCCCTTCGCCGGGTCCTATCTCTAGTGTTAATTTGTTAGATAATTAATTAGTATCGCCCGGCTACGCGGTTGCAGCCGAATTGTTAGATAATTGTATTCCTAGGTATTTGCAGATACTGTTCCTTTTACCTACTGTTATTTATTATTGTTGTACGTGACGATGTGCTGGCGCATCGACTGTTAGTCAATCCGAGCTGGTATCGGATATGTGTTGAATAAAAAAACCTAATTTATTTTTGACGATAAACTGTGTACTCATTAAACTCCTCTAGTGCTGTTAAGAACTTCAACATTCTCAATAATGAAAGTAAGTATCGTATATATATTAATCAATAAGCAGCCACTATAAATCGTTTCGTTATTTAAAGTGTTATACCTAATACTGGGTAATCATACTCTTGAACAAGTGCGAAGTGTCTTGCTGTGAGTGAACCTGAGGCGCCCGATTCTCGACCATACGACCTAAAAGCGTAAACGAAAATTTGGTGGTGAAATGTTTCATATTTAAAAACGACAAACAAGAGACCAAAGACATTTCACTATTAAATTTACACCTACGCTTTCGAGTCGTATGATCGAGAATTGGGGTCCTAAAATGCTATTTAACAGACTACAGACATTTTACAAATACCTTTGATTATGCCTTACAGAGTGCACAAATAAGGGCAACTATACCGGCCTTATTAGACGACTTATTATCTCTATGTAGTAGCACGTGTACCTACGGAGTTGTAAGTCACTTTAAACATAGCTTTTACCGCTCGCCCGACTTGTTTTTATTATTCCTATTAATTAATACTTAGGTAGCAACTGGATATCAGTATATTGATGAAAGTATAAAGAATCTACAGAGAGAGAGAACGAGAGAAAGTGAGGGAGAGAGCGAGTAAAGTCTCGTCGTATTATTTGGCACTTTTTAATTACAGAACAGCTTTTAAGTTTATTTGTAACTAGTTGACGCTCGCGACTCTGCCCGCGTGATGAAGTTGTCCCGGTACCGTTTGTTCCCGAGATAAAAAGTTGCATATGTGTAAGCTATACTTATTATTGTAAAGTTTCATCAAAATCAATTGATTAGTTTTTGCGTAAAAGTGTATAAAACACACATCCGTAATCAACTTTTGCGTTTGTAACATTAGACAGATTAGAAAAATTAAAACGCCGTCCATTATATTTAAGTTACAAATAACCTTAAAAACAATATTGTAAGTTGGTTAATTAATTGAATAAATAGATGTCACTATTATTTATTTTACATTTTCAATTAAATAGAAAGAGACACGTCGTGAAAATATCTATTTAATAATTACACGTATAAAAATCCGCATAAACGATGAGTCAAGAGTAGAGCGGTGACTCACAGAGGCGGTACGCCATCACTACACCACGAGTACGTCCTCTATAACCTACCTCCCATATATGTTTGTATTTTCACGTCACTATTATTGGTGAAGTTCTCAGAGTGGCCTATAGACTATCAGTGTAGACATGATCATGAACTGACGGACACAGCTTACACGAAGGCCTTACTTATATCCAGATAGTACGCAAAGTCGAACAAACCGTCCTCTGATTATCCCTTCCAATTCTTATGGTAACAACTATGTCCTTGGACCCTTGACTAGATTAAAGCTCCTTCTGATTAACATGGTACAATCCTGTCGAAATTGTAACTCAATAAATAAATAAATCAAAAATAGTATTTTGGGACGTTCTCCGATAACTTGCTTTTCGGTTCCCAATAAGGCAATGAGCATTTACAGCTTCTGGTATACTTAAGACTGTACCTATGTGATAGCTGTCAATCCCCGATCAAATCATCCGGGCTGGTCGGTCCTATGAAGCACTCGTATCACTGCAAGCTCAGTGTTCTGTAAACGATCTCTGTGTTTGGGATCATACGGTACGGTCAGTCCTGAGATGGGTGACCGTGTGTAGAGTTTCCATATACGAGCATTGCTGTAATTTATAAGTCACTTAACATGGTGCCAGTAACATGGTATTAGAAACAATATTGAAAAGCAATTAGTACGCTAACTTTTTCTAAATTTAAATTCTTGTGGTTCAAGTTCAAGGTTTCAATGTCTTCTGGTTCAAGGCATTACACGTATTTACCAACTACACACAGTGTTTTTGGTAAATACGTGTAATGCCTTCCACTTTAAAAGTTAAAAGTAACATGGTAGTCGTAAAGTTATTTAAGTTGAATTAACTAACTAAAACTAACTATCTTCACGCTGTATCCCTGACGGGGTAGTCAGAGAGGACAGATCGCCAGGCTTCGCGATCCATGCATACTTCTTTCGCTTCTTCGAGATTCATCAATCGCTTCATACACGCACGTCTGGGTATCCGAGTACTTTTGACCTTTCCGTTTTTGAGCAATCTGCTCACGTGGTCTTCATATGTAAGTCTCGGCCTACCCTGACTCCTTCTACCCTCTACTTTTGAACAATATATAATCTTCGTCAATCGTTCCTCACTCATTCGTTGGACGTGTCCAAACCAACGGAGCACGCCCTTTTCCAGCTTAACGCTGACACTTTCATTAAAACCTGCCATATTGCGTATCACTTCGTTACGTATTCGGTCGGCCAAGGTAACGCCGCACAATTTTCGAAGAGATCGCATCTCCACAGCATTCAATTTACTTTCATGCATCTGCTGACATACCCAGGTTTCACTACCGTAAAGCAAAGTTGGCACTAGCACTGCGTTATGAATCGCCATTCGTGCTTCTTTTACGATGCTTTGTCGCTTTACTAACTGGGACAAAGCACCGTTAACTTTGTTTCCGGCAGCTACTCGCCGTTCTACATCCGAATCACATCTTCCATCCGCGCTAAACATACTTCCTAAATACACAATTTCATTCACTTGCTCTAGACGTTCCCGGTTTACCCTAATCTCGCATTTAGTTCTTACGTCACCTCTTTCAAATACTAGAACCTTAGTTTTACTTGCATTCAAGCGGAGACCCTTACTTTCACACCCCTCTTTCATATTAGTGACTAATGCCTGAAGGTCGGCTTCTGATGAGGCCATGAGCACCGCATCATCAGCGTACAGCAGACAGTTTACTGTAAAGTCACCCAAATTCACACCCATATTAAAATCTTTCAACTTCTGCAGGCAACTGTCCAGATACACTATGAACAGCCAGGCGGACATGACACATCCCTGTTTGACGCCTGTACAGACATCAAAAAGAGGTGACACATCCCCCCCTACTCGCACGCAAGCCTTACAGTCCCTATAAAGCGACTGCATTGCCCGCAGTAGCGAGCCGTCCACACCATATCCTGGCAGCAAGTCCCACAGCGTTTCTCTTACAACGTTATCAAATGCTTTCTCTAGATCCACAAAAGCGCAGAAAACCTTCTGGCTAAGAGCCAGAAACTTTTCCGCGATCATGCGGAGAGAAAACACTTGATCCATGCAACCTCTTCCACGTCGGAATCCGCATTGAGCCTCCCATAAATACTTTTCAGACTTTTCTTGCATTCGTGCCGTTATAACCTTTGCATACACCTTACTAGCTAAGCTGACCAAGCTGATCGCCCTGTAGCTGGAGCAGTTTAGGCGCGAGCCTTTCCCTTTGTAAATAGGTACTACAACTGCTACTCGCCAGTCATCTGGGACCTCACCCGTCCGCCAGCACAAGTTGCATAACAGACATAGTGTGTCCCAGACACGCGACCCACCATACTTGATCATCTCAGCAGTAACTCTGTCTTTTCCCGCAGCCTTTCCACATTTCATACTTCTTATCGCTTGTTCTATTTCTTTCATACTAATGACTTCAATGACATCGGGATCCGGAGCATCGAAGTGAGCTCCACTTCCCGATGTGGCATCTCTGTCTTTTCTTGCATACATCTTTCCATAATATTCACTCCATCTCTGCAGGACGTCACTTTGGTCTGTTAGGACGTCATTGTTAACACTAAGCACTTTATTCATACTGCAGATTGCCGAACAACTCCGGGTCTTGCCTACCCCTTTCCAGAAGAGCTTGGCATTATCCCGGAAATTGGACGACAACCTTTCATCCGCTTTCATTCTGCACCTTTCACGAGCTTCTTCTATCAGTGCCTTCGTGTTAACTTTCTGCAGCTTATATCTCTCTTTCATATTAAAATCATTCCGCGAGGCTAAGTAGTCTAGCCATGCTTTCTTCTTCATTCGAACTGCTTCTTTTACTTCCTCATTCCACCATGCATCACGCTTATTACTACTGCCTCTTTTCGTTTCTCCACACACTTCCACAGCGGCATTTATCATACTATCCCTAAGGTTCTGCCATACACTTTCCACATTCTCACTGCTTACATTAACGTCGCCAAGCTTTTCGGCTACCCTTTCATTATATTTATCCCTAATGGATGCATCCTGCAGCTTCCAGCTTTTGATGCTATAAGTCGGCCCAGGTTCAGGACACTCGGTACGATGACGCCAACCCGCGAACAGACCCCTAATCCTAGTTATGACTAGGTAGTGGTCTGATCCCAGCTCAGCGCCTCGATAAACCCTTGTGTCCATCACCTGTTTACGGAGCCGACTATCCATTATGCTTCTCTTTGACTTACATCTCCTCGTATACATATGAATTTGTTTGTGGTTGAACATTGTGTTCGCCACAAACAAATCCTTTTCCTTACAAAATGCCAGTATTAGCTTGCCAGCGTCGTTCACCCTTTTATCCCCATACTTCCCGAGTACCGACTCAAAACCATCGCGAGCGGTACCCACCCATCCATTCAAGTCTCCACATACTATAAGTCTTTCATTTCCTTCTATCACATTTAGAGCTTCTCTCATACTCTCCCAGAAGTCCTCTAGCTCACTCGCGTTCGACGAAGATACTGGCACGTAAGCAGCTACCAGGAAAATCTTCGTCAAACCAAGTTTTACACGGATCCAGAGGATTCTAGGACCTACCAGTTTGTACTCATACATACCGGAGGCCAATCGCGAGGACAGCAAAATTCCAACCCCCCGACTGCCATGCTCGCTCTCTGGTACTCCAGACCAAAGCGCGAGCATCCTACCCGGGAGCTCCAAGACTTCGCTGCCCTTGCGCTTGGTCTCTGTCAAGCACACTGCATCTAAATTTCTCTCATTCATAACATCCATCAACTCATTCATCTTATCTGTCATTCCTCCCCTAACATTCCACGCAGCTACCCTGCACTCCATCCTCCACTTCCCAATTCGAAGCTTAAAAAATATCATCAACGTTTGAAGCTTAAAAAATATCATCAACGGGTAGCTACAACCCGCTCATAGATGTACCCGCTCACACTAATAACATTTATGTGATCCGCAAATGATTGTTTCGGTGCTTGAGAGTTTTGTAAAAATATCATGATGCAACGGACGTGTGCCCGGCCACTACCGGACGATGTGAGTACGAACCTAAGTACTTGTACCTAGTACTTTATCAAAATATCTGTATAATTGCTATAAGTAATATCTGTATAAAGTAAATATCTGTATAATAATATATTCTCTTTACTACAAAGTCTTCTTCTTCATCTTAAGTGTTTTCCCAGTTGCTTCCAAACTTTAGCTGACACTGGAACCTGGGGTCTACTTTTATATTGTGCTAGGAGCAATTATCGTTAATTTTTTAATTTTTGGCACTCTTGAGTGCGACGACTGCCGTCTGACCTTCGAACCCCGTAAGGTCGCCTGCGTCGTGGCCTCGTTCAATAATCAGCTGGTGCACCGCTAGCTGGTAAGGTCGCTTGGCCCCCGAGATCTTACACCTAGTATAACACAAGATGACACTAACGTATTTCATATTCCCCGATCCCAACACACTTGGTCTGCTTGTTAATTTACATATACTACAAAAAGTATCTATTAGTTAGTACTAAATATTATTTACTACATTTTGATAATAAGGAATTATGTCATTATCTGTGACGAGAACACAATAAGGCATAAATTGCGCATAATGAGCCCGTCTGCTCCGGTGTCCAGACAGTGTAAGTGCTGGCGACGCTCCTCGAAGTGACTCAATCATTACTTTCTCATAAATATTAGCTAATTCGCTCTCAGTCACAGTTCCACTGTCACGCGGCACCCCTCGGCGCATATTATTCCTCTTTGCCACATTATTTCGTTAACATGACATTTCTTGTTTATTCAAATCAAAATTACCAGATAAAACATTTTCTATAGATTTACCTTGGCTTCTAGTAAATTCTTCTTTGTAGTGGTATGCAGTGGTAGCAGCCTAGTGGTTAAATATCGGCCTTGCGTTCAGAAGGTTTGAGTTCAATCTCCATCCATTTAACATACGACGTGAACAACGATAAATGAAGCGGTTAGCGAGAAATGCCTTCTGTTGCAAGATTTATAAATTTAGAAAAATTGTTTGCCATTAGACTCCAAAGTAATAATTCATATTAATTATTGTTAAAGTAAAAAAAAATACATTAATTGCTTTTTTTAGGTTTTGTCAAAGTAAAAATGTCATCTCACATGGTGAAAAGTGGGCATATAATATGCCTCAGCCACCCCTTCGGGGATAAGCCGTGATAGATAAATACAAATGTATCGTTTTTATTATGACGAAACCGTTACATTGATACTTTGATCCGTGGCCGAGGTAAAAGAAGTAAAGTGGAAATCCAGCGTGACACATACCGTGGAGGATATAAGCGCTCCCACCAATTCTAAACTTCACATCGCAAGATAATCGCCACGCGTGCACAAGTGCGTCCAGCGCGAGCTTTCCGTTTCCTCCTCGCAGTTCATCAGTACAGTAACATGTCGTGCGCCAAGCTGTGTCTCATAGTCGCGTGCCTGGGGGCCGCGCTGTCGCTCGCGCCGTCCGCGGCGGCCATTCCTAGCGGGTTGCTCTCGGTGTTCGCCAACCAAACTATTTGTGAGTCCGAAGTGAAGTACGACGAAGACCCGAACAGGATCCCGCGCGTTATCAAAGAGGTGAAGTGCGCCTCTATGCCAGACAAAATGTGTCCGCCCCACGAGCCCGGAGGGGAACAGGTATCTTGCTGCAAGAAAAACTCTTACCTTGACACCAAGTTCTCCTGCCAAGAAGTGATCGACACGGTCCTAGTGAGTGACGTCAGCGGGACCACCAGCCAAAAAACTGTGAGCGTTGGCTGCGCCTGCGTCATGAGGCATTCCGTGTCGGCCGAGGAAGCGTAGCAACAACAAACAAAATTGTAGCGGGGTGTGCTTAAGCAAGTAGACTTCCTAGACTCTTGTGAACCCAGCTCAACTTAATGTTCCTGGTAGTATTATTATATGATAAGGACAGTGATATTAGTCAATAATTGTTGTAAATATATTGTTCAAGATCTCGCGTGCGTGTGTTCGAAAATGTAGATTATTTATAATTTTGCGAATGAGATGAATGTGATGGCTAAGTACTTCAATTGTTATTTAATTTATAATGAATAGAAAATATATTGAATGAGAAATGTACATACTTATATTTATTTTATTACAATTTTCCCAACGCAACATAAACCATTAAGTGAACTCTAGGAATACTTATTTGCATCGCTTTTTTTACTTTTTAATTATTACTTATTCACTCCTAATCCCGAAATGACGCCCCAGTTTCTAGCATTCAAATCACAACACCGGCACTTGAAGGTTTTAGTGTTATATCACTAAAACCTTCAAGTGCCGGTGAAATAAGCAATTCTGCTCAAAGGAGTTAACACGGGCAACAAAACAAATGGCGACAACAGGGGCCTAGTGTGACGTAGAGGACAACATCACATTTATCCTAAAATGAGTCAGTAAATAGGTCAAACACCTGCTGCACGATCACTACACACATATACAAAATACTTACCTACATACAGAAAACTCGTAGTTATGTGACTCAGTTGTTTTCTCTAAACTCCTTGACAGTTTCTGTGTACCTACATTATCCATGAAAGCGAGTTCTTACAGTAATTTTTCTTTAATCACTTTCTACCAAACATTATGGGGATCACACGAGAGGATGTGTTCCGCCAAGTTCAAGGGCGGTCGGCAGTGTCTGCTCTTAGTGACTTACCCTTCAGACCGCCCCGCCGGGGGTGACGACGTCGAGACGACCTACATCACTGATGTTTGTAAACGTACGGTAATTGAGTACCACTTGCCAACTGTCTCCCGCCATATCATACGACACGTACCTACCTTAATAATTACACAAGTTGGTAATACAGTTACTAACCTATCTAATTGGGGAAACATTGGGAATAGTCGGCTTCTACGAGATGAGATATTATGGCACGCGGGTTGATTAAAACTTCAAGTAATACTCGAGTGCATAGATTGTATTTGTGGATATGTAATATCTGACTTGGGTGTTGGAATTTTGGATCGGATTACAGAATGATAATAGAGATACTCGTGAAGGTACAAAGTGCCCCGAGTTTGCAATAGGTTTCCGTGGGACCAACAAAACATCTAGTAGACGGCTGTGTAATGCACTTCTGCCTACCGTTTCGGAGATATACTTAGGCTTGATTATTTTTGTATCTATATGTTTTGTAGATACTATACGGGTTGATTAAAAAAAGCAATGTGTGTATACCAGAATACAAAAGTAAGAAGTATAACTTCTTACAACATTTTTTTACAGCTATAACATTTCTCTCCAACGTCGATAAAGAATTTTCACTTAGGGTAAAGAAGTTTCACTTCAAAACGCGGCGCCTAACCGTAAAACGTGAGGTAGTTTTTTTACAGCTATAAAATTTTCTTAACGTCGGTAAAGAAGTTTTACTTCAAAAAGTAGATATATAAAGGACACACCAAAGATTATAATAGTGGGACACACCACGGCATGGCATGTTTGAACCGTTTGACTTTTCGCGAAAAGAGAGAAAATAGCATTTCACTGCATATATATCATTGTCTTTCACTATAGCACGTTAACACAACTTTTATGTCCAAGAAACCACCACTCCCGCACATAAAACAAGATAAATGCACTAGTTTTAGAAAATAATAAATAGCATGCGTCCGCACTTGACACTCTTCCCGCCCAAAGTTTGATTCGAACTGCTTAAAAACGTCTTAAAATTCATCGTAGGGTAGGCGCCGCAATGACTTGTCCTCATCCTTTCTACAGCAATTTATAATGAGTGCGCTTCTTTTAGACGTGCCCACCAAAAGTACTACGCATAACCAGGACAAGGTCAAAGTGAACACCCGCTATCGCTAGCTACGTCGCTGGTAGCTAGCGATAGCGGGTGGTTGCTACCCGGATGTAAAGCACATTTTCTGATTTATCTAAATCACGGCGAATCCCCTAAAATCCTTGTGGCGGCTTGCGCAAATAAATATTTAGCACACATGGTGACGTTAGCTATTTGGGTATGGGAAAACGCGTGGAACCCTGTTCTCAAGTGTGTCAGTGCGGCGCGTGGCGCGTGGGGCGTGGGGCGGTGCCGGCGGCGGTGCGCTCGCGCCGGCACGCCCCGCGACCACATCTCTCTACCTACATCTCTACAGTCTTCATCTTATCTGTATGTTTACTTACAGATATCTGTAGGTGTGTGAGATGGCATAGATTCTGCATTAATTATTATAGTGTTATGTTAGTCGATATTATTTCACATGAAGTCCCGAATACTGTTTAATAAGTAAGTACTTAATTACTATGAAACTCTTAGGAATGGTAAAAGTAATAGAGAAAGTGTTTTAAATGATTAAAAATATGTGCCATTTCGAGCCCAACTAGTTTTGGACATAGTTGAAGCCATTTAAAAAGAAGGCAGCAAACAGTTACATCAAAGTTGGCGCTGACAAACAGCTGTCAAAGTGTCTCCTATTCGGGGACAGCGCGATATAGGGACGCCTGAAGTCTCCCTGGCTGAGGTAGAAGTACCTAGTGGTGCCAACCTCCCAGTTTCTCTTTTTAAATAAATAAAATTAATATCCATTACGCCTTATCCCCGAAGGGGTGGCAGAGGCATATTATATGCCCACTTTTCACCGTGTGGATTCCTGTCCCACGTAATAGGTGGCGAGCCCATTGCCGTGTTGAAATAGACAGACGCAGGTTGTGGCTACCTGCTGTTGAAATTTTCAAGCCGCCCATAGGGTTTTCAACCAGGCTTAACGACTGCTATTTTACTGGCAACCGGGACCAACGGCTTAACGTGCCTTCCGAAGCACGGAAACGCTCGCAAATGTAAATGCCACAAAGTGGTCACCCATCCGAGTACCAGCCATAGTGAAAGTTGCGTAACTCAGTGATCGTTTACAGAACACTGAGACCGCGGGGCCACGAGCGCGCTTCTTAGTTCTCTTTTTAGTTCATATTTATTGCCAATGATTTGAAAGATGGGGAAACTGGTCTGATCTGAAGGGAGGGTTGTTCGGTGGACTTCTCGTCCGTAAGCTCTTTAAGCTAATTATAGGTTAGGTATTCACCAGCACCTCACATAAGTCTGTACTGTACTGTAGTACTGACAACCAGTTTATGCGTGAGGGTTCTGATGAATGGACATCGAAAAACTTCGTTTTAGATGCCTGTTTAGCTAAGTATTTGCAAATCTTAATTTGATGATCTTAGGTAATATATATCTGCTTAGAAACTTTTCACTCGGGAACAAGACAAAGTCGAGAAAATATTATAAACGTTTTGCATTGAAGGACAACAATCAACATTCGTTTGGGTCATTATTTAAAATAGTATGTACCTACATGAGTATTATTTAATAATTACCAATACGTACACTGTAGGTTAATACTGACCATAAAATATTTGGGTCTCGTTCTGGACAACCGATGGGGCTTCACTGAGCACTTTCGGCTATTGGCTCCAAAGTTGATCCAATACCCGGAAGCCTCGCAAGACTGCTCCCCAATACCGGGGTACTACCCTGCACGTACTAATCGGCTAGTACGTGCCGTCGTCTCTACGACAGTGTAGTGCGTTCCAAGGCGCCCTATGGAGCACTTATTTGGGCCCCTGCGCTTCTGCTGCTGCGCAGACCGCAGCGGAAGTCAGCGCAGAGGGCGAAGCGGGCGTATCGCACCGTCAGTAACAAGGCGGCGTGCCTTATAGCAGGGAGGCTCCCGTGGGATCTCGAGGCTGGAGTCCTACGACGCGTGTATGTCGAGGGCGTCCTGGTGCGACAAATTAGAGGTCGGCCGCTTACGGAGGTGATCGATCGCTAGAGACCGGCAGCTCGCGATGATCTCTTCCGGAAGTGGGCCGATAGATTGGAGAGCCCCACTGCGAGCGCACGGCTCGTGGGGGCCGTCCGGCCCGTCCTACGGCAGTGGGTGAGAGGGCGCACGGTACTCCGACGTACCATCTCACTCAGCTTCTCACAGGTCATGGCTGTTTAGCCAAATACCTGTGGGAGGTGGTGAGGATGGAGCCGGATCCCGTGTGCCGTCACTGCCCTAGCGGGGTCGTGGAGCATACGCTCTCCGTGTGTAGGGCTTGGGACACTGTTGGGATGGATTTGTCGCTGTCGGCAGCCGAAAATCCTGGGCCGCCGTCGCCTCCTACGCCAGCGAGTTTCCGCAGCGAGCAGAACTCACGCTGACGTCCCGCCAGCAATCGCGAGGGTGATACCAGGTGGACCACTTGGGTGACCACTTTGTGGCATTTACATTAGCGAGCGTTTCCGTGCTTCGGAAGGCACGTTAAGCCGTTGGTCCCGGTTGCCAGTAAAATGGCAGTCGTTAAGCCTGGTTGAATGCCTTATGGGCGGCTTGAAAAATTTCAACAGCAGGTAGCCACAACCTGCGTCTGTCTATTTCAACACGGCAATGGGCTCACCACCTATTACGTGGGACAGGTAAATCCACACGGTGAAAATTGGGCATATAATATGCCTCTGCCACCCCTTCGGGGATAAGGCGTGATGGATATTTATTTATATTTATTTATTTTATATTTACATTAAAAAACCACACTTTACATTACCATAAGGTTATGTTATGAATTAACATGAAAACTAGTTAGTGTGTTTGCATAAAAAAAACACAGTACTTACCCGTGGTACTACCGGTGGTACTACTATGAAGTATAGTAGTACCACGGGAGATTTTATATTACCGCTGGTACTACTTAATAAATAATATACAATAATTGTAAAGTATTTTATTTATACTTAAGTTTTCTAAATTAACATACATACATACATATTATCACGCCTGCTTCCCATCGGGGTAAGCAGAGACTATGGTTTTCCACTTGCTACGATCCTGACATACCACTTTCGCTTCTACTACTTTCATAAGTGTTTTCGTACACGCTCGCCGGTTAAGGGTACTCTTGACCTGGCCTTTTTTCCAAAAGGTCTTCGATTTGATTGACATACGTACGCCGAGGTCTACCCCTACCAGTTTGCCCATTCACTCTCGCCACATAAATCTGCTGCGTCAGTCTACTTTCATCCATCCCCTCCACGTGTCCGAACCATCTAAGCATCCCTTTTTCTATCTTAGTCACTACATCTTCTGTCATACCGCAATGTTCCCTTATCGTGCTGTTCCTTTCTTTATCCATCAACTTCACTCCAGCTATACTTCGCAGACTTCTCATTTCCACTGCATTTATTTTACTTTTATGCGTTTTCTGCCATACCCAACTTTCACTGCCATACATAAGTGTGGAGACCAGCACACCTCTATGTACAGCCAGTCGTGCCTACTTCGAAACGTTCTTACTGCTCATAAAGGCGTACATGGCTCCATTCACTTTATTTCCTGCCAATACTCTTCGCTCAATGTCATAGTCATACTTTCCATCTCTCGCACATTTTGTACCTAGATATACAAACTCTTATACTTGTTCTACTCTTTCTCCTTCCACAACAATTGAGCAATCCGTCATACTTGCCTCTCTTTCAAAAACCATTACTTTCGACTTATTTACATTCACTTTCATTCCTTTGTTTTTTAACGCATCATACATAATGTTAACCATCAACTGCAACTCCTCCGCCGATGATGCTAGTATTACCTGATCATCGGCGTATAGGAGGCACTTGACGGTCAGTTCATCCATTTTTATACCATACGTACTCTCTTGCTGTTCTTTCAGGCAAATGTCCATGTATAGGTTAAACAGCAACGGCGACGCTACACAACCCTGTCTCACACCTTTTTCAATGTGAAAAAAGTCTGTGCATGCTCCGTTGAATCTGACACAAGCACTGTATACACTGTAGACACAAACACTCATAGAGAGATTTCAGTGCTCGTATCAAGTGGCTGTTTACTCCATACCTGGCCAGTATTGACCACAGTTTATTCCTCACCACTCTATCATAGGCCTTTTCCAAGTCTACAAATACGCAATAGACCTTTTGACTTTTCGCCAAAAGCTTTTCTGCTACGCATCGTAAGGAAAAGACCTGATCCATGCATCCTCTTCCTTTCATAAATCCTGCTTGTACATCCCACATTTTTCCTTCAGTTTCATCCATCACTCTTTTTATCAAGATTTTTGCATACAATTTGCCGACGATGCTGAGACACTGACACTCCTCCTCGCTTCGCTCGTCGTCGTACCTATTTACGACTTTGCTCAAGACTAGTCTAAAATTAATAACACTTTTAAAATATCATTTCATATGTTACAGTTTACGAACTTGGCTATGAGTGAGATGATTATTTACAATGGTGTCTTATCATTTCTTAAATATTCTTAGGCAAATTTATTATTCATTTATGATTTAAACGATTAAGGATACCTCTATTATGCGTTTTGTATTTTATGATAAATTATCTTTAGGCGTATAACTATTTATACCCTTTACATGTATGTTGATTAAATTTATGGTAAAAAAATTAGAGTAAGTTAAAGTTATGCCAATAAAACCATTATGCGTTTATAACACTCTGCTTATCATAATTTATGCGAGAAAACTTTATGCTGAAACTGTTATGCCAAACTACATTATGCCTAAAAAGATTATGCGATCGAAAGGGCTCCCCTTATACTCAATACAAATTAAGCTTGCGATCGCGTTTTTAAGTGGACGATCTAAAATATACCAGTTAAGAAAAATAACCCAATAACTGATTTTAATTCACTCAAAGTTGTCTCAGAATACACACATCCATTTAGGTACTCTATTTATCTTTCCTTATATTTCGGATCTTATTATTCGTATGTTCTAGAATCATAGGTAGTTAATGAAAAACAACGTGAAATTAAAATGCAATATCGAACGGGTTTTAAACCTGCGTCCTTTCCCAATTCGTGGGAACAATTTTGCACTGATGAGCTACCGACCCACTTTATACATTGCTTCGTCTAATGAATTGAATGATTGATTTGAATGGTCTCAAATCTACACGGAATGACAAAGACAATGCGATGTGAAGGAAACGAAGTTTGAAGAACGTAGACCTAGGGTTACCAGATGGTCGGGATTGCCCCGACATTTCACTGGCGTCCCGACAAAACTGAAAATAAACACGCGATAACCGGATAACCGTCTACGAAAGCTAAACCTAACCTACTTAATACCTAATAACAGCAGAGTTTGTATTTGATTTTGTAATTATTTCTATCTTTTATTAATTTTCACTTTTAATTTTATTTTTTATTTCATCATTTCAGCCTGTCGGACGCTGGACATGGACTTCCTTCGTCCTTCAAAAATCTTAACTCACCACTCTACGCTTTTTGCATCCACCGATGGCTGGCACGCGAAATCGCGACCCTGACCAGACTATCGGTCCTTCTTGAGGGGCCTAGATTTTTATTTGTCCCGACAAAATTAATAAAATCCCTATATTTTGGACCTTTGTCCAGATATTGTACATATCGCCGATGAAGAATCAATAAATAATAACTGCAAAAATGCAACTTTCCAGGGGGCGAAAAAAACGTTTCGAGTCCGTTTAAATTTTTTTTAGTAAATATAATTTTTGAAATGTTCTATATTAACTGACTGCAATATTACGAAATTCAACATTTTATTAAAATATTACAGGTTTTTAAATAAATTGCAGATTGGAGGTATTGTTTCGTTGAATGAAATATAATGTTGGAATTTGAAGATATTAGGTATTGCTAGTGCAGATAGAAGAAATTGTTTCTAAATTTACACAAAAATATTAAAATACCAGGAATATAATAAAATATTGCTGGTATTTTAATGACATTTTTTAAATAAAATGATGAAAGGTACAGTAAGCTACTCGTCAAGCTATACCTTTGGACCGATCTTATGCCACTCGTAATAGCGGCGGTTTTCGTAGTGTAAATGAATAGCTTGAATGGGAACCTACTGTACCACTTATGTGACAAAAGAGTGCTATATATATAGACATTTCGTAATGAATACCTAATTAAAATTAAAAATGGCACATTAATCACATAAAAATACACACAACAAAAACAAAAATTATCAAGTCAAAATTAGGCAAATATACAACACTCAGTGTGCGTTTATAAAATATTGCTTAAGACGGGAATACTTATTCAAATGGCAAGGAATCGTAATAGGGATGACAATCACTAGGAAGAACTGCTTTTAATTGTTGTAGATGGTAAAATTTTGTAGCTTTAATTGGTATTCTATTGGAATGTAATTGATTATAGATAACTTCGTTATTAATTATTTTTGTTCTTTGTGGCAATGGCATCCAGTCTTGATCAAAATTTAGTTTAGTTTCAATTATCATTTTTTCATATTTTATGGCCCTAATATCAACTACTTGTGGGTCTCCAACCTTACGACCTGGTCTGATACTTTTGTAGACCAAATTTTCTTGCGCAGCGTAATCTTTTACAAATTCGTGATCAATTTGAATACACTCATAAGGATTTGTCCGTGCCATTTTTGACAAAGTGACATAGTCACTAGGTAAATGAATTTCCTTGTTCTTAATTTGGCGCTCTATTGCACTGTGTACCGAATCACATTCCATTTGAGTGTGGCCCGGTTCTAAAAAAATTTGAATTATTGTTATATTATGTTTATTGCTTAATACCAGTAGTGCGTTGGATAGTATAGCATTGCGGTTTTGGTAAGTGCAACCATCTGAAAAAATTATAATGGGCAATTTTTGGTTGACACAATGTTTTTCCAAATAGTTAATTATGAAAGATACAAAAGTATTAGAGGTCAGATCAGCTGCTGTCTCGTCAAACCCATAACATGTACAGTGTTTATTTATCACATTGTACACAGTAAAATTGTGTACAGTTAGTTTTGTTTTGAAATATAACGAGCTAGCAGTTAGGAATGGGCAAACCTTGACAGCTTCAAGGTCCATTGTCAATAATATTAATTCACCTGCAGCAGCTTTCTTCTTGTCATCTTCTTTTTCTTTTCGTGCTCTATCCTTTTTAATCAGATGTATTTGGTAATCAGCTTCGTTCAAGTTACCTACCTTATAGCTAGAACAAATATCGCACATATCTTTTTTAAGAGTATAGAGGGAAAAATTATTTTTATGTAAATATTTTTCAAAACTATATCTTGAGACTTGTGCCAGATCATTTTCGGTACAGTAATTTTTGAACGTCTTAAATAAATCAGCAAGAGATTGGTAAATCGGCTCCAAGAATAATTTTGTTGTATCTTTTCGCACATTATGAGATGGTAACTTTGGTATGTTATCAAAAAATTAAACCAATGACATCGTTTTATCATTTTCTGGATTTGATAGTGGTCGACGACGTAATGATTTATTGACTTCTTGATTTGGAGTCATTCCAAACTCGCCAGCCGTGAGTACACCGTAAACGATCCCAAGGAAAGCGAGTTTAAAAACATTAATTTACACACTTGCACTTTTTCTGATCCGTCACATTTTATAGGTAAATAATAAATAGCAGACTCTGTGCGCCTAGAATTACCATTCTTTTTCGTCTTTCTTGCCGTATCATTGCCGTTTCATGCCGTTTCTTTTCCAGAGATTAGGTTCAGCTATGTGCCGCTGCTTTCGGCCTTGGTTCATATCACCAAATTCTCGTAAGCATTGTTTGGAGGGTGGTAATCATTCTCACTATGCGCATCTGTATCAATTATATTTGTATCATCAGCTGTAAAATTTAACATAATCGAAGGACTATCACGATTACTCACGCCAACATAATTCTTATCTATCAACATAGGAGCAGACTGAACCTTTCTAAGGCTTTTAATAGTATTACTATCTTCTGTGAGATCCGACAGCGACCAGGATCTGACAAGCCTAAACTGGCGAACGCACGGCAAATTTGAAATAGAATTAATCAAGTTTATGTCATAAGCTGAATAAATTACAGAAAATGCATAATCAGTAGCCTGAAGGTAATTTGACTCTATTAGACGCGACACTTCGACATCGAGGTCATGGTGGCTAAGTTTAATAATATTAGACGTAGAAGCTGTAGGCTCTAAATCTCTTAGTTGTATTAGACCTGACTGGTCATCATTGTGATCAAGGTAACTGGGGCCAGGCTCATTAGATATAGTCTTATTGTGCTTCTGACTATCCAAACTCGGCGAGCGGCAGTCTGACCGACCAGAATTATCGAGCTTGGCAATGACCTAGAACAATCAATAGAAAATAACATTTTCAATTTCCAGAACATGTAGTAACGAATGAACGAAACATTGTATGATCACCACTCTCTGACCCCAAGGGCGATTGTTTTTAGAGTAAGGCTAAGCAGATAAAATAGGGAACAAAATTTCGAAACAAAACCCTATCTATATTATATGTTCAGCACATGTTAACTATATTATGTGCAAACATTTAATAAGAAATTCGAAAAATCAAATAGCACAGGTGGGAATCGAACCCTATCTGTCTGGCCAGTATTGAAATAAAAAGAGAACTTACAAGCTGATGATTGTTTCCAAAAATTTCTTTATATTCATTTTCTGTGGGGTGTCTCAAATTGGTCACATTGTTGATATTGAGATTTTCCAAAATCTTTCTTCCCCGCAAGCCTTGATACATACGGTTACTTCGTGACATTGTCCTACAAAATGTTTAATTATAATTATTTGTAAGTGGTAACTCCATATTTTCAACTTATTTGCTACACACTTTGAAACAATAACATCTAACTGCAGTAAAGTCTCATTTTAATAATTTTAATTTTACTTTTCATACCTGGTAACGGCTGTCAAAACCGTATGTTTCAATTTTACACTAAACTTTTATCGTTTATCCGCCAAAAATCACAATAACATGAACTTTTGAGCAACTTCACGTTTTCCGTTATACACAAAAACAATAGAAATAAAAGATTGGTGGCGGTGCCGTCGCTGTCGTGACGTGTTTTGTATACTCTTCTCTGTCCCTCTTTGCTCACGGAGCGGCATCGCATCGACAGGTCGTAACCCGTCAGTAGACTCAGTACGCTTGGTGCAACGGTCACGAGTGGACACGATTGAGCATAGATAGTATATATAGCCATCATAAATGACGTAACAACACTTAGAATATATTGCAACAACTGTTTATCTTGCAAAATTAATAAGAAACGGACCCATGATCTTTGTCAGCATGTGTATTACTCTACTTTACAATGAATAATTCAATAAAACAAAAATGGCCATAATGTCAGTTATTATATATTGACTCTTCATCGGCGATATTATACATAGGAAACACTCAAACTCTTAAATGTATGATATTTAGTCATTTTCACTCAAATATTTTTATTTTATATTACTTACTAGTGTTGTGAGTATTATTAAGGGCAAACATATATTTATTAAAAAAGTGTAGGTATGTGGTGTGTACTTATGTACACGCGTTAGAAGTTATACTGCTTTAGTCTAATAAGATTTCATCACATATACCACAACTCTGTTTGTAACAGGAATGAAAACTACTTTGAATGTACTTAGTTATAAGCTGTCATGAAAACACTTATCAGCTTACTTCATGGTGTCGGTTTTTCGTGACGGTCTGCACGCGCACCGTAAAAATGCACTCTCATTATTTTTCCCTAATGCGCCAAAAGAAGTATAGCTCCAAAAATAAATTACCTACCTATTAAAACAGTAAAAAAAAACACAAACCTGACATAGGTATCTAGGTATATATCGTTATGGGAAACTCGTCGCTGTAGGTATTTTGCATTTGTGCTTTGAAAGTTGAAACTAATACCTATACCTAATAAAATGTTATGATAACAAGTTAAATTTGATCGTGTAATCTGATACTGATACTAGTGCCTACCTAGGTGACATTGTTGTAGTAATAAGTACCTACTTAATTTTCATGTTCCAACATGTTCAAACAAACTTATTCTTATATAATACTAGCTGTCCCGCCCGGCTTCGCCCGTGACATACTTCGAACCCCGTGGCACCCATTTAATCCCATCGTTTACTAATTTCACAATAATGTATGAACATTTTCCAAATTACTTGATTACCTTCTTCTCCGCTCTCAAGTACCTCACACGGCCCAGTCGAATTTAGATACACGAAATACGAAATTAATTTATTTGCGCATAATTTTTTGATTTTGCCATAACTCCAATGATTTTCATTTAATTTGAAAGGTGAAAAGGGCCAAAATAATCTACATAAAATGCTGAAGCCAAGTAACATATTAAAAATGATAATGATTAATAATGTATTTGTGTAAATAGCCTTCAAACTACTGCTTTATAATTGCTGTTTTTTTAAAGCATAAAAATGGATATAGTATGTTATCCTTAAGAGACAGACATATACCGTCGCGGACTTTTTTGTAGACCTATATTAGATACACAATTCCACAATACATTATTTTGTTATATCTCAAAGGGTTTAGGCAGCGTTTTCGTTAAAAGCTCCCAGAGGGCTAATTTTTTCCGACGCCCCCAACATATATCGTTATAATTAAGTTAATGTATACAAAAACTTAACAAATTATACATAAAAACCTTCTATGAGAATCACTCTAACTATTATAAAAAACTACATCGAAATTCATTGCGTTGTTTTAAAGATCTAAGCATACATAGGGACAGACAGCGAAAAACTACTTTGTTTTATAATATGTAGTGATAAGATATACTGATTGGTACATATGCTGATTGGTCCACATACCTAAACAAGATTTTTCAAAAGTCTTAAACCGGCCCTTGTTCATTTCAACACGGCAACGGGCTCACCACCTGTTACGTAGGACAAAAATAGTAACTTACGGTGAAATGTCAATCCTATGCCTAAAATCCAAAATTCTATGCTAAAAATCCTATGCCTCTGCCATCTCTTCAGGGATAAGGAAAATAATTCTACGGTCCGTATTCCAGAACGTCAATACTCGATCAACGCTTGAGACTAGATTTTGCCTTATACAATCTACTCTCAAGTGTTTCTTGAGTGTTGATAAACGTTCTGGAATACGGCCCTACAACAGACAGAGGTTGTGGGTTGTTGAAATTGTTCAAGCCGCCCTTTGCCTTCAACCTAGCTTAACGGCCGCCATGTTACTGGCAAGCGAGACGCTCGTAAATGAAAATGCCACCAGTGGTTGCCCATCCGAAGACTAGTCACGGCGAAATTTGCTTAACTCAGTGATAGTTTACAGACCACTGAGTTAGCGGGGCTAAAGAGCACTTCAAACTCCAAATAACATAACGTTTTGAAATATGTCGCATAATGGCAAAAATACAACAACCTCTTCGACAGTATCGTTGCTGTTTGCAGGTTTGTGGGCCTCATCACGGACCATTTTAAGCACAAAACCCAATATAAGTATTCAAAAATTCGCCCATTTATTTTCTTTTCCAGATGTAATTTTCAAATATCTACAGATATTTTAACACAGAACTGAAACTATACACGAGAAGCGGATTCGTGGTACTAAGTAATCTAACTTTTCAATTATCAGTTTCCAAACAATTTCTCTCTCAATAACTGCAAGGAACTCAGCGGCCCGCCTCCATCTAACGACTAAAAGACACCGCATCCTTCGATATATGGACTTGATGGCGCCTCGACCCCACTCAGGTATAATCTCAAGTAATCTCAACCTGTGACTTGTAAAAGAATATTTAACCTAAATTAATATTTACTGTAATTAGTATTCACAGGATATAAATGACTGATAAATAAAATCAAACCGAGATAGGAAATAACAAAGTTCTTTCCTTAATAAACTCAGTCACTATTACCTTACTTAGGTATGTAGGGCCATTATATGTTTGATTTTTATGATATTGATGTTTTGATCCTATAGTGTTTTAAGTCATTAGTTTTAAACAATGTTTGAAGTGAACGCTTAAAGCTTTATGACGACTTCAATTCAAACAAATATTTACAATACTACTGAAAAATAATAATAGGTTTCAGACCTCTTTAGGGATGTATAAGCAGGACGAATTTTATTAGAATTTTTAGGCTTAGGATCCAAACTAATTAGGCTATAGAGCTTACGTGTAACAGTAAGGTTAAATAGTGTTGCCCAGCGAAATGGAGCGGAGCGAGAGTCAACAGAATGGGTGATGTGATACAGAATCCTCAATAATAAACCTAATCCTTACTACTCCTAACTACTTTACCTACATAGCAACGATGAATTTAATAACACTTTAATCCACAAAAAAAGTGGACGATGATTTTCCCACACACGTACGTAGTTACGTATCTACGAAACGAGCTGACAACAAGGAAGCAGAAGTGTGACGTAGCAATCACTTCCCTTCAACAAAACAAGATTTTCCTCAAACACAAGCAATTTCATTTCTCCCACGTATGACGTCTTCAAAGCAGCTTGTAGAATCAAACGGGAGAACGTTAGTGTCATCCTAGCGTAAATGGCGAATACGCCGCGCCAGCTACAGTCAATAGCGAGTTGTAGACCCGCTCGCTCGTAAAGAGCTCTACAGCGCTACGAGCTGTGCTCTCCGCACCCTGTGGTATTCCGATAGGTCGCGCAGTTCATTTATTTTTATATCCTACTAATACTAGTGGTTCTGTGAACCGTAGACTTCAGAGAAATTTTATTCTTAATTTTTTTTTCTTTTTTTTTTAAATTGATTTCTTTTTTTTGTTTTTGCCTACCACTACGGGACCATTTCCCCTCCCCTGCCTCCATTTCCCAACCGATCGAAAACCTCCCTCGCTAACAGTTGTTGGCTACATCAAGGATTGTCCATGCCAAGTTGCATGCAAATCCGATGAAAAATGCGACCTGTAGACTGAATGGACGGAGGGACGGTCGGACATCAATAGCATTTTTACCGTACCAGTGGAGTTAAAACGGAGACTTACGTCGGCTCAATTCCCTCGCCTCCTCAGTCAATTGTAACGTGAAAGTTTGTAATAATGTACGTATGTAGATTTGTTACTCTTTCACGCAAAAATAACTGAATGGACTTTAATGAAACTTTAAAATAATATACCTACCTTATAAATCAGGCTACTTTATTTCCTGGGATCAAGTTCCTGTGGGAAACGGGAACGGGATAATTTCTCCACGTGAGCCTTGCGGCGGGTGTCATCATCATACGAGCGTCTGTCCCAGTTGCGTCTCGCGACGCCCGGGGTCCGCTTTCCTACATTTTCTCCTCCACTTCGCACAGTCTGCGGCATCCCCTGTAGTGAGACCATTGGCACGCATGTCATCCCTTACGACGTCAAGCCAGCACTTCTTGGGTCTTCCCCTCTTACCGGGACCCGGCGGGGCTGACATGGCCAGAAATTTGTTACCTACGTTGCCCGGCGGTTGCCGCAAGACGTGACCATACCAACGAAGGCGACACTCTTGCAACTTGTCTGCAATGTCACGGACGTGAAGGCTGCCGCGGATGCGAGAGTTTCTCACGCGGTCCATCCGCGTGACCCCACACATCCACCGCAGCATCTTCATTTCCGTGACACGCAGCTCCTGCTTGTGTCGCTCCAATATCGGCCACGTCTCACTGCCATGTAAAAGGACAGGTCTAATAATGGTTTTGTAGACCTGTCCCTTCAACCGGATCGGCATTAGGGTCACAAATGACACCGGTCATCTCCCGCCATTTGGCCCACGCGGCAGCAATGCGTGACTTGACATCGCAATCGATGTCACTGGACGTGTGAAAAACAGATCCCAGGTATTTAACCTAATCCGTGCGCTCGACCAAATCACCGCCTATGCGGACGGATGTGGGATCTGTCGAGTCGAGAGCCTTGCGGCGGGTGTCAACTAGTAATAAATATTATGGGGCATTTTTTTATATTATTACATAATGTAGGGTCAAACTGAGCTAATACGAGTATAAGCTTTGTGATGTGAGATATAGACAACTGATAAGCATACTTATTAAAATTTCTCAAAATTTACTCAGGCGACACCCAAACTCCAATAGTGGATCACATAAATATGTGTTCGAATTGAACCCGAGACGTGTAAACGTGGTGTTACCCATGCTGTCTCTTCCGATTGATAAGACACATAAAACCGTACATAGCGGTGGTACCAGTACGGTAACATATCGCCTGTGAGTGTTTCATGTACCGAGAGTAGGTAAGTGTAATGTAGTGTGCGCACGTACATCGTGCGCACACTAAATTCTCTGGTCTACCTCTGTTCTCTCCGTCGTTATTTTTACTAATATCATAAAAGTGAAAGTAACTCTGTCTGTCTGTCTGTCGCGTTTTCACGTCAAACTAATAAACCAATTTAAATGAAATTTGATACAGATACAATTTGTCCCGGGAATAAGTTCATGTGCGAAACAGGAATAGGAAACCTTCATTACGCGGGCGGAGCCGCAGTCATCAATTAGTTGAAAATATATCTTTCTATAAATTACGATTTATAAAAAGTAAATACCTTAAGCTTTTTTGCCATAACAATGTCATTAGCTCTGACTGGAGCCTACCTTATACGGGAGATCACGTCACGGGTCTCCCTGAAGGGTAAGTATGCATAAATAGGTCACGACACGATAGTTCGGTGCATGTGGAAACGCATTTACTTTTTACCCTTTTGTCTCTCGACCTATCAACGCTTTGCAACAATGCAAACATCTACCAACCCGATGCAAGGCGTTGATAACTCGAGAAACATCACTAAACAGCATCTCGAGTTCATCATCAGAGGGAGACGATGGATCATACCCACACTGGTAGGTATGTGTCCGCGGAATATCTCTCTTTCAGATCAAACCAGTTTCCCCATCAATCCCGTCGCTTCTTACTACTAGAAAATAATATGATAATTGGCCCAATTTGAAGACATTTAAGATTACTGTTCCTCTCCTAGGTAGTACCGTAATGTTATATAGCCTTTAGTCTTCCTCAATATGGACTAAGTAGTTCCTAAGATTAGCGCGTTCATTCAAACAAACTCTTCATCTTTATATAAATTAAGTATAGATTAGATTCAACTGTCGGTTCTCCATTAATAAATAAATAGGTAAATAATTGAAAATTTTATGTTGAGAATCAAACCGGTCCCGCTAATTCAGTGCCGGTTGCCAGTCATGGCAGTCGTTAATCAAAGGTGATTGCCAGAGCTGCTTAAAAAAATTGTATAGCAGGTTGCCACATCCTGCGTCTTTTCACTTCAACATTGCAATGGGCTCACCACCTATTACGTGGGATAAAATGCATACGGTGAAATGTAGGCATAGTATGCCTCTGCCTACCCCTTCGAGGATAAAGGTGTGACAATATGTATGTATGTATGAGAATGACATTAAGCTAGAAAGCGAGATCACGGATTAGACAATAAGTAGTTACTAGGCGAGGCAGTTCTAAGCCTCTCGTCTTTAGTACCCATATATATTGTTATCCGCAGCACAACACAAGGAAACACAAAATCAGATAGGTAAATATTCATCACTCGGTGAAGTAACATAAAAACCACTTGCGTCCAAAGTTTACGTCACAAAAATACCCATCACAGCGGTTGCTGGACATTTGGTCATAGAAAGTCGCTATTACTTGAGCAGGTCCTAAAAGTAGGTACCTACACGTAATAAATATGTACCTACTAAATAAAGTCATTGTCGACATTGTGTGAATGGTACTAATAGACATAGACTTATTGTCACGCCTTTATCCCCGAAGGGGGTGGCAGAGGCGTACTATACGCCCACATTTCACTTTATGCACTTTTGTCCCACGTAACAGGTGGTGAGCGCATTGCCGTATTGAAATAGACAGGCGCAGGCTGTAGCGACCTGCTGTTGAAATTTTTAAGCCGTCCATGAGACCTTTAACTGGGCTTAACAGCTGCCATGTTACTGGAAACCGCGTCCCGTTGGTCCCAGTTGCCAGTAACATGGCACGTACTTTTCCGTGCTTCGGAAGGTACGTTAAGCCGTTGCTTTACGCCCCTTCCGAAGCACGGAAACGTTCGCAAATGTAAATGTCATAAAGTGGTCACCCATCCGAGGACCAGCCATAGTGAAAATTGCTTAATGCAGTGATCGTTTACAGAGAACTGAGTCCGCGGAGTCACGAGCGCTTGGTGCTCAATGGCACACCAAAGGGTGGCCGATGTGCTGCTTAGCATTCAATTAGCTCCTGGTCTGTGACGGTTAAAGGTTCGTGTCTCCAGGTGTGGCCAAAGTAGATTCCTTCCTAATCCCGGAGTTATTTCCTGGTGCATACGAAGTCCATGACTCGGAGCCTGAGGTTTGTTTTTCCAGCCATATATTACGTTTAATTTTTTTCAGAATTTTAGCACTCCCGGTATGTCTACTATTTTTAGCGTGGCCGGAATGATGAAGATTTGGCTAACTATATTCACGCCGTATACCTCACGAGGTAGTCAGATAGGACAGATCGGCAGGCATCGCCATGTAAATTTCGGATAAATACTTTTTCGCTTCCGCAAGATTTATTAATCGCTTCATACAGGGGTCTGGGTTTCTGCAGTATCTGAAAACTTTTGACCTTTCCGTTTTTAAAAAACAGCTCACGTGGTCTTCATATGTATGTCTCGGCCTACCCTGACTCCTTCTACCCTCTACTTTCGCACAATATATTTTCTTCGGCCTCACTCATTCGTTAAACGTGCTCAAACTAACGGAGCACGCTCTATGCCAGCTTAGTGCTGACACTTTCATTCAAACTTGCCATATTGCGTATCAATTCGTTACGTATTCGGAGTGTTGCACTTACCTCCGCGTGTTCGACTACACAGGTGAGGTAGCTCATAAGTCAGATCAATCAATCAACGCAGTCTAGTACTGGACGTAGGCCTCTTACAGTCAGTTTTTCGGGAGCGCAGAGCAAAGAATATTGTTCGCCCCTTTTCGCTCACGCCTAAATAGAGATATATACTTACAATAATAATACTGTGTTCCAAGTTTACGTCAAACTGTATGCGAACATCGCATGTAATACGTGACCTATAAATTGCCTACATTCATATATACAAATTAGTGCAATCATATGAACAAACGGGTAACGCCCCCTGACACGCTAATTTTATGAAATACTAGTTGACGCTCGCGACTCCGCAAGCGTGGTGAAGTTTTCCCGTTTTCGTTCCCCACAGGAACTTGTTCCCGGGATAAAAAGTAGCCTATATGTTATTCTGTTGTTATATTATTGTAAAGTTTCATTAAAATCCATTCAGTAGTTTTACGTGAAGAGTAACAAGCATCCATTCGTACAAACTTTCGCGCTTATAATATTAATAGGATAGGATATAGAGTAAGCGCCTCTAGTAGAGAGCTGTCTTGTGGTCGGGAGGTGGTGGACCTTACAGTACAAACTTACAAAATTCTATCTGCACTATTTGGATCGTAGGAAAGGCGTGGTCTCTATATACGTAGTAGTCTATCGAGCACCCCATTATACAGTAGTTGGGTATTTCAAATCGAAATATTAGATAATAATAACTACCAGAAAAGAATGTGGAAAAACAAAGGTATTAAATAGGCGAAAAATGATATTTCAAAATTCAACACTTTATTTCAATAAAATTTCATGTAAAACATATCAAAAATAGTATCAACATAAAGCACTTTGCTTACAAAATTAAAAATAACAACGCGTACTCATTAGGTACTTATACCAAGAGGTCATTAACCTGTACTTTTGAGTCTGCAATTATTAGATATCTAGAGTTTGCAGCAGTTTAAAACAGATCAATTATTCGTTTATCAGAACATTGTTTGTGCCTCTGCACATCGCTACTCAGCCACGTAACCTAACGAGTACTGTAGTGGGACCCCATCTACAGCTCACATTGTGCCATAATGTGGGCAACAATTTGTACATTGTTCTCAATTTCATGACCTCTAAGTCGCTTCAAGTTATCACTATGGCATAAAGTGAGAAAAGGAATCAATAAAATATAATTAAATGAACAAAAGATAACAAACAACTCGGCATTCCGAAAAAAACAAAAAATAAAGAATGTTCACAATACACAAGAAAGCCACTGAATTCGAGAACACAAGAGGAGTAAAATAGTGTGTTTTTTTTCAGATTTAGGCCCCTATCATAATAGTTGATACAGGCATTCCTATTCAAGAAACATTTTCGTCATTTTTAAAACTCTGACATCTCAATAAAATTTTGTTGTATTCTTACAGTATAGCATTGCAGATCTTAATAACACATCTATATAGATAGTATATAAAGCAGTCGTTAAACGTTTCTCCTGTTTGGCCAACAGACGTCACTACGACCCAGTGGTGACGCTGGTGTCCCTTGACGACGTGTCGTGCTCTGGCTCCGAAGGCGTCCGCGACGTTCCGATCGTGCTGCTCCTGCGAATGTCACAATAAATGAATCAAATCGACAAGTACGGAGGCGGCTAAATTACGGCCATAATGGCTACGATGTTATATCACATGATCTTTCAGAATTTCAGAATGATTTTCGACTTTTAAAAAGTGGAGAGCTCATAGAATTTAGAGACTCCTTATGTCGGCGCATCTCGCCTAGTAACAGGCGACCGAAACGTAACGGTGCGGCGGGCCGGGGGGCTTACCACGGCTAACCCGCTCACTTCGCTCCACGACGCGCTAGACCTCGGGCACTTACTTAGTCTCAATTTGTATAGCTAATTTTATACAGTCCACAACTTTTATTTGGTAACCTCCGTAAGGCGGCACCACCTTAACCAAACATAGGGCAGTGGGTAGCTAATATAATTGCAAGATACTTTAAATGACCTAGTAGGCTAATTTAAAAATTGTTTCATGAAAAGTAGATTACAGTACAGATTTTCAAGATATTCCACTTCAACTTCAATGCATCATGCATTCGGATGAACTATAGAAACAGTTAGTAGTTTTTTAAAGGCAAAAGACAATTTTGATACGCAGCAAAATGACCTCAAAATGGCGGCGCTTTCTTTCTTGCCACACGTGGTCTATATATCGTAATAAATTCTTTTGGTACTTTAGCTACTCATTGGTAGTATAATTGAATTTTGGATCTGGATTGATAGAATGTAGCTGCGACACTAAACAGTTTTTGTATATCAGGAAGTGCCACGCAGTAAGTTGCCAAGCGACGCGTTAGTGACTTTGCACGATGCAGAGAATTAACATCGTATTGTGCTATATGTAACTAATTGCGAACTAATTGGATTGTTATTTGAAGAAAATTAGGAATAGGAGTCAACATCTCAGGAGACAACTCTATGAAATCACCGCACCAGGCTCGAGTCAGCGGCGTGTGTCACACAATAAGTTAAAAAAAGTTGACTAGTCCGAGAGTGGTAGTTCAGTAGGTTAGTACAACAAATGATTGTGATGCGGAGTGCCGCAGTTACCTGTGCAGGCGCGGACGACGCGCGGGCGGGGCCGCCGAGTGCGGCGGTCGTCTCCTGCAGCGACACGGACTCGTCAGTGGCGGCTCATGGCGCATGACACGCACCACACGCACGCACACCCTTTCTTATACTCGAAACACTTCTATATGGATCTATGCTTCGGAAGGCACGTTAAGCCGTTGGTAGCGGTTGCCAGTAAAATGGCAGTCGTTAAGCCTGGTTGAAGGCCTTATGGGCGGCTTGAAAAATTTCAACAGCAGGTCGCCACAGCCTGCACCTGTCCATTTCAACACGGCAATGAGTTCACCACCCGTTACGTGGGACAAAAATGCAAACGGTGAAATGTGGGCGTACAGTATGCCTCTGCCTACCCCTTCGGGGATAAAGGCGTGACATTATGTATGTATGTACAATAAAATGTAATCGAATAGTACGTTTCTGCCTATCATACTATTATATTTAATTAAAAAGTGTTCTCAAATTTCATAAACAGCGAGCACCAGTAAATGTCGAATAGCATTATGCGGGAGTGAATTTTATATAATGCTTATGTAATCGGAACAGGCGCAATACTCCTGTGCCGTATGTGACGGACCGGTCGACGGTTCGGGATATCACACACAGCTCATAAGAAATACAAGTTCAAACAGCACCTATGTTCAGGTACCGAAGGAGACTTGCTCTGGGATCCAGGTATCTCGTTTCGAAAATGTACGATACTTAACCGCCCACGGGCGTTAAGTAGTCGTTGGGGTAGTGTTAGTATGCATGTTCCAGGAAGGAACTCTCAGGGTCCATTTTCCCTCACCTCACTATATATAGTAAGCTTTCAGAGATTTGTCAATGGAGTGATGATCTTATACAAAACAGGCAGCTCACTGATGTAGAAACTGCCAGGCTAGTATACTTTAGTTATTTCCATAGTGTCATGTCTTACGGCATTTTGCTGTGGGGTAAAGCAGCTGATCTACAAGTAATTTTTGTACTCCAGAAGGGAGCTATACGTGCAATATATAAATTGAGTGCTAGAGTGTCTCTTAGAGAGAAATTTAAAGAAATTGGCATTTTAACGGTTGCATCACAGTATATATTTGCAAATATCATGTTAGTTAAACAGAACATACATTTATACAATAGACACAGTGACATACATTCGATAAATACTAGAAATAAGCATAAATTAATTGGAACGCATCATCGTTTACAAAAGGTTCACGACGCTTTTGCAGGAATTGGCGTACGCCTATATAATAAAATTCCTTTAGACATTATTAACCTGCCGTTACATAAATTTAAGGCGGAAATTAAGACGCACCTCTTGAAAAGGGCTTAATTAATGATTATTTGAATGATAAAAATAAATGGAAATGAGTTGCTTGCTCTTCGCTCGAGCTATTTAGGATTCGAATGAATCTTGTGTTATATTATCTACTTGTCTTGAATCTGCATATATATGTTGTATTCTTTTTTTTTACATTATTTTTATATACATTCTCCAGTATAAATAATTTGAAACGCCAGGCAACTAAAGGTATGGCTGCGTTTAGTATATAGGTAATAACTAATATACATAATTATATGTAATTTGACTTTGTTATTGTGTGAGCACTATGTAGACTTATTTATAATTTTGAAATTGACATGATAGTTGCTGTGTAGTTTTTGGGTATGTCATGCTCGCCTAAGTGTCCTGGCAGTGGTGGCGTATGTATCGGGTCGCCTTGTTCCCTACAATACGGTTGAATAGGGCGATGGCTGATATATGCGTCATACCCGTGAACGGGTGCCGTCTGTTAGGCCTGGTCAGCTCATAGCTGTTATAGCAATTGTTACAAATAATATTATTTAAATTTAAGGCAAACTAAGTTTAGTCGACTGTTCTCACATAAATTCAAAGGAACTATGTAAGTGTAATTTTAATGAACACAACATTTATTTTGTTTTTTTTTTGTATAATATCATTACTGTATAATTGGTCAAATATCATGTTAATCAAACTGTGTCAAATGGCGGTTAGAAAAGAGTGGCCATGAGTTTTATTGCCAGGTTCTTCCTCTGGCTCTACCTATTGCTTTGCGAATCTGGCAGTAAATGTAAATGTAGAAGCAGTAATCTTGACGTTCATAAGTGTTACTTTGTGACCTACATGAATAAAGATTTTTGATTTTGATTTTTGAAACCCGCCATGCACCGGAACTTTTCATAATTCCTAATTTTTTTTTTTTTAATTATGAAAATTGGCGGGGATCAAATTTAATCGGGTGCATGTTGGTGCCACACCACGTCCAACACTCTGGTGTAAGTAGGAAAAGTTACGTACCTTTACGTAGTCATTTTAAACCACCCAATTCGAATTGTAAAGCTTGTCCATTCTAATTAAAAATTGCTTCTCATATTCTACTTTCGTAGTCTATAACTATAAATACACCCGCTAATTACTACTACTGCAGTTGCTAGTAATACTCTTGTAACTTCCACCTGAACTACACACACCTGTTGTGTGATAATGTAATCACATGTATATTGGCTATTCAAAGAGGTTTGATTTGACAATATACATGTGAAATACCGGCCAAAGATACCGACCGATTAAGAGATAATTATGATTGGTGAATTTGCAAGAAACGAAAGAAGCCTGGCGATCTGTCCTCTCGGACTACCCCGCCAGCGGTACAGCGTGAAGATAGTTATGTTGACTTTAACATTGAACACACAATTACACCGATAGGTCAATCCCCAAACATCATATTTCAACCTCAAGCCCCTCTAATTACAACAGTTACAGTATACTACAATAAAAGAGACAAATTCATATTATAAATACAATTTATTTAAAAAATATATTTCTAACTACAATATTTATCAAATAGTCAACCAACATATTAGGACTTAAAATAACATGCAGCCGACAAACCCATCAGTTAATTTACCGTAACTACTAAACGTCCTTCTTTGAGTTCTCCACACTAGATCACACTATTAAAAATCCCACTCGTTTTGAGTACCAAGTCATAGACTAGTACTACAGAGCGCCGTTCAGCAGTAAACTATCCAATTTGTCATACATCACTTTATTTTGAGTGTGATATGATGTTTTCAAACTTCGTTTTAATTTATTATCTACCCAGTCCTTTAATTATAATTATTAACGTCTTTTGTTCTGCTTTGTAGCACTTTGTACGCACAGCTGGCAGCTGTGTCGACTGCACATTAAATAACTACGTTTTTATAACTAAGTTACTCTACATACACAAAAGTTGTAACTTCCATTTATTGTATAATATAATTAAAATCCAAAACGAGATATAGGTCCAGTATGTACTTTTGATGGAGTAATGTTTGGTTTTACGTAATAGGTGACTAGCCTATCGCTACGAGAATATGGACATCTGCAGGTGTCGGTAAGGTTTATAATCTATTTGAAGGTAAAGATATTTTTATTTTAAACTACTAGCTACTTAGCTTCAGTACTTACACTATAAGGCCATTTTTGTTTGTAATCGAGAAATGAAATAAAATGAAATTTGGGATTTCAAGGAGGCACGAATGGGACAGAACAATCAAATGGAACGGTAGACAACAGTCCCTCATCTGTGCCCTCGTTATTTTTCCTGCCTCGATATTTGTCCTAGTACTACGAGGACAATCGATGGATGAAAATTAGAACTGTGTTTTTTTATAGGGGTAAAGTAGGTCCTGGGCGATTTTCTTTGGGGGTATCGTAGAGGGCGAACATGTAAAAATATTACTGTATTTTTTTTATATGTGACACCATTAAATGGCGTCGTCGGCCAGATGGAAAGCAGAGACGTCGAGCCGCGACCCTCAGGTTGACGGTCCTTTTTCTTTTTCCAACTAAGGCGTCCCCCAGGCGAGGCGCTCACCCGCGCGGGTCGTGCTCGGGCTCGGAGTCGTCCGAGTGGTCGGCGGGCGGCGCGCGGCGCGCGTAGGCCCGGCGCGCGGCGGGCGGCGGCGGCGGCTCGGGCGCGTCGGCCAGCAGCGAGCCGCGGTAGGCGCCCAGCGCGCCCCGCTCACCCGCGCGGGTCGTGCTCGGGCTCGGAGTCGTCCGAGTGGTCGGCGGGCGGCGCGCGGCGCGCGTAGGCCCGGCGCGCGGCGGGCGGCGGCGGCGGCTCGGGCGCGTCGGCCAGCAGCGAGCCGCGGTAGGCGCCCAGCGCGCCCCGCTCACCCGCGCGGGTCGTGCTCGGGCTCGGAGTCGTCCGAGTGGTCGGCGGGCGGCGCGCGGCGCGCGTAGGCCCGGCGCGCGGCGGGCGGCGGCGGCGGCTCGGGCGCGTCGGCCAGCAGCGAGCCGCGGTAGGCGCCCAGCGCGCCCCACTCCTCGCCCTCGCCCCACGCCAGCGCGGGCGCGATGCGGCTGTCCGCGAACCGCAGCACCTGCACACACACTCCATGTACGCGCCACGGACGAGGAGACGGAAGGGCACCGACACCACGTCGAAAGTTGCCGGTTCCCCTCCCCTCTGCTAGTGCCCCCGTGCTTATGATGATGAAATCTTTGCACGTTTTTCTTCATGCTTGGGCAAGTTGATGGATTTAGTTACCCTTTTTAACAATGTACTACACTGATATCCAAGCTAAACGTAGACTTGTATTATAGGCCAATTATCCACGAGCGCGTCATTTGTCGAATGCATGCAACCTACGAGCTGCGTCACTCGATCGAAAACCACGGCACGAAACGGCTCAGTTTTCTTTAAACTAGTATCGGCAAAGCACGTATTTTTGTTGTAAAAACGTCAAGTGGTAATAATAAAACGCTAGACGACAGAAAAGGCGAAGACAGGGACCTAATTCTCCATACATCGAAAAAAATTGTAGTCTGTTCCTGCCAGAAAGTTATCAAAACATAATTTCGTATTTATTTATATATATACAAATATATAAAACTAAAAAGTTTGTTTGTTTGGATTCAACTAAACAAACAAACTTTTACGCGTTAATTTCAGAAACTACAGACCAAATTTCAGAAACTCATTGTTTCAGATAATCCATTTATCAAGGAAGGCGAACCGCATCACGCTACTACACTACCCTGAAGAGCGAAGCAGTAATCATTAGAAATGTCGACAAATCGAGTAATTATTCTAGAATTTATTTATCTAACACGCCTTATCCCCGAAGGGATGGCAGAGGCCCACTTTAATTTTTCAAGCGGCCCGCGCCCTTAAGCCATCCAACTTGACTTAACGACTGCCATGTTACTGGCAACCGGGACCAACGGCTTTACGTGCCTTCCGAAGCACGGAAACGCTCGCAAATGTAAATGCCACAAAGTGGTCACCCATCCGAGGACCAGCTATAGTGAAAGTAGCGTAACTGTGATCAGTTATCGTTTACAGAAGGCTGAGTCCGCGGGGCCACGAGTGCTTCAAGTTGAATTTATGAGCAACTTGTTTAAATAGATGCCACGGGAGTTCGAAATATGGCAAATTCTTATATAACCATAGATTTTGATCTAAAATTAATTCTATAAAAAGGTCTATAATTAACAAAATACACCGCCGAGTCCGCCATTTTGTAATACATATAAACAATAAGTGTGCGTCTCAAGACTCGGCCGAGTAGTGACACTGACGCGAAGTTTCCGCTTTGTGGACACAGTTTGATCGTATCTACGCAAGATGCAAACATTTGTCTCGCGATCGTCAATAGACAAGACAAGTTTATTTACGTGGACAATAGACATTAACTAGCGTTCTACTTTAGAGACTGTTTACACTACTAATGGTGTGGTGTAGGGTGTGACGTGTCACCTGGCGCTTGTCCTGGCGCAGCAGCTTTGAGGAGAACTCGGCGAGCGGCTCGAGGAACAGCAGGTTGGGCGGCGGCGAGGGCGCCACTGCGTGCGCGTCGAGCGCGGCGAAGGCTATGCCGGCGCGGTGCAGCGCCGTGAGCGCCTCGCGGTTCTTCACGGCGTCCAGCCCGAACATCACCGCGAAGCGCTTGGCCAGCTCCTTGAGCTCCAGGAACTCGGGCAGCTGGCGGTGCAGCGCGCGGTGGCGCGCCTGCATGTCCGCGAACAGCGACTGCATGGCCAGCTGCATGGTGAGCGCGCAGTTCAGCTTGTTGATCTCGCGCGCCTTGCTCAGCGTCGCCTTGATGATGTCGCCGTAGTCGTTGTAGCACTGCCGACACACACACACACACACACATATACATACTAGTGCCACGAGTTTGTTTGAACCTCGGAACGACGACCTATTGAAGCCTATTACCTGTTAAGGTGGGTCTCTCGAGTGCTTAGTAAGTTGATACGATACGAGTGAGGGCTAACATAAAAAATGCGTAACTAACCCTCCCCGCAGGCGAACGCGGGGAATATTATCCATTCGTCGCGGTTAACATATTAAGGTGTTTATGTTACCAAAAACTGTTAAGCCCCGCCCCTTTTGTGTTAATAAAACATGTTCGTGTGTAAATGAACACGAAAACACGTTGCAGCGGACGCGCGTTTAGATGTATTTTAGGCGACGCACTTCAAAATAAATAAAAGACGAACTTACTACTTAATCATAAATACGCTAATAAATTAGATACCAAATGACCATGTTAAATTGTTGATCAAACGGTCTCTTACTAAACTTGGTCCTTCGAGCCAGATACCAACTACCTAGTTACTACTACTAGGTAGTTGGTATCCGGCTCGAAGGACCAAGTTTAGTAAAGGACCGTACCGTATTTAAAGGTATAAACCTAAACGCGGTTGAGTGAGCCCTGAGGATTTCGTTAGGACTCATTACAGCCTGACATTACAGTACCTTGATGTAGTGCTTGAAGACGTCGGCGGCGCGACGTATGGGCGCCACGTTGTACACGATAAGCTTGCAGTAGGCGGCCAGGAAGTTGCGCCGCTTGTGCAGCTCCTCTATGCGTCTCTCGTCTTGACCGTCTGCAACACGCGGCACGCGTCACACGCCCGTCTTGTGGCTCAAACTAGCAACTCTTATGATGTCTTTATGCTTCAAATTTAACAAGTGGTTTGCAACAATCGACATAGCCCGAACAGCTACAAATATTACATAAAAACATCACTTCACCTCAAGTTGTCACCGAACGCATTGCATTCATTGCATCTATAATGATTGTTACTCCATTACAAACTGGTACGACTCGAGGTGATCGTTTAAAAACAGAATCATGCACTGCGCTACACGCTACATGTTATAGGAAACAAATAAGCTCGTTGATATTGTCCTTCGAATGACATTAGTCGCAGAAAAGTACCACTCCATATCGTGTTTAGTACAAGCCATCCCTTTCGATTATCCTCTGTTAACATCGTACTTCAGATAGTAAATGATAACTTCGATGCTATTAAGAAAAATAATATGAACAATGCAAAAAAATAAACTACATGTACACTGCACAACTCATGCCATATTCACAAAACTCGTCAAGTGTGTTAATAATATTACTGTCAATCCGTTACCGCCAGCGATCACCGGCCACAGCTTAAGTCGAGGACTTTTTGTATCAGATCACATGTATGTCTCTACTTGCCACGGACGGCACCCGAGGCCTTACTGACCCAGAAAATAGTGATTCGCAGTCGGTTTCGGATCGTATGAATGAAGCGGGCGCGACAAATTTTCCCTTAGTAATGTTAAGTGATAACACATAGCGAGTGCACAGCGTCCGCCTGTCGCGTGAGACAAAAATATGCATTATTGGCGCGCGGGGCGACCCCGCTCCGGCTGCGACTGCCGCCTGGCGCCCGGGGCTTTCCAAACATTTCCAACTGAGACTTCAGATATTCATTCGATTATTTTTTAAAACTACAGCGGGTTATTTACACAAAAATTTCGTTTACTAGCGACGCGACAACGTTTAAGCACTGCACGCTTCGGTCGGGTGTGCGCTAGGCGAGGGTCGCCCGGCACGGCGTGGGGGTCGCGCCATTACTAAGGTAAAATACGCCGTCGGGTGTCATCTAGTGCGAACGGAGCGGAGCAAGTGGCTTACCGACGAGGGACCGCGACGCGACAGCCCGCGCGTGTGACATGCAACCAAACATACCACACCGTTAGCGCTACTGCGCTACTCAACACCGACTCTACGTCGACGTTAATAATGCATATTTTTTCTCGGCCCCTGCCTCCGTACGCTACGCACGCGGCGGCAGGGGCTTGGAAGGCCCACGCCTACCTACTGCGAGCGCCGTTACTCGCTTCGGCTAACATATCTACTTTAAACTTCCTATTAGACGGTATGTTTATTTTGTAGTTGAACGGCGAATAACAGCGCTCGCGACTTTATTACATCTATTTCCAAACCGCGCCCAAACCCTTATTTCGACATTCTGGATCGACTACATAGTGCGCGTTCGTACTGTGCGCGATCCGAAAATACATGTACCGTATGAATTCTAAATTAGATCCTATTATTCTCACCCCCAATAAAATGAACCTTTGCAAACAAATGGCTATTTAATAACATGATTGGAAAAACACACCTAATAAATTACATACTAATATTGAAAGAGCTTTGCGTTGTTTGACGGGGTGAAGTAGTCCATATTATGCCATTTTACAAGTAAGGCTGTCTACACACCTAGGCCGGCCGGCATGACCCCGGCCGAGGCAGTGCCGGCGAATTAGGTTTGTAAACAGCTCATTTACCTAAGCATCGAATTATTGTTTAATAAACGCATCGCCTAGGCCCTAAACGACAGGACTGATGTACGACTCCTAGATTCCCTCACTTTTCTCATGATTCTTTTTCACTGTTTTTAAATTACGACATTACTCACTTGTATAAAACATATGAGTAAATATTGTAGAACATTTTCTTTAACACAGCGCTATCTAGTCCATATTAAAATAACAAGCTTGTGCTTTGGGATCTGGACAACATACTTAAAAAACAACCATACTCTGAAATAATCATCTACAGATCACACAAATGTTTGTTCCGACCCGGGATCGAACTCGTGACTTTAGCTACCAGCTTTTACATACACAAAGTACGAGAATTTGTTACTTTTACACTCTCAAACGGCAAGACCAATTGGTTTGGAACAGCTAGATCCAATTCAATGTGGAGGTAACTGACATTGCGGGTTAACACAAAAAAATCACAAAGTACTAAAATTATAAAGGTGAAAGTTTGTGATGATTGTTACTCTTACATGCTGAAACGGCTGAACCGTTGAAGCGCTCGTGGCCCCGCGGTCTCAGTGTTCTGTAAACGATCACTGAGTTACGCAACTTTCACTATGGCTGGTACTCGGATGGGTGACCACTTTGTGGCATTTACAATTGCGAGCGTTTCCGTGCTTCGGAAGGCACGTTAAGCTGTTGGTCCCGGTTGCCAGTAAAATGGCAGTCGTTAAGCCTGGTTGAAGGCCTTATGGGCGGCTTAAAAATTTCAACAGCAGGTAGCCACAACCTGCGTCTGTCTATTTCAACACGGCAATGGGCTCACCACCTATTACGTGGGACAGGATCTACAAGGTGAAAAGTGGGCATATAATATGCCTCTGCCACCCCTTCGGGGATAAGGCGTGATGGATATTTATTTATTTATTTTTACATGCTGAAACGGCTGAACCAATTAAGATAAAATTGGGTGTGGAGATAGTTGACACCCAGGACTACACAACATATAGGCTACTTTTTATCCCGAAAAAGAAGTTCTTCTCATGGGATAAGCAAAGAATTGTAATATATTTGTTGCTTTTGAAGAGACAAACTAATTACATGATTTAAAATATTTCCCAATAATGTATCTTTATCGAACTATTTGGCGTTTATTAGACCCTGTAAGACAATACTAGAACGAGCACGTACACTTAGGAAAGTTCGTTAAAGTACGCATTGGCCGGTGAGATAATGCATTCCTGACATTGTCGGTGTCGCCTATCGCAGTATACGAGACTCACATACATTCTCTCACCGAACCGGTCGGACTATGATATAAAATTACACGGGTATGTGTATAGTGCTATTAACTTTCTGAAAAAGATTAAGTAGGGCACACTGGCAAGTTGCTGCAAAGAGCAAAGACAGCCATAATAAGAATTGAATTGAGTAGGAGTCTACGCACACTAGTAACTTACAAATCGAGCGATAGTTTGTTCTAGCAATCGCTACGAGAGTGTGCGAGCATTGATGATTGCAAATCTATACAGTTTCGTCCGATCCAATATCAGAAATGTAACCTTGTTGGTTTGCAACTGTGTAATACTTAACAATGGACTCTGCTCGTACTACTCGTCAATATTACATCGAAATACAAGACAATTATAATTATAATATTACCTGGTGACTCAATCATCTATCAACGTCCAGTGGAAACCCTTACAAACTTGTAATTTTTAGGGTCAGCTGCTTTTATAATTCAAACCCACTAAGAAAGGATTTTTGGAAATTTTATCTTTATATAAAATAGGGGATAAAAGGTTGTATGAAAGTTCTTCTTTTTCAAAGTTAGAAACATAAAATTTTTAACACATATTTTTGGTTACAAATAAATGGAACGTGTTCCGCGGTTTTGCATAATATTTCCTTTAAGGGGGTAAAATAGGAATTCTAAGTTAATATAGGAGATTCATTTTCAAATATAGTAACATCAAATTTCGTATTTTTACTTCTTGTTAAAAATAAATAAACACCTTATGGGTGTAAAATAGGGAATAACAATTTGAAGGAAAATATTTGAAAACTAATTAGGGGTATAGCTTAGAGGTGTGTATAATGTCACGTCAAATAATGTCACGAGCGAAGCAGGGAGGCACAGCTAGTTTAGACATATTTTTTGCACTGCGCACTTAGATTAGATATAAAATGCGCGCGAAATAGGTACAGCTGACTAGTTCGTTATCCTGTACTTTTTTAATAATGCTGTATGTTATGTTGGACAGTATAAACTGTAGTTCCGGTTTGCAAATAGCATGCAATTGCAAGAGAAAAAGAAAATAAACAAGTATCATGTGTAAAATTGACGACTGCAGTAGAGTCGTCTCTGAAAGTATTCTGCGGTTGTAAATCAACAGGCTGTATATCGAGAGGAATGCATGTGCAGACGTACCGTAGTTGTGGTGCACGAAGACGAACTCCTGTATGAAGTCGTCGAGCAGGTCGCAGAGCTGCGGGTCGGGCTCGTAGACCAGCTGGCGCATGTCGGGGTCGCCGGGGTGGTGCAGCGTGGCCAGGTGCTCGGCGAAGAAGATGAGCAGGTCGCACAGGCTGGTGTAGGCCTCCTCGCGCAGCTCGCTCGTCAGCCCCGCCGCCATGATGTCGCGGCAGAGCGCCGCGTAGGCGTGCAGGCGCGCGCGCAGCGCCGCCGCGCCGCCCGCGCCCGCGCCCACACCCGCGCCCACGCCCGCGCCCGCCTCCAGCCCGTGCAGCGACCACAGGATGGAGTAGAAGCACGCGCGCACCACGTACACCAGCGCCTGCACACGCACGCATACGCACGTATAGCTCACTCGACAACTATACACTCAACAAATACTTTATTTTTAATTATTATATTCATTTATTTATTTGTTTAGAAATTTCATAATCACATCCACCATTTTCGCCCTCGTAGCCCCTTTACCTATGGTAATGTTACATGAATAATTTAGTTAGACTACTGCTTCATAATTTTCTCGTCGACAGCTGCCGTCTGGGGAATAACATCTTTATTTGAATGAATGAATGAAGCTTTATTTGCACGAACATGGGTACATTAATTTGTTAGTAGTTACATTACATGCTGGTTGTTTCACCAATTCAACCTTAGAAGTTGTGCAAATATTATTTTATATGGTGCCCTATTTGGCACACATTTAAATCTAGCACTTAGAACATACTTTTAGATAGAACATAAAAGCTGCTGCACGTACCTGTGGGGGCATCATGGTCTCGTTGTCCTTGAGGCACTTGGGCAGGTCCTCAAAGAGCGAGTCCCAAATATTGGTGTCGTTGAGATTATGACACATGTACATGATGGACACCTTCCGCAGAGAGTTGGTGACATTGAACAGCTCGTCCGCGTCGGGCGTCTCGCCGCCCTCCAGTAAGGAGCGGTATTCGTCGATGGCCTCCTTGTACCGGTTCACGCACATGTCGGTGATGGTGGCCCGCGCGACGTTACAGCGCGTGTAGACGCCGCATTGTTCCGTGCACAGATATTCCAGTGTGCGGCCGCACGTCTCCAGGACCTCCGCCTCGGTCTGTACGCTAACTACTTCACGGATCTTGTTCAGTAGTAGGCTCAGGTTCTGTGCACAAAAACACACCTTTATAACAGTGGCAGGGACTGTTTGTGGTTGATTTACTTAATAATCAACATAAAACTCAATTCAATCACTAATGCAACACTTTCTACAGAAGATATCCACAATTTTCCACATGTGCACCAGTATAATATTGCAAGATGTGTTGCTATGACAGAGAAAGATTTTGTAAATTGTTGAGAGTGGCACTTCGACCCTGAACACATAGGTTGGAATGACAAAGGAGAGGGTGTAAGTTGAAGAGCTCTTCAGATTACGATTCTTGATAGATTCGTGTCTAGTACACAGATAGAAGTATGTATTTATTCTTTGCCTCTAAGGCTGCAAGGGGCCTGACCTCTGGGGCTCAAACGATCTCACACGCTAGCGGTGCATCTATCGACCAACGCTTCAGGTAAAGAAGCAAGTTACGTTTTGCGTGCAAAAGGGTGGGATGCTACAATCGAAGAAAAGTAGTATCGGAAACTACACCTCTAAGGTAGTGAAAGGGTAAGTGCTAGTTGGACTCACGGCCTCCTGGCGCTGCGTGGTGTAGAGCTCCAGGTCGAAGTACTGCGGGATGGAGACGAGGTTGGCGAGCTTCTCGGGGTCGGCGCCGAACTTGTCGAGCAGCGCGGGCAGCGCGGCGATGAAGTGCTGCGTCATGCGCGCGCGGTCGTCCGCCACCTGCTTGGCCTGGTCGCGCGACGCCGCGCCGCGCCGCGCCGCGCCGCGCCCCACGGGCGGCTCGCCCGAGCTGGCCTGGCGCACGCAGCACACCATGAGCTCGATGAGCGACGACTCCTGGCGGTTGTCCAGCGCCTCCTCGCCCGCGCCCGCCTCCTCCAGCAGCAGGTCCGTCATGCACTCCCAGTCCTTCATCATGGGGTTGGAGTCGAGCAGCGCGTCCACCAGGTAGGCGCCGTGCTCGTGCAGCTCCGACTCGATGAAGAACTGCACCAGGTCGCGCACCAGCGGCGTGGCGGGCAGGCGCAGCTTGCCGCGGCGCGAGCGGGCGCCCTCGGGCTCGCCGGCGTCGGGCGCGTCGGCCGGCGCGCGGAACAGCCGCACGTTGAGGAACTCGCCCGCCGCCACGGCCACGGCGCGGCACGACGAGTACACCAGCTCGTACACGTTCTCGCAGTCCTTGTCCGTCAGCACGTCGGGGTGCATGCGCGACCTGTCCCCCAAACACACATCTTACAGTCAATGCTAGGACCCTATTCACATTGTTGAAACCATTGTACATATTGACATACGAGTAGGAGCTTCAACTTGGGTCTAACAAACGTTTCTTTCTTTAAAAGCTCAATAAATCTACAAAAAAATACAAGAAAAACGGTGTTTTTACTTTTTTATATCTCTACAAATGGTTGAAATGTTTACGATTAAAGTGCGTATAGCGCGAGTGACCGCATACGTCACAACCCTGCTCATTCATCAGTCGCACTCTCGTTCGCACCCGAAAGCCGCACCGCGCCTTGTCGCGTCTGTGCGAGGCTGTGACGTCATAATGGGCGCGCCTAATCTCGAGAATTCAAAAAATGACTAAAGCTTCTCGTCGTTGTATCTTCGAAAATACTGCATGTATTGAAGTGAAATAAAAACTAATGTAATGCACTTGAGCTACGCTCCAATTTTATCTGTGTTTAACAGTAATATTTTGACCCTTTTGTGTTCTCCATTATACTTAAACACTTAAGTTTTTAAACCTGCTCAAATTTGTCACGCGCCACAGCGTCAATAGACCGTGGTTTAGGGCCGCTATCTCAACCCACAGGGCTAGGATAGCGACCCTCAACTTGACGACTCAAAAATATGCCTTTTCACGCTTCTCTTAAAAGACCCAGGATTGTAAGAGGAGGGAAACACGTGCGCCGGCAGAGAGTTCCATGTCAAAAAACAAAAGATGGACCTTCGGAATCTTTCCGTTCTGGGCAAGATGGGTGTCCACAGTGTAAGGATGACATCTCTGCCCCGCCCGTGTTTTTCGGGAACGCAAGGGGGAGGGGGGGACTAGTTGGAAGATCTCTTCAGAACACTCATTGTGGTAGATGCGGTAAAATGCAGCTAAGCTGGCGACCGTTCTGCGCATCTCCAACGGCTCAAGATTGCCAGTTACATCTGGACAATCTATGGTGCGGGTGGCATGTCGCTGCAACGTGTCGAGAGCTTCAAGCAGGTATTTGGCGGAGCCATCCCAGAGATGTAAGCGGTATTCCACACACGGACGACACTTATATAATAAGCATCTCTGTTCCGGCGTGTAAAACCCCCTCACCCTGTTAAGGACTCCGAGCTTGCGGAGGCCAAGCTGATGCACCCCTCGATGTAATTTTTATTGTTGAGCTCTCCATGAACGTCCAACCCAGAATGCTGAGGTAGTTTTGCAGCAGTAGTGTTGTGCTCTGAAGAGTTGGAAGGGGAAGGAAAGGGGATAATGTAGCAGTAATTGCGTTTGCGTTTTCCTGGCATTGAACTCGACCAGATTATTGAGATACCACCGAGAGATGCGGTCCAAACTACGATCGAGTTTAGCCACAACTTGTCCCCTCATAGCCTTAACATCCGTCCGCTTTACCGCCGGGTGACTAATATATCCCCCATGTAGTGTACTATCGCCTGCATAGCAATGTATACTGCCCAGGGACAACATATCATTTATATGCAGAAGAAAGAGAGTGGGTGACCCCTGCGGCACGCCAGCATTTATCTGCAAGTAGTCGGAGGCCTGACCGTCGCATTGGACCCGAATAGAAAAGTTGAGGTGGCAGGCCATATGCCGGAAGCTTGGAAAGAAGTGATGCGTGCCAGACTCTATCGAAAGACTTGGCGATGTCCAAGCTGATGGTCAAGGATTCGCCATGCTTGTCCATAGCCTCACCCCAAAGGTGTGTAACGTACGCTAGAAGTGGTAACTGCGTCTTTGATTTGTGTGGCACTTCAACTGTAACGGGTTAGGTTAGGCTGATTGTCGAGTATGCATCGGTGATATTTGCCACGAGGTACCAGCCTGTGCACGCAGCATACTGACTCGCGATACGTGTCCATACTGGTATATTGTAATCTGCTACTAACTTTATACATACATACATATTGTCACGCCTATATCGCCGAAGAGGTAGGCAGAGGCATACTGTACGCCTACAATTCACCGTGTGCATTTTCGTCCCCACGTAACAAGTGGTGAGCCCATTGCCGTGTTGAAATGGATAGGCGCAGGCTGTAGCGACCTGCTGTTGAAATTTTTCAAGCCGCCCATAAGTCCTTCAACCAGGCTTAACGACTGCCATTTTACTGGCAACCGAGACCAAAAGCTTAAGATGCCTTCCGAAGCACGGAAACTCTCGCAAATGTAAATTCCACAAAGTGGTCACCCATCCAAGGACCACCTATAGCAAATGTTGCTTAACACAGTGATCGTTTACAGAACACTGAGTCCGCGGGGCCACGAGCGCTACTAACTTTATAACCTAAAGACTAGAACCTGCTTAGACTAGAATTATTAATTAGGTCCTTAGCATCTTTAAAACCTGGTTGATAACACCTGAATTTTTTTTTTATGTGGAGGAAGGCATTATGTTGGCGATCACTCAACTAGCCTTATAATACTAACTACTAAGAAAAATATAGCCTGTCATTATTATCTAGACGACACTTACTTGAGAATAGCAATAACAAGTTTAACAGCATGAACAGCAACATCAGTCTCTTTATCTAGGGTCATAGACACAATCCTGTCCTTAAACTTTGATGTGAACAGCTCCAGCTTGCCTTTTAACTCTTCACACTCATATAAAGGCTGCAAAGCTTGTAAACATCGGAGACGGACCTCACCCACCTATGACAAATGCAGCAATATATTAAAAAATAATATTATAGAAGATAATTCCCAAAACTCAACGAAAACTAACCTTATCGTGCAAAGTCCAGCCAATGTACTTGAGGTACAGATCATCCAGAAAATGTGCTGGAAACTTTTCCATCCAGCTCCCAATCTCTGACATGGTGATCGCCCTGATATCAGGTAATGTGTCCCTGGCATATCAATTTCTAATTAGACTCACTATAAAATAGATATATTACTTGTATACTCTATTATTACTAAAGTAGCTTGAGATTAGTGACTTTCTTGCCCAGACAAGACTGAGCCGATTATATTTGCGCAGTAGAGGATTTGGATCCGAGATTTGTGAATTGCACTACAGAAGAGGAAACCTTGATCCAGAATCTTGGACAGAATCGTATCCAGAATATTGGACACACAAACACAGATTAAGCAGGTTAGGTATTTTTTTTAAATATGAGATGGAATGATTTTGAACAATATACAACACTGCTTTCAAATGGATGACCCCCTAGCAAGCAATTCTAGGTGGACATCCATTCAATCAATCAATGACTCTCTTGAGGGCCCCACATCGGGAAGAGTAAGAGTCACCGCTAGAACACACCCTTGACCATCACTCCGTCTACTTCGACTCCTAATTAAGAATTTTTGAAGCTTGAAGAGGGATGAAGAGTAGAAGCGTGCCCGTCGCCATCCCTGCCTGCTAAGGCTGCAATTCTACTCCGACACGAGTGCCACAGGAGCGAACCATGTTAGGGCGTGCCCCCGAGGCGACGCGCACCAGTTCGTCCCCGCTGGTGCGATCGGGGGGGAGGGGAGCGGCGTAGGGGACCGCCACCCTACACGCGCGGCCCGACACACAGGGAAGTGGAGGATGGAGTGCAGGGTAGCTGCGTGGAATGTTAGGGGAGGAATGGAAGAGAAGATGAATGAGTTGATGGATGTAATGAATGAGAGAAAATTAGATGCTGTGTGCTTGACAGAGACCAAGCGCAAGGGCAGCGAAGTCTTGGAGCTCCCGGGTGGGATGCTCGCGCTATGGTCTGGAGTACTAGAGAGCGAGCATGGCAGTCGGGGGGTTGGGATTTTGTTGTCCTCGCGATTGGTCTCCGGTATGTACGAGTATTAATTGGTTGGTCCTAGAGTCCTCTGAATCCGTTTAAAGCTCGGTTTGACGAAAGTTTTCCTGGTGGCTGCTTACGCACCAGTGTCTTCGTCGAGTGCGATTGAGCTAGAGGACTTCTGGGAGAGTATGAGAGAAGCTCTTAATGTGGTAGAAAGAAATGAAAGACTTATAGTGTGTGGAGACTTAAATGGATGGGTGGGTACAGCTCGCGATGGATTTGAGTCGGTACTCGGGAAGTATGGAGCAAAAGGGTGAATGACGCCGGCAAGCTTATACTGGCATTTTGTAAGGAAAAGGATTTGTTTGTGGCGAACACAATGTTCAACCACAAACAAATTAATATGTATACTAGGAGATGTAAGTCAAAGAGAAGCATGATAGATCTATTCCTAATGGATAGTCGGCTCCGTAAACAGGTGATGGACACAAGGGCTTATCGTGGCGCTGAGCTGGGATCAGACCACTACCTAGTCATAACTAGGATTAGAGGTCTGCTCGCGGGTTGGCGTCATCGTGCCGAGTGTCCTGAACCTGGGCCGACTTATAGCATCAAAAGCTAGAAGCTGCAGGATGCATCCATTAGGGATAAATATAAAGAAAGGGTAGTCGAAAAGCTTGGCGACGTCAATGTTAGTAGTGAGAGTGTGGAAAGTGTATGGCAGAACCTTAGGGATAGTATGGTAAATGCCGCTGTGGAAGTGTGTGGAGAGACAAAAAGAGGCAGTAGTAATAAACGCGATGCATGGTGGAATTATGAAGTGAAAGAAGCCGTACGAATGAAGAAGAAAGCATGGTTGGACTACATAGCCTCGTTGGACTACTTAGCCTCGCGGACTGATTTGAATATGAAAGAGAGATACAAACTGCAAAAGGTTAACACTAAGGCACTGATAGAGGAAGCTCGTGAAAGGTGCAGAATGAAAGCGGATGAAAGGTTGTCGTCCAATTTCCGAGATAATGCCAAGCTCTTCTGGAAAGAGGTAGGCAAGACTCGGAGTTGTTTGACAGTCTGCAGTATGAATAAAGTGCTTAGTGTTGACAACGATGTCCTAACAAAATAAACTGACGTCCTGCAGATATGAAGTAAATATTATGGAAGGATGTATGCAAGTAAGGACAGAGATGCCGCATCGGGAAGTGGAGCTCACTGTGACGCTCCGGATCCTGGTGTCATTGAAGTCATTAGTATGAAAGAGATTGAACAAGCGATAAGAAGTATGAAATGTGGTAAGCCTGCGGGAAAAGACAGAGTTACTGCTGAGATGATCAAGTACGGTGGGTCGCGCGTCTGGGACACTCTATGTCTGTTATGCAACTTGTGCTGGCGGACGGGTGAGGTCCCAGATGATGGCGAATAGCAGTTGTAGTACCTATCTACAAAGGGAAAGGCTCTCGCCTAAACTGCTCCAGCTACAGAGCGATCAGCTTGGTCAGCTTAGCTAGTAAGGTGTATATAACTAATTGAATCGGGCGTTACATGGCGGAAATCCATCGTAGAACGATAATAAAGGAGGGGAGGAGGATCCCACCACACACCCTCGATTCGTCAATCCTAACGCACGACGGTCAAGGATAACCTCCACAGACAATTGTAACGAAGATATGACGAAGCGAACTCCTCAAGGAAAATGATGTAGGAGAGGCAAAAGGAAACCCTACCCTCCAGGTTGTCAAAACTTTTGCAATATTCCGCTTTACAAGGTGGCACTTAGTCGACAAGTCGACACGTGTTTCGCCTACACACGAGGCATCCTCAAGACTGCTTGACAGCAAGTGTGCTCAGCGCGTTCCGCTCCGCCTTTTTATCACACTATCTCCCCACTACCCCCACTCGTCACCGAGGCACTACGTGATCTGTGTTGCCTGTTCGAAAATAAATTGAGTAATGGAGAAGTGTGAAAATCGGTCTGTTCGTTCAACAATGTATCCCCTTTATGTTTAATAATGTCTAATTGTTCTAAAACGCACAGTTTAAAACTTTTTTGACGAAAATGCTAAACTTCTAACGTATGATTACTATCTAAGTTATGACCGGTGTCCAACAGATGTTAGGCAAAATGTGATTTTTCGGTATGGCAATTTCGAAAAGCTGCTAAGTGTTCTTTATATCTAGTTTCAAATGAGCGACCCGTTTGGCCTATATATATGTTTTTACAACGATCGCAAATTAATTTATAAATACCCGATTTTTTGTGACGATCTATACTATCTTTGGCATTACATAAACGTTTTAAAGAATTTTGGGATCTATAGGCTGAATAAATATTATTTTCTCTAAGTACCCTCGCCACACGCTGAGTAATATTGCCAAAATAGGGTAGACTCGAAGTAAACTTTTTGCTCTCCCTGACTGATGGATACAAAAGAAGTTTAACCATATTATTTTGTTTTTTATTAATCAGAGAATGTATTATCTTCGAGCTATAACCGTTGGACTGCGCAATGTGACAAATAGTATTTAGTTCGTTTTTATATGACTCTTTGCTTAACGGAACGTTTAATAACCTATGAACCATACTGTGGAATGCTGCTAGTTTGTGGTTCCACGGGTGACATGATGTGGAAGGAATTGTAGTGTCTGTATAAGTTGGTTTACGATATATTCCGAAATTGTGATTGGTGCCCTTTCTGGAGATGGATAGATCTAGAAAATTCAGTAAGTGGTTTTGTTCTATTTCTAATTTAAACTTGATTCTAGGATGAATATCATTTAATTTATTTAGAAAGATACTCAGTTGTCTATGTGTCCCAGTCCAACCCATAATAATATCATCAACGTATCTGTAATAATACAAAATACTACTGTTTTTGACAATATGGTTGTTTTCAAAGTAGTCCATAAATAAGTCTGCCATTAAGGGGCTCAAAGGTGATCCCATTGCTAAACCTTCTTTTTGGATGAAGAATTCGTTATTAAACCGAAAATAATTTTGTTTCATACAGAGTTCCGTTAAACGTAAAATGTCACTGATCTGTTCTGGATGTAATCTATTTATTTCCAACATATTTTGTATGATTTTTAAACACTCCTTGTACGGAACGTTTGTAAACAAACTATCGACGTCCAATGAGACTAATATGGAATTACGCGGCAACTGGATATCTTTAATTTTCTCGATCAAATCATAGCTATTACGAATACTATATTTTGGATTGAAACCGGTTCTCTCTCTAATAATTACATTGAGATATTTAGCTAATTTATAAGTGGGCGCGTTTATATATGAAACTACTGGTCGTACAGGTACATTTTCCTTATGAATTTTCGGTAAACCGTAAAGCAGTGGGCATTGTGGATTCATCGGTATCAAAGTTCGCAGGTTGTGTATGCAAAGGTTATAACAGCAAGAATGCAAGAAAAATCTGAAAGGTATTTGTGGGAGGCTCAATGCGGATTCCGACGTGGAAGAGGTTGCATGGATCAAGTGTTTTCTCTCCGCATGATCGCGGAGAAGTTTCTGGCTGTTAGCCAGAAGGTTTTCTGCGCTTTTGTGGATCTAGAGAAAGCATTTGATAACGTTGTGAGAGAAACTCTGTGGGACTTGCTGCCCGGATATGGTGTGGACGGCTCGCTACTGCGGGCAATAGAGTCGCTATACAGGGACTGTAAGGCTTGCGTGCGAGTAGGGGGGGGTGTGACACCTCTTTTCGACGTCTGTACAGGCGTCAAACAGGGTTGTGTCATGTCTGCCTGGCTGTTCATAGTGTATCTGGACAGTTGCCTGCAGAAGTTGAAATATTGTGATATGGGTGTGACTTTGGGTGACCTTCAGGCATTAGTCACTAATATGAAAGAGGAGTGTGAAAGAAAGGGTCTCCGCTTGAATGCAAGTAAAACTAAGGTTCTGGTATTTGAAAGAGAAGACGTAAGAACTAAGTGCGAGATTTGGGTAAATCAGGAATGTCTAGAGCAAGTGAATGAAATTGTGTATTTAGGGAGTATGTTTAGCACGAATGGAAGATGTGATTCGGATGTAGAACGGCGAGTAACTGCCGGAAACAAAGTTAACGGTGCTTTGTCCCAATTAGTAAAGCGACAAAGCATCGTAAAAGAAGCACGACTCGCGATTCATAACGCAGTGCTAGTGCCAACGTTGCTTTACGGTAGCGAAACCTGGGTATGTCAGAAGAAAAGTAAGCTGAATGCTGTGGAGATGCGATCACTTCGAAAATTGTGCGGCGTAACCTTGGCCGACCGAAAACGCAACGAAGTGATACGCAATATGGCAGGGTTAAGTGAAAGTTTCAGCGTTAAGCTGGAAAAGGGCGTGCTCCTTTGGTTTGGACACGTTCAACGAATGAGTGAGGAACGATTGACGAAGAATATATATTGTGCGAAAGTAGAGGGCAGAAGAAGTCAAGGTAGACCGAGACTTACATATGAAGACCACGTGAGCGGATTGCTCAAGAACGGAAGAGTCAAAAGTAATCGGATACCCAGACGTGCATGTATGAAGCGATTAATGAATCTACAGGAAGCGAAAGAAGTATGCATGGATCGCGATGCCTGGCGATCTGTCCTCTCTGACTACCCCGTCAGGGATACAGCGTGAAGATAGTTAAGTTATAGTTAAGTTAATTAAGAATTTTCGAAATAATAGACCTCACCTATATCTATGCACAAACACCGATTTGAACATATAGGACAGCATATTCTTGATCTCTTCCATGTTTTCCTCGAGCTCCTGTCTTTTGGCGACCAGCATCTCCAGGCGCTCGGTAGCCCGCTTGTCCCGTGCCTTCAACCTCTCTGCTTCATACTGACGCAAACAGTTGTCGCAGTTGACACTTGTCAGAAGAGCCACGTCTACTAAGGCTGTCATTAGTTTCATCACTGTTGAAAACACAGCTCATTATTGAATCATGTCATGATGCACGTGTTTAAAGAGAATTTAAAAAGGTGACCACCACGGCTCCCGTCGCACCTACTTAATCTATAATTAGCCACGCTTATACATTCTACAATAATGTATGAAAAATTGCCTATTTGTCGATATTTATGTTTACTGCTCAGCTCCCTAGGGTAGTGGCCTGATAATATACAGCCTATAGCCTTTCTCGATAAATGGGCTATCCAATACAAAAAGTTTTTTTTTTACATCCGACCCGTAGTTCCCTAAAAAAATAAACTCTTCAGCTTTATAATATTAGTATAGATATAACAAAGCTTAAGTCGTAAGCTTAAGTCTGCGTACGCGCGCGGTCACTTGCGGACGCCTTGTTGTAAAAATGTCAGTGAATAATTATGTGAAGTGTACGAACTGTAATGTTGTTATTTCGGAAGTGTTGGCGTTTATACGGAATAAACACGATGTGATGGACAATGAAAGTCTTATCCGAATATGTGCATCTGCTTTTTCTGAAGAGGAGATAGATGAAGCGAAAAAATTGTTATTTGTGTCAACGAAAACAAACTAGAAACTTGTGTCGAGGCGTAAGAATAAGAAGCAGAAAGATTTGGAAGACATTATTTCGGTATTTAAAACTATTGATCCCGAACATATCCCAGTATTTGTGGCGTATGATCTCCACAAATTGCCACCGATCTGTTTCGATCATGTGGATGTAACAAAACTACTAAAAGATTTGATGGTTTTATATCATCATATCTAACGTGAATAAAGAAGCTACCGAAAGAGATATTTGTGACTACATACAATGTAAATTTGGAGAAAATCGGTTTTTCCTATGGTGGCGGTGATACCGTGTGATAGTGATCGTATAGTCGCTATAAAAACATTGCACAAGGATCGTTCATTGTTAATTTTTTCTGTGTATATGCCGACAAACTCTGCGGATAATTTTATTGAATTTACACAGTGCTTAAGTGAAATTGTTGCTATAATAGAGAGTAGCAACGTTGAGTCTGTATTCATGTTGGGGGACTTTAACGCTCATCCAGGAAAGCGTTTTGCAACGGAGTTGCTTGCAGTGAGTGCGGAGCAATCGTGGTCGTGTGTGGACATGGAACTCCTACCTCAAGATACGTATACCTATTAAAGTACCGCCAATGGCGCTCTTAGCTGGTTGGATCATGTATTGGTGAGTAGTGCGGCGAGAAAGTTAGTTGTGAACGCCTCGGTATTATATGGTGTTTACCCGTCAGATCATTTGCCTTTGTTGGTGGAGTGTAGTGTCGATTTAATTACACCTAAAATTTCATCACCATTTTTTTCTTTTAACAAAGTAATCTGGGGAGAACGAAATAGCAATCAGATAAGGGAATATAGCGAATGTACTGTGATTCAATGGTTCGGACTGCTGTTGGCGACACGAAACCCTTCCCCATCACCGTCGGGGTACACCAGGGTTCGGTCCTTAGTCGGCTTCTGTTCAGTGTAATATTAGACGAATTGTCGGACAGCATCAGGAACTCACATGAGCAGCCTCCATGGTTGCTCATGTATGCTGACGATATTGCGCTGGCAGACGCGGACAGGGGCAGATTGGTGCGACGTGTAAAGGCGTGGAAGGAGACGCTTGAGAACGGCGGTCTGAAACTAAATGTGGCGAAGACCGAGTACTTGGCACTAAACTCGACAGATCCCACATCCGTCCGCATAGACAGTGATTTGGTCGAGCGCACGGACCAGGTTAAATACCTGGGATCTGTTTTCACACGTCCAGTGACATCGATTGCGATGTCAAGTCACGCATTGCTGCCGCGTGGGCCAAATGGCGGGAGATGACCGGTGTCATTTGTGACCCTAAAATGCCGATCCGGTTGAAGGGACAGGTCTACAAAACCATTATTAGACCTGTCCTTTTACATGGCAGTGAGACGTGGCCGATACTGGAGCGTCACAAGCAGGAGCTGCGTGTCACGGAAATGAAGATGCTGCGGTGGATGTGTGGGAGGAACTCTCGCATCCGCGGCAGCCTTCACGTCCGTGACATTGTAGACAAGTTGCAAGAGTGTCGCCTTCGTTGGTATGGTCACGTCTTGCGGCAACCCCGGGCGTCGCGAGACGCAACTGGGACATACGCTCGGATGATGATGATGAAGGGAATATAGCTAATATTGCAATTCCCAGTTGAGGCAATTTGATTTCCCTATTGAATTTAGGCACTGTGCCGATAACATGTGTAATAATATAAAACATCACGTAATATTAGACAAAATGTATAACAAACTGATTTGTATTTTTAACGATGGTGCAGACTGTACTTGTAATATTTCAAATAAACAAAACAAGAGTAGATACGTACCCGGTTGGAACATGCCCGTCTGCGACTCTTGTAAAAGGGCACGATTATGTTATCAGGTGTGGTTATCATGTGACAAGCCTTCTAGTGGTCCTGTCTTCAATGATATGTCTAGTTCTAAAAAGTTTTTTAAAAGTCAACTGAAGCTATGTCTGGACAACCGGCAGCAAATTAAAATGGACCTAATAGCTAGAAATCACGCAGACAAGCAATATGGAAAATTTTGGAAATCTACTAATAAATTAAATCCTAAATTGAGTTCCCCGGTGAGTGTGGCGGGTGTGCACGATTCAAATGGAATAGCAAATACTTTTCGGAGCTATTTTAAGGTTGAGTCATCGGGTGCGCCAGTGCCGCTAGTAAACTGTGCTCAGGATGTCAAGAAGGGAGGTGACGAGATCGTTCGTTTCTCTTCTAAAGAAGTAGCCTGTGTAATTAATAAAATGCAAAAAGGCAAGTCACCAGGCCACGATGGCCTTAGCATAGAGCACCTGAGACATGCGGGTATACATGTAGCACGCGTTCTTTCCTTATTTTTTAATTTGTGTGTCATATATATATATATAAGTCATAGTTATTTGCCAAATGATCTAATGAATACAGAGGTTGTACCTATAGTGAAAAATAAGACAGCAGATGCCTCTGACATGATAAAAAAATAAAAAATAAAAATGTCTTTATTTTGCATAGACCATTTCAACGGCGCTTACAAAATGTCATACACTAAAACTAAAAAAAAAAATTGTATATTTAAAGTGACCACCGGTTCGGAACGCGGCCCACCTGAGAAGAACCGGCAAGAAACTTAGGAAGGCCTTTTTTTGATGGCCTATTTACAATTTAATATATTATGACTATAATATTTTATTTGCCAGCAGATTGCCAATAAAACGGCAGTCGTTAAGCCAAGTTGAAGGCCTTATGGGCGGCTTAAAAAATTTCAACAGCGGGTCGCCGTAGCCTGCGCTTGTCCATTTCAACGCGGCAATGGGCTCACCACCTGTTACGTGGGACAAAAATTCAACGGTGAAATGTGGGCGTTTAACATGCCTCTGCCTACCCCTTCGGGGATAAAGGCGTGACAATATGTATGTATGTATGTATGTTGCCAGCAGATCATTTCCAGGCATCCCTGTCCTGTAAATAGTCTTGAATAGAGTAATAACCTTTTTCACAAAGCTTTCTTTTAATAAACTTTAAATTTATTTAAAGGTAAATTTCTCAGGTCACAGGGAAGCTTGTTGTAAAAGCGTATACAGTTACCCTGGAAAGAATCGCCAATCTTATGCAGTCGACAGTGGTGAACTAAAAGATTGTTTTTATGTCTAGTGTTTATATTATGTATATTACAGAGTTTAGTAAACTGTGATAGATTTTTCTGGACATACATAAGATTGGCAAAAATGTATTGTGATGCTAAGGTTAGAATTTTTACTTCTTTGAATTTTTCTCGGAGGGAGACTCTGGGGCCCAAATTATATATAGCGCGTACAGCCCGCTTTAGAAGAACAAAAATGTTATTTACATCTGCAGCACTCCCCCAAAGGAGAATACCGTAAGACATAATACTATGAAAATAGCTGAAGTAAACCATTCTAGCCGTATCTACATCTGTTAGAGTCCTGATCTTTTTTACAGCGTATGCAGCCGAACTTAACCTAGAGGCCGTCTTTTCTATGTGCAAATTGGCATCAATAGTTATGCCAAGGAACACAGTTGATTCCACAAACTCTAACACCTGTCCATTAAGTTGAACATTGGCCGTAACTTGTTTTACATTTGGTAGAGTAAATTTAATACATTTAGTTTTGTTTTCGTTTAGGCAAAGATTATTTGAGCTGAACCAATGCACTACTCTCGTAATTGCATTGTTTCCATCGTCATAATTATCTAATTGTCTTCTAATTTTAAAATTCAATGAGGTATCATCTGCAAACAAAACAATCCTATTCCTGTCCCCTACATAAAATGGTAAATCATTAATATAAATGAGGAACAAGAATGGCCCAAGTATCGAGCCTTGTGGCACACCCATTGTGACCATGGATCCTACAGAACGTGTACCATTAATATCGACCCTTTGTATTCTATTGTTCAAATATGAAGACAGAAGGTCGAGAGATTTGCCTCTTATTCCATAGTGATGTAATTTTTTGCACAATATTTCATGTTGAACGCAATCAAAAGCCCTGGATAGATAGCAGAATATACCTAATGCATCTTGCTTGTCTTCCCAGGCTTCATGAATACATTTTAATAACTCAACACCAGCATCGGAAGTTGAGCGCCCTTTTGTAAACACAAATTGATTCGCATGGAGTATTTTATGACTATTAAAATGGGATAGCATTTGATTCAAAATTATTTTTTCAAATACTTTGCTCAAAGTTGGCAGCACTGACACTGGTCGGAAATTAGACGGGTCTGTAGCGCTGCCAGCCTTGAACAAGGGTATGACTTTGCTGTGTTTCATTAAATCAGGAAATATACCACTGGAAACACAGTCATTAAACACATTTGCTAGATGCGGCGCAATGACCTCAATGATACATGATGCAGTTTTGACTGATAATCCCCAAAGGTCCGCGGTTTTCTTAATTTCAATACATTTAAATGTTTTTATAATATCCTGAGCGCATATATCTGTGAATACAAATGCATCCCTGCAATAAGGAACAGATTCTTCTAATAAATGTTCAGAGGAACTGGAAGTCGCTGGCAGAGATTTAGTCGTCAAAATAGGTACATTTTCAAAAAAAAATGTTCAAATTCCGTCGCCACTTCCAGGTCCCCTGTAACATGACAATCATTTACTTTTAAGTGGAAATCCCTTTCTGTCACCATAGTTCTACCGCATTCAGAGTTAATGATATTCCAAGTCATTTTTATTTTATTCACAGAATTAGATATTTTATTTTTAATAAAGTTTGACTTTGCAAGATAACATGTTTGTTTAAATATCTTAGAATAATTTTTAACATATTCCTGAAAGGTTTGGTTAAAATTATATGATTTTTCTGAATATAATTCAAATAATTTGTTTCTACTTTTAAAAATACCTGGTGTAGCCCAATCACTGAAAACAGGACGACCACCAATCTGTAGAGTTATTGAGGTAAAAACTTTGCTAAACTCATCATTAATCAAATTAAATAAGTTTGTAAATGACTGGTCTACACTAGTAAAGTCAGGTAGATATGGCAATCTCTTTACTATATTTTCTTTAAAAATATTCATACGACATTGGTTAATTGGTACATATTTAATTTGTTTTTTGCAGACTTTATTATTAATTTTAGGAAACTTTATCCATTGGTCACGATGATCTGACTCTACAGGATCCACAATACCTTTATTTATTGGTTTAATATTAGTAAAAATATTATCAATACTATCATGTCTAATTACAGGCATATTTCTCTAGCGACAATTATAGCCAAGGTGTTGGACAGTCTGCTCGTAAACATATGATGAAGCACACTAAGATTCATGACTCTCAATTCGGTTTTCAACCCGGTCTATCCACTGAAAGTGCTATCTTATGTCTCAAGCAGACTGTTCAATACTATACGGCACGGAAAACGCCTGTATTTGCCTGTTTTTTGGACCTGTTAAAGGCGTTTGTCTTAGTCCAATATGACGTGTTGTGGCGTAAACTTAAGTCTGAGACAACCATCCCTCCTGAACTTGCCTCAATTTTAAAATATTGGTACTGTAACCAAAGAAATAGTGTTAGGTGGTCGGGGAAGCACTCGGATGTTTACCATTTGGAATGTGGTGTCCACCAGGTGGGATTAAGTTCGCCTCGGTTATTTAATGTATATATGAGTAAGTTATTATCAGAGCTCAACAGCTCTGATGTTGGATGCCATATTGATGGAATATGTATCAATAATTTGAGCTATGCTGATGACATGGTGCTGCTTTGTCCATCTATTGGTGCTCTGAGGCTCTTACTCACTGTATGTGAATTCTATGCGGTGACTCATGGGCTCAAATATAATGTCAAAAAAAGCGAGATAATGGTATTTCCAGCTAAAACAGGCACTTACAAAGACATTCCTGCGGTCTAACTCTATGGAGAATCTCTTCGCAGAGTTCACAGAACGAAATATTTGGGCCACTGGGTCACCGAGGATTTAAAAGACGATTGTGACATAGAGAGGGAGCGTAGATCGTTGTCTGTCCGATGCAACATGCTAGCACGCAGGTTTGCGCGATGTACTAAATTGGTTAAAATCACGCTTTTTAAAGCATATTGTCAATCTTTTTACACGTGCAGCCTCTGGGTGTGCTTTACGCAGCGGTCATACAACGATCTGCACGTACAGTATAATAACGCATTTAGAGTACTATTGGGGTTGCCGTGGCACTGTAGCGCGTCAGGTATGTTTACCGAAGCGCGCACGGACAGCTTCGGTGCTATTATGAGGAAACGGTGTGCGTCTATGCAAGCCCGCGTTTGCGGCAGCACCTATAGTGTTCTGAGTGTTTTCGCGAATAGGTGGGAGTCCCCTATGCAACAAAGGTGGATACAGATTCACAAATAACCTATTTTTGATAACTGATTAGGATATATAAAAAAAAAAAATTACCTAGTGTATTTCTAAATTCTAGTATAGTCAAATGTCAATTTTCAATCCTTAATCATTATGATTCTTTTTATTACATAAATGAATAAAATAAATTTATATGTAATCCTATTTTTTGTAATAGCTAATTTAAATGTTATACCTATCTATTTTCAAATGACATATTTTAATGTGAAATCTGTTAAACGTGAAACGAAAACCTACTAAAGTTTATTACTAACCTTAGCTATAAGTATCAATGTATCTAACTAACACTATAGATCAAGGTCTGAATTAAATGATGATTATTGTTATTAAATGATGGGCTAGCCATAAGATAGGTATACAAGAGCTGCATCACGTTCTTTGGGTCGTACTCAACCTCACCAGCAACTAGTACACCTGCTGACTCATGGACAATGCAATTAGGGTGTAAAACCAAAAAAGCTACCATACTTGGGGTAGTTTTTTAAAGGGAAATTATTAAATAGCTGTAGATGGTTTAAGTGTATAATTAGATTGTAGGTTAGAATGTTTAGAAGAAGCTTGTTGTGGAACATTTTTTACACAGCGCCATCTTGCCCAAAGTAAGCTAAACTCATAGCCTCACTAGATCAAATTAATTCTATGATCTGTAAACAATTGCTAAATTAAGCAACTTTTGCTATGACTGACAGCAATTCCAGGCTTCGGAAGGTATAGTAAGTCTGGGTTGCCAGTAACATGACAGTTGTTGACCAAAATACTTATCAGATATTTATTTAAATCAGAAAGTAACTTATGAAGGCAACTTATCATTTTAATTTTAATATTATGAGGCAGGCAGTAGAAATCTTTCAACAGCAGGCTATTATTATATATTTGATGGACTCTAGGTAGTCTTTTAGACCAACTGCAATGGAATCAATATAGATTAGAATTAAATCAGCTGTTTATTGTAAAATAGTATACTCAGCACGGCAATTTTGCAATGTCAGTATTCTGACAGCAAAATTTAATGCAAAATGCTTTAAGAAGCCAACCAAAACTTTATAATTTCAAAACCAAAGAGAACTTCAGGCTCCTAATGCTGACTTTGGATGCAATTGTGAAAATCCTACAGTAAAGACAACTAACAGCAACTAACCTGCCAGTGTAGCGGTGTGCCGGAATGCTCTGACTTGTGAATCAGAAAGTCCAGTGAGCAGTGATATGATGTTGTCCATGAGGTACTGGTCGTAGATGATAGAGTACTGGCACATCTTCACAAGGACCTGAATAAACTCACAAAAGTTGGAGCGAAATTTTTTCCACGATTGCCCTGTCATTATTAATGGGTATTCTCCACTTTCCTGAAAAGCAGAATTTTGAGTAGTCAGAAAATATGATAATCAGACTTTATTACAATCCTAATTATACTATACATGTATAGAAAAATGAACAAATAATAAATATTGTGAGACATTTTTACAGAGCACCATCTGGCCTAAAGTCAGGATCTAGACAACCGAAAAAACATACTTGTATATTTCTAAATACATACATATTACACACCCAAACTCCGAAACAAACATTTGCAGATCACACAAATATTTGTTCCAACCCAAGAAATGAACTCCAGGCCTCCGGTGGCAGTTTCATTCAGTACCACTAATGCCACCGAGGCAATCAAGTTCATGGACCAAGTCTAGATATGACAATAATTGGTGGCCCCTAGATAGAGATCAGCGCGACATGATCTATGTTGAGAGTATTATTATCAAGGAGATAACTATGATGACTAAACACAGTGGAAAATCCTCCACCATGGTACAACACCCCTTAGCTGCAGATAGTAGTTGCCCTCTATTGCCTAACAGGTTTTAAACGCCTATGGTAAGTTATGCCTCATCTAGTGACTTGGTGCAACACTATCTACCAGTATTTTGACAGAATATTAATATGGCAAACACTTATAGCTCCATTGGCTAGTTAACATCTAATGTAGGATCACCTGCAATGGATGTTAAACCATTGTAATATTTCATTCATAACATACTGTAATAATAATATTTGTTATTAATGGGGATGATGACTACTAGGTCCCTGTTTACAAAATAAATGAATTGATATACAGCAAATGTAGTTTAAATTACCTTAACAGTACATCTAATTATGAAAGGGAAATTTACATTGGCTCATTACGGAGACTAGAACTAACAAACAAACAAAAGTTATAACTCAGTTCAGGCGACACAGGAGGATAAGTCCTACCAACTTTATGCACACGGATATCGGCGATAGAGATTGAGCTTTTAATCATAAGAGCAGGAACCAAAAATAATAGAATACATCTCTAGAAGAAAGTTTCTATATTCTTATAGGCGAATTGATTGATTATACATTATTTACGTTATCACTATTGGTATAGATAGAACTATGAGTCTAGATAGAATACGAACGGTCTATAACTTTAAAAAGAACTATAGTGTGCACATCCCCGCGAGAGAGGAGTGGAAGTGTGGAATGCAGACACAGGACAGAAATGTCCAGATATGGTTCACGGACAGATCTAAGATGGAAACCGGCTCAGGTGCAGGGGTTTACATCGACAACTGCAACATTAGTCAAAGCATGGGCAGGTATGCAACGGTCTTCCAGGCAGAGACCTATGCTATACTGACATGCGTGCAAGAAATGTTAGATAGACGGGTCACTGATGAGACAGTCTATATCATGAGTGACAGCCAAGCTACACTCAATGCGCAAGCTACACATCATGTGAAGTGAAATCCGGATTGATACTGCAGTGCATTGAAAGCATAAATAGGCTGGGAAGACGCAATACAATCCAATTGGTCTGGCTGCCAGGACATAAGGGCATCGAGGGTAATGAGACGGCGGACGCCCTCGCAAGAAAGGGCTCGGAGGAAGGGTTCATTGGACCGGAACCGTTCGTCGGACTCGATTATGGAGTAATAAGACGAATACTAAAGGAGGCAGTCACTAAGGCACATGACAACCAGTGGCAGTCGACAACAGGTCTAAGACACGCAAAGATGTTTCTGGGAAGCATCAGAGAGGCATTACGCAACGAGGCAGTACCTCCACAGGATGAAGCTCACGGAAGACCCGACGTGCAGGGCCTGTGAGGACGCTAGCGAAACCATGCACCACCTGCTGTGCGAATGTGTGGCACTTGGTGCGAGAAGAATGAGTCAAGCCTGGGTCAAGCATACCTAACTCCGGAAGATTACAGGCACATCCCCCTAGGGACCATATTGAGGTTCATGGAGGCGATGGGGGGATGGGTGATGCGATGGGGGGATGGGTGATGAGATGGGGTGTGGCACAATAGTTCCGGAAGGGACGCAGTGCCACGGTATTTACCGACCCCGGAAAAGATAAGATAAGATCACTATTGGTATAACCTATTCAAGTGATTTAGTAAGCTAAAGATTAACTATTCACAGGGTTGAGGCGTGAAATTTTGAATCGTGAGATCCAGCATAATGCCAGATTATGAGTCAAAATATATATCGTAACTTGATTCAAAACATGAGCCAAATCATTGAGTCGTAAATCGTTGAATCTAATCATGGACCTAATCATTGAGTCGTATCATGGAGTCGTGCATCATTACTAGATTAATCCACACAAAAACAATTTGAATTTGGTACCTGAGGCATGGTTACATTACCACGGGATTCGAAATCACATCTACAGACCGCAACAGGTGCAGTCTCCACGAGAATGACGAGCCCGTAACCACAGGACTCAAAGGATTCACCAGCATTTATGGCAAATTTTATCCAACAATAAAATGAAGTGAAAAAAGTGCTTTTTCAGCTGCAAAGAAAGGAATTAGTTCCATTAGATTTGGAAAAACAATGGGAGATTTGTTCGTGATCCGAACACATAAAGAGAACTTACCACTTTTTTAAAGAAAAACCAATAAATCTTGAAGGGCAGGCAAATATTACATTAACGCCGCTCTAAGCATCGTAATAAGCTGTAAACAAGTGAATAATCTTTCGTTAAACACATCATGTCATCGAGGTTAGAAATGTGGTTTCAAAAATCCAAAGTTCTTACCGAAATACAGGTTAACTAAGCATGTTCCCTTTATAGGGATCTTAAGATTTCTTCTAAATAAAGAAGTTTTAAAAAAAATATATTTACAAGGCGAACTTCATGTTCGAGTCCAGTGATGACGTTCCAATTTTAAAATACTTTTTCGTTGGCATGGCTGCCAAGACATTGACCAATTGACAAAGCTATTTTATTTCATTCGTTCTAAGAACAGGTTTAGACATTCAAATCATTCTGCCTACTCAAAACGTAAATTATATAAATTCGATGACAAGTAATGAGAAAGAGTCAACAATCTACTCTTCTCTCTCTCTAAATCCCAAGACTAACAATGTCATTCCAATGTGACATTTTACAACGTTACAATACACTAATTATTTAATGTACAATACCATTGTTTCTCACTTTATAACTTCTTGATAATTTGTAGTTTCATAAGTAATGTACCTAGTCAGGTCATAAGTATTGTCACACAGTAAAAACTTTTCTTTTAGAATGCTGGCCACAAAAAAGTTTATTGAATTCGAATTTCGAATTGTTCATGAAAATAAAAATGTATACTTTTTAGAATTTTACTCATTTTTAAATATGGAGTGGACGCTTAAAGAAGACCGTGTTGCAGTTATTGCGTTGCATCGTTGCGGTTACGCGCCAATTCAAATTTTTGACATACTGAAAAATTTGAATATAACCAAAAGATTCGTTTATCGTACCATCAAACGATACAATGAAGACTCTAGTGTAGATGACAGGTCAAGAATTAAAAGGGTGTTAAATGAAGACTTAGGGCTTCAGTCATATCGAAGAAAACCGAACATCGTTTAAATGCTCGTCTAATGGACCTGAGACTGAAGAGATGCCGCGCTTTGTTGAAGCGGTATGCGGGAAAAAAATATCGGGAAATTCTTTTTTTGGATGAAAAAAATTTTACCGTGGAAGAGAGCTACAACAAACAAAATGATAAGTATGTAGTATAAGATAAAATGATATGTATGAGTATTCCGCGTGTCCAACGAGGTCATTTTCCACCCTCGCTCATGGTATGGTTGGGAGTTTCTTATTGGGGCTTAACAGAGGTACATTTTTGTGAGAAAGGTGTAAAAACGAATGCAGTTGTGTATCAAAATACAGCCCTGATGAACCTTGTGGAACCTGTTTCTCATACCATGTTCAATAACAGGCACTGGGTATTCCAACAAGATTCGGCGCCAGCCCATAGAGCGAAGAGCACATAAGACTGACTGGCGGCGCGTGAAATCGACTTCATCCGGCACGAAGACTGGCCCTCCTCCAGTCCAGATTTGAGTCCGTTAGATTACAAGATGTGGCAACACTTGGAGGAAAAGGCGTGCTCAAAGCCTCATCCCAATTTGGAGTCACTCAAGACATCCTTGATTAAGGCAGCCGCCGATATTGACATGGACCTCGTTCGTGCTGCGATAGACGACTGGCAGCGCAGATTGAAGGCCTGTATTCAAAATCACGGAGGTCATTTTGAATAAATTTTATTGTCATAAAAATCTATGTTTTGTTAAGTTCATTTTGGTATATAAATGGTTAGGTACATTATGAATAAACTTGTTTCAATTATTTTATATTAAACATGTGACAGAATTTATGACCTGACTAGGTATATTTTAGAAGTGATAAAAGATGTGGAACACCAAGGGCTCACCTCATCAAATTCTTGTGTCATTTTTTTAATAATTAATGTGTGGTCCATCTGTGCCATGTCAGGAGTGACCTTCCCACGACATCCAGAGGAGTTGATGAAGAACTGCATGAGCTGGACTAATGCCACCTCACGGTTGGTTTTATACTCTTCAATCCACAAGTCCACCACTTGCTGCAAAACATATAAATTGATGATATAATGAAGAAGTGATATACCGACTCAGTGTTCTGTAAATGATCACTGTATTAAGCAACATTCGCTATAGGTGGTCTTTGAATGAGTGACCACTTAGTGGAATTTACATTTGCGAGCATTTCCGTGCTTTTCGCGAGGCATGTTAAGCCGTTGGTCCCGGTTGCCAGTAAAATGGTAGTTCTTAACCCTGGTTGAAGGCCTTGTGAGTGACTTGAAAAATTTCAACAGCAGTTTGTCACAGCCTGTCCGTTTCAACACGACAATGGGCTCACCACCTGGTAAGTGGGACAAAATCTGCATACAGTGAAATGTGAGTGTATAGTGTGCCTCTGTCTGCCCCTTCGGGGTTAAAAACGTGACAATATGTAAGTATGAATGATATAATTAAGGTTTATCGACCACTTACGTTAATAGCAGTTTTGTTAAATCGTAGTATATTATATAAACTATTCTCATCATCACCAGGCAACAAAACTGGAGGTGGAGAGACTGCAGGTGGAGGGGCTGCACCACGCCCTCGCCCTCGACCACGGGTACCACGCCCGCGCCTGCGTAGTGGTGGTGGTGGTGGAGACTCTGCTAGGCGACCTGGAAATCCAGCATCCCCTCTCCGCCCACGACTTCGAGTCACCCGTTTTGTTGGTGTTGGAGATGGCGACCGAGGTTCCTCTTCCTCATGTTGTGACTCCTCAGCTTCGTCTCTATGAGGTTCCGTAACTGTTGAATTAACCACTGCGCCAACGTTAAATCCTGAATAGTTTATATTAGCAGTTTCTTGTTCGTGTACCGACTGTCCACCATAATCTGTCATTGGAGTCGCCGGGGTCATAGGATTTACGTATTCAGGTGGAGGATCATCCATCCTGATACGTTTCCCGCCACGGCGATGCATATTTGGAGATAAAAAAATGCACTTATCACATATCTAACACAACATCAGTACTTTGGAGACTTAGTTGGTTTTCAAATCATTGTACGAGTACATAAAGACAAAACACCAAGTCTAAAAGACTATAATCACGTACAATTATAAAACCATTGAAGAGAGACACAGACACAATCAATACTAGCGACGCGCCGCAGTGGCAGCGACCGCCATTTATTTTGTATCTATTTTATGGCCGGGTTGCTTAGACCTTTTAGCCAATCTTATTTATTTCATAATTTGTCTTAGACCATCAATCAATTCAATTCTTATTATGGCTTTCTGTGCTTTTTGCAGCAACTTGCCAGTGTCCCGTAGCTAGAACTAGTAACGAAGGAGGCATACAGTGGCTCGGGATTTGACCGGTGGCCTTGGATATGAAGTTAACTCAGCCAGAATTACACATGAAAAAGTCAACACATTTTTTTTTTTAATAATTATTTAATGGCCTGGTTTCTAAGACCTTTTAGCCAAATCTTATTTTTTATATCATATTTCTTCAATCTTATCTTCTAATTAGTCCTCTCCAGTCGATGTCGTGTCCTCAGGCTACGTCCTGGTCCTTGCCCTCAGTATAATGGTGATTCTTATACTAAGGTTGTCAGTGGACGTTTCGCGGCAAGAGAGAAAATAGCATTTCACTGCATATATATCATTGTCTTTCACTATTGCACGTTAACACAACTTTTATGTCCAAGAAACCACCACTCCCGCACATAAAACAAGATAAATGCACTAGTTTTAGAAAATAATATAAAGCAAGCGTCCGCACTTGTCACTCTTCCCGCCAAATGTCAAAGTCAACACACACTTACAAATACAACAGATAATAAATATAAGCCAACACAAACAGATAATAAATATTAATTAATAAAGATTTAGGGCCGAACATTAGCTAGGTTTCAAAAAATAAGTAATGGGGAGCAAAGTATAAATTAAATTTTTAATTGATTAATTTCAATAACTTTACCCAGGGATTTTACAAAGGGAGTGAAAACTAAGGAAAGAAGGGATTCAACAGTGGCGGGGCGAGGGATATTGTCCGGAAGAAAATCATACAGTGATATTCTATAGAGGGGACAACTGAAGAGGATGTGATTGACGGAACCTTCATCTAAACCACACTCGCAGAGAGAATGATCCCTTACCCTAATCATCGCCAAATGAACCGGAGTACAGGCGTGACCTAAGCGGAGGCGCAAATTACAGAAATGGCATGCTTGTTCATACCGCGATATTTGAAAAACAAAGGTTTATTAGGTATGGTGGATTGGATTGCTGCGTAATATTTCCCTTTTATTTTTTTGGATTTCCGCCATTCGTCATTCCAAGCAAGAGTAAGGCTGGTTTTTAGAACTTCCATTAAATCATGCGTTAAAAGGTAAGAGTGCTCAGTTGTTCCTAACCTAATGGCACTTCTTGCGCAAGAGTCTGCAGTCTCATTACCTGGTATGTTGGAATGACCTGGTATCCATGCTAATACTACAAGCAAACCACGTTCGTGGCAATGCAGTAGAGCCTCTCTTATTTTAAAAATGATGGGAAATTTAGTTTTGGAGCGAAAGGGATTTGCAAGTATGGCTTGTAGGCAGCTTTTGGAGTCAGATAGAATCAGGGATTTATTAAGATTATGAGATTTAATATACTGGATGGCTTCGAGAATTGCTATTGACTCTCCGGTGAAAATAGAAGACATAGGGGAACATTGGTAGCACAATATAATTTTGTATGTCGGGATCCACACTGCAGAATCAACAGGCTCGTTTTTGTTCATTTTGGAAGAATCAGTATAGATTTTTAGCCAACCATCAAAATTGTTAGATATAACATTATTGAAAATCGCATTCGCATCTATAGAACCCTTTTCAATACCCAAATCAATCAGTATATTAGGACGGAAAATAGCAGCCTTGAAGGGGAGAGAGTAAAGTGTGTTCAGTTGGCTCTGATTTACCAGATGAGGAAGACGAGTGTATTTTAGGAAACTATTTACAAGCCAAGGAAAATTATTTTGATTAGGCCTGGAATTTGAGTTGTAATAATCGAAAAGGAATTTCAGTTTATCAAGGAGTAAGTGTTGAGAATTTTGAATAAGTTTAAAGAGAAATCTGTCACATAGGTACTGTCTGCGAAGAAAAAGTGGGGGATCTACAGCTTCAACTTGTAAAGCGTTGGTAGGAGATGACTTCATTGCCCCGAGAATAATGCGCAGGCACTTATACTGAATCTTGTCCAGTTTTTCAAGAGATCTTTTATTACAAGGTTCAAGGAGAAAGGCGCCATAGTCCATGTGACTCCTGATGATAGAGTTATAAAGGAGTTTTTGTGTGAAAGGGTGACAACCCCACCATGCTCCAGATAAAGAACGTAGGATATTAAGGTTTTTCTCGCATTTAGAAGTTATATAGTCAAAATGAGTGACTCCTGTCATTTTTGAGTCAAGCCAGACTCCAAGGAATTTTGCACTGGAGCACTGGGGGATGGATTGGTCTTCTATCATTAAGTCTATAGAGGGAATGTTTCTCTTGAGAGTAAATACCACCGCCTTGCTTTTCGATGGGGACAAAGATAAACCATGTTCCCGTAGCCAAGTGTTTAAAAGGTTAAGGGTGATGTTCAAATTAGTAGATATATCTTCTATTGAGCCAGACGTCATATAGAGAGCTAAATCATCCGCGTACTGAAGAATTTGGCAAGGTGGGATGACAACTGATTCCAAGTCATACGTATAGAGACTGTAGAGAAGAGGGCTTAATACTGAGCCTTGAGGAAGACCCTTCCAAATAGTCCTGGGGGGGGGGACGGGACGAAATTTTGATTCTTTATCACAATAGATCTCTCCATCAAAAGACCAATACAGAACTGTACGAGCTTCTCAGGTATATTCAGCTGCTGGAGTTTCGTCCTGAGTACTGGCAGCAAGACATTGTCATATGCAGATTGAATATCTAGAAATACAGCCACAAGGTACCGCTTTTGAAGGAGAGATATACGTATGTCAGTGGTAAGAATGCCAAGGCTATCCATGGTGCCAACATTTTTCCTAAAACCAAACTGAGACTTGGGTAGAATCTCTCGACTCTCTACATACCACTCAAGCCTATGCTTAATGAGGTGCTCTGCCACCTTGCACATCACAGAGGAGAGGGCTATTGGGCGTCTGCTATTTGAAGAGGAAGGGTTCGAACCGGGTTTCAGGATAGGGATGATGATTTGGGTCTTCCAGTCAGGAGGGAATATGCCATTACTAAAAATTAGATTGACAATATCTAGGAAAAACATTTTGGATTTATCTGAAGCTCTTGTTATAAAAGAGAATGATATCTGGTTTTGACCAGGGGTGGAGTCTTTCAATCCATCCAATGCCAGTTCGAGTTCATTAAAAGTGAAAATTTCATTTAGGGTATTTTGATTGGGCAAGGGAAGAGAATAGGGATAGGGATTGGGAACTGAGTCCTCTGTGGGAACCCACGGTGGGGCCAGCTTGTCAGCAAAGGCGTCAACCCATGACGACAAGTCATTACAGTTAACATCATCAATGGAACAGGCACCTCTAAATTTTTTGATTTGTTTCCACACCACTGTGGATGGAATTCTGGGTGAGCAGTTTTCGCAGAAGTTCAACCAACCATCCTTTTTTTTTGAGGCCAGAATCTTTCTTGCTCTAGCAGCCTTCTCCTTATATGATAGAAGGTTGTCCACTGTCATTGCTGAATTATAAGTAATTTCTGCTTCCCGTCTAAGCCTAACAGCCTCTGTGCACTCAGCATCCCACCATGGGGTGGATAAGGAGTGATTGGAAGGGTTTTTGACTGGAATATGCTCATTGGCAGAGGCTATAATGGAGTCCCGTAAATCGGAGTAGGAATTTAAAACATTGTCAGAGAGAGGGGGAGGAATGGCATTAATTTTGTTTTCCAAGGATACTGCATATGCAGTCCAGTCTGCTCCTGACAACCTATACTTGCACGAGGGGGAAGGGTTGATAGAAGGGGAAGTGGTTGTAGAAAGTGTTACTATTATAGGGAAATGATCACCACCATAGGAGTGAGGTAGGATGTTCCAGGATATTAGGGAAGCAAGGCCCGGTGACGATATCGTAAGATCAACAGCACTGGGATTTTGGTTTGGGAGGACTCTACGAGTCTGCGATCCATCATTTAATACACACAGATTAGCCTCGTCAAAGATCTCTATTAGTGCATGGCCAAATGAGTTACAGTCACTTGACCCCCAAGAGGTGTGATGACCATTAAAGTCACCCATGATGATCACCGGAGAGGGGACAGAATTGAATAATAATAAAAGATCTGGAATGAGAGAAGAGCAAGGGTGAGGGATATAAAGTGAAATGAGGGTAATATTTTGTATTCTCGCTGCTACTATGTTGAAAAGAGGAGAGTGAGTGGGGAGGATGATTCGGGAAAAGGAAAACTTACGGTTAAGTAAAAGGCAACAACCATTATATCCATTATCCATATCGTCCCGAAGGCATGAGTACCCAGACATACGAAAACGATGTACGGGTTTTAACCACGTCTCCGAGGCTGCAATGGCCAATGGTTTATATTTGCTTATGAGATGAGTTAAATCGGATTTTTTAGAGCGGATGCTCTGGGTGTTCCATTGAATTATTTTTCGGGAATCCATTGGAATGAATAGATAAGGACATTTGGGAAAGTGAAGAGGCAACGTTGGGCGGTAATGTAATGTTATATTGGGAAATTATTGAGAGTAAAGTTTGTAGTAGGGTAAGGAGGAGATCTTGGGACATTGGATGATCTTGAGTGGATTCAGTATAGGGTTGGGAGAGATGAACCGAACTTTGGGGGTTTGTAAGGGCACAACCATTGTCGAAGGAGGATGATGGCTCAGAAACTATTGCCTGATGTGTAATCCTATCATATGATTTTGCTAGAGGAGCTCTGGGTCGAGGGTTAGTGAAGGTGGTTTTTTTGTAGGATGATCTCAATATCGAAGGGTCGGTGGTGATAGGAGATTGAATCGCTGACTTGGTGACTACAGCAAAGGATTTTTGTTTCTTGGGAACCGAGTTTGAAGCCTCCAAGTAAGACAGACCTTCTTGGGACATCTTAAGTTTAATTTCCCTTTGTCGATCCTGTTCAGGGCACACCTTGTTAATCGAAAAGTGGTTTTCTAAGCAAAAAAGACAAGTAGACCTAGCTTCCTCAATAGTGCAAGATCGACCCACATGAGGTTGAGTGCACCTGTAACATCTTGGTTTAGAGCGACATTGGGAAGCAATGTGGCCGAATCTACAGCAGCTAAGACATTGTATAGTAGGGAATTGGTAGGGATCAACAGACAGAGAGGTATAATATGAGTAAATACGAGTGGGAAGAACTTGCCCTTTAAAAGTGATGACGACTGTTTGGGTAGGGACCCAAGTTATAATATTATTTTCGTCTATAGTCTTCCTATTTAGCCGTCGAGCTTTCAGTATAATGCTGCAATTAGGTGGGAGGACTATGGACTCAACATCCATCCATCCATGGATAGGTCTACCGGAACTGATCAGACTACACCCATTCTTGAAACATTGTAGGAGGGAATAAAAGCCTCATATTTATTAATAGCCTAAATAGGGTTATCCAGGAAACCATTGGCGTCGCGAGCTGATTTAAATTGCACTGACATTTTATTTCTGCCTACCCGTTTTATACCATCTTGACAGATATTTTGCACCTTATGTTGAACAAGAAATTGACCGAATTTAATGGGCTTAATATTATAACCTGCAGGAAGGTCTTCATCTTTTTTAGAGACAATGATTACAAATGGTCCTTTATCTAACTCACTGTATGATTTTATTCCCAAGACAACTGTAGGGTGGGAGGAAATTGTTTGATAAGACGCCGCCGCTGATTCTGTGTCTATAATAGTTTTTTTTGCTACTCTATCGTCTGGTTCGACTATATGACGCTTTTGCCGAGAACTTTTATTAGAAAGCTCCATAGGCTGAGGGGGGTCCGGAGGATCAGGGGGCTTCGGCGGAGAGTCCGCCATGCTTACCTGATACACCACTGAAAATACACACAAAACACTATTTAGTATTTGTTAGTGCCATCAAATGTAATTCTGGCAGTAAAATATTTACACAAAATAGTAAAATAATTTGTTTTTCCACTGAAATCTCGCTTATACGTTACACAGGTCCTAACGTTAGAAGCACCCAGCAAAAAACTTAAATATTTTCTAGCATCGATTTCAGGTTTAATCTCGTGAAAACTCAATGTTTTTAACCCACCAAAATAAAACCAACAATCGTCTTAGACCATCTAACATTAATTTGTTCAATTTTCTTATTAATTTAGTCCTGTCAACCTTTGTCAATGTCAAGTACGTACAAAAAAATGTCTTTATTTTGCATAGACCATATTAACGGCGCTTACAAAATGTCATACACTAAAACTAGAGAACATTTTTTAATTTAAAGCGACGAGTGACAGTCCTAGGTCCTATGGCCTAGTTCCCTAGGACCTTCCAACGTGGTAGAATCGTTATTGAGGCTTTCAGCAAAAGGAGAATGCCCATCTCCCATACATCGTTGGGACCAATAAATGATGAACAAGTACAGAATCCAAACTAGTATCATTAGTTAGGGAAAAATATGAAATTTAAATTGCTAAAGTTTCAGTTTTATTGACAATGGCATTCTCAAGAAATATGACCACGAATATTTTTAGGTCATGTTGTTAGTGATATATTTTTTAATTACCTTTTAATCAAGATCTCGTCGGATGAGGAAAAATAGGACTTCATATAAACTCTCACTTAAATAATCGATATAAATATACAAGAAGAGACCAGAAATTCAACAAATAACAGAAAGAGACAGTGTATCTAATGTAGGTCTACAAAAAATTTTGCGACGGTATATATCTATCTTTTAAGAATAACATACTGTCCATACATGTCCATTTTAACACTTTAAAAAAACATCATAAAACAAACATACAGTCCGAGACTTTAATTGGTTGTGCTAATAGGCATGATGACTAATTTTAAAAACATGTTTTAAATTGCTCGGGAATATTTATTACACATTTGGGCAAACATATTTGTTCTGAAATTAAAGGTTTATTAGGAAAAAACGGCAATTTAGTTTATAAAACGCTGCTCAGTGTCAGTCATTGGTTGTGACGTCATTGTCCAGTAGTTTACAAGTAAACACTAGGCGCTCTTTTCGTAATTTCGTTTTTTGTAATATTAAATATTAATGAGAAAGTCTATAAGTCGTAGACACAGAATACTATAGACACATAGTCAGCGTGCCGCAGAAAGGGACAGGTAGTTTTTTTTTGTTTTACGGACAGGTAGTGTTATAACTGGGTTACCATATGAAGAAATTTTCCCCATATTTTATATTATTAAAACTTTAAGTATGCACCTACGATCCGTACTTTTGATCATTTGGCTTATAGTTTTCGGAATTGTTATGAGCGACTGCCGTCTGACCTCTCAACCCCGTAAGTGCACATGCGTAGTTGTGAGGGTATTTGGAAACACCCACACTCGCATAGAAAATACCTAAACTCCTCCTTACTACCAACTGCATCACAGAGTGATGATAGGTTCTAGTTTTCGTGAGTAAATAATACACTATATTATTTTTTTTAATACGTTTATTTAGTTTTGCAGTTAATTGTTTGCTGCAAATTCTTGAAGTTGGTTTTGGTGACCAATTGGTTCGTCCTGTAGCTGTTATCCAAATCTGACGCGAATCGCCACTTTTAGGAAAGCTGCAAGAAACCAATAATTATTTAATTAAACACAACACTTTAAAAATACATAACAAGTGCTTAAGTATATTCACATACAATGCAAGCTGATTCACCTGCTGACAAATGAACAAGGTCTGGCACAGGAGCGGATACCTTCTAAAAGAGATTGAGAGATTAGGCAGGCAGTCGTTTCTAACAGCACCGACAACAAAGATATTACAGCTGCTACTATTAGTCTAACATAGCAGACACCGACCACTAAAGTGGAAAATTTGGGCGAACCGAGCGAGACCTCACGGAAGTATAGAGCAGTTCCGAAAACATCTTAGGTATGTAATGTAATAGCGTGTTTATAAACTACTTCTACTTGAATCACAATCCAGCTATGCAATTCACAAATCTCGGATCCAAATCCTCTACGGCGCAAATGTCATTGATATTCGAGTTCTATGAATATCGATGACATTTGCGTCGTAGCGGATTTGGATCAGAGATTGGTGAATTGCATAGCAGATCTCCGCCTCGCCTGCATGTTGATGGTAACTGAATAATAAAGCCAGGGCGCTGATACACGTAGTAGGTTATGGTTGGGAGGTCCGAGAGTAGTTATTTCCAATATACCCCAGGCCTAAACTTATGTCTCACAAAATATAAATAACGTTAATTACGTGTTAAGTAGGCTTAATTTTCTGTACGTCTTCCATTTTTGTGCATCTATTATGTTTAAATAAATGAAGTATGTACGAGACGACCAGCATTTTGTTTTAAAATAAGGTCAGATCTGGGGTAATTTAGCATACATGATATGGCGACCCTGACTTTTATTTATGTTAGGTGTTTGACTTCTTAAATAATGATATTAGATCTTATTTATTAATTAAATTACTTACTAATGTAAGATGCACAATATTCTTCTATTAAAACCTAGTAACTCATAAGACTTGGTAGTACCTACCTACGAATGAAAAGATAGTTTTTTTTCACCATCACTCTTAAATCCTAAAACACTGCATCGCACCATTTTTTATTGATTTGAATTAATATTTCGTTTGTCATATCACTCCACAATGAAATATAACACAGTTTTGTACCTTTAAAGCATCTTTAAACCATTTTATAGCTTTTTTTTTACAATAATGACAATGAACTGCAAAACAGCTGTCAAACTTTGTTTCGCTCAATGTCAAGATTGTGTTGGAAAAATCGGCACGCTCGATGAAACAAAATATCTAACCATTACGTTTCTTTTCTTCACACTAGACCCGCATAAGTTGCTTTCTTTCTTGTGTGAGTGAAACAAAAACTATCAATTCGTATATAGTATTCTCTGTCTACGCTATAAGTGGTCTAATTTTTTTAAAATTACTATGGATATATAGGAAGAATCCGTCAAAGATAAATAAAGATAATTTTAAGTTTGTCCTCACGATTGAAACGTGTAATTACTTTGACTCAAAAAGCACAAAACGACAATTGTATAAAATACGCGACTAACAAATCTAGGGCTGCTTGGCGAGTAATCCAGCATAGGAAATTTAATTTACCAAAGGAAGAAATTTTGGATATTAATATCAATGGCAAGACTGTAAGTAATCCCACTGAAATCGCTAACCATTTTAATGATTTCTTTATTTACGTGTCAAGTGTATCTGATTCAAATGATGAATGAAATGTGGGTGTCCATTTGTTCTGAATTCTTTGTTTATGGGTCCGACTGTACCTAAGTACATTTACAGTATTATTCTAGCTATGAAAAATACTAAATGTACTGGTTATGATGGCATATCGACTCAGGTATTGAAGTGTGTTTCAACTAAGTTATTACATATTCTTAGTCATATCATTAATCTCTGCATTTTAAATGGGGTTTTTCCCGAAAAGTTAAAAATAAATATCACAGAGCCACTTTTAAAAAAAAAATATCCATGTGACATTAACTGCTATCGACCAATAGCACTACTACCAGTAATTTCAAAGATATTTGAAAGAGTTATACATACCAGCATTTATAATTATTTTGAAACAAATAATCTTTTTTGTGAGGAACAGGTTGGCTTCAGAAAAAACAAGTATATTAACATGGCAATATACACATTTCTTCAAACAATATTAAAAAGTAGAGACAAAGGTAATCAGGCTTGTGCACTGTTTATGGATCTATCCAAAGCGTTTGATTACGTAAATCATGAAAGACTGTTGAACAAACTATATGCATATGGTGTCAGAGGCAATGTTCACGATATGGTAAAATCATATTTAACTAACCGAACTCAAATAACCAGAATCTCTAAAATATGTCCTATTGCTAAAAAGCTTGTTAGTTATTCATCTGAATGCAGACAAGTGACATCTGGCGTACCCCAGGGAAGCGTGTTGGTACCGTTGTTTTTTATTATCTATATTAACGATCTTCCAAATACTACAAAGCATAAGACTGTCTTATTTGCTGACGACAGTACAATTATATTTACAGGACGAAATAAATCATGCATTGAAAATGACATAAATACGACATTGGGCGATATTATTAAATGGTTGACCTTAAATAATTTAATTATTAATCTTAAAAAAACAATTTTTATGACATTCCGGAGCACCATAAATAAATTGAGTAATATGGACATTCATTATTTAAGAAATTTTTTAAAGCAATTATTTGCTAAATTACTCATAAATTTTTAATAAAGTGGAAAAAGACAATCCGATTCGAGACAGGGATTGAACCTGTGACCTTTGCCTAACCAGGGCAATGTTCTAGCCACCTGAACTACCCGAACCGTATCGAACCAAGTTGAAATTCTCCACCATATTTATATCGTCATTTTAAGAGTATGACCAGAGCCATCTATCGAGCTAATGAACAACTCGATTCGATTATAAATTCGATTATTAAAAAAATCATTATTTAAATTCTGTAATAGAAGAAAAAGGTTGACACAAAAAAATTCTTAGGTGTGATAATAGATAACAAACTAAGCTGGCAACAGCATATCAAATCAGTATGTGCTAGACTAAATACTTACACTTATGCTCTTTTTATGCTGAGCGGGACGGTGAGTGCATCTGTTGCAATAATGGCATACCATGGCTATGTCACACCACTTTTGAAGTATGGGGTGCTTTTTTGGGGTAATTCCACTGATAAGAATGCTGTTTTTAGAGCCCAAAAGAGGTGTATACGGTCTTTGTGTCATTTAAAACAAACTGATTCTTGTAAACCACATTTTTTAAGATAAAACTTTTTAACACTACCTTGCATATATATACTTGAAGTGGTGCTATTTTTCAATAAAAATATTCATTTATTTACAACTCTAAAAAGCAAGAGACACGAATTAAATATTTGTATACCAAACAACAAGACAGCTTTATTAAATAAAAGTATATTATGTATGGGTGCACGTATAGTATTATCATTTGCCAAAAGCATATATTTCATTTTCATTATTATATCTTTAATAATTATGTTTATATAAATTTCAGTTGCCAAATGATATGGAAAATTACATGGAATATCATTTTACCAGTAGTGATATTCTATATAAAAGTGTATAGGTTCTATTTTGATTTAGAGGATCTGAATGTATCGTATGCATGGATCGCGAAGCCTGGCGATCTGTCCTCTCTGACTACCCCGTCAGGGATACAGCGTGAAGATAGTTAGTTTTTTTTTTTTTTTTGAATGTATCGTAATAATCGAAATAATGTTTAAATTGTTCAGTATAAATACTTACATAAAGTTTTAACGTTTCTAAATTTTGCAAAACAAAGGTTTTTATTTCATGCCATAACCTCTCTGAGCATCAGAGAGAGACATGTCAATTCTTGGCAAATTAGCGCTGTTTGCCTCAATAAAAATCCTTGTTCCATGACTAACGTTATTTAACTTTCGTATAATTAACACCTCAAAACTCAAACAAAATAAAATAGTAAAATAATAACACGATTTAGGATGCCGATATAATAAAGAATGTAGCTTGTTTACTAGATAGTGACGTCATTCGCTCTGATTGGTGTTCATCAAATCATGACGGCATGCTGTATTTTATAGTTTTAATTTATCAAAAGAATTATTATTCATACTTGCAATATAAAAATAAATGCGTGTTTTGATTCCACTACTTAAGATTGCTTAAATTAATACATGATATTCGTATTTTTTAATTACTGTCATCATACCTATTAGTGTCTAGCACATAAGACCTTTTAGCCTTTTTGCTACCATCACACTAAAAAGGCAACGGGTTCAAAATTTCTTCCAAATTTAAATCTATCTAAAATAGACACATTTTTACTAAATTTATTCGGCCCTTTAGACCCACCCCAGTTCTGTGCTTCGGAAGGAACGTTAAGCCATTGGTCCCGGTTGCCAATAAAATGGCAATCGTTAAGCCAAGTTGAAGGCAAAAATTTCAACAGCAGGTCGCCACAGCCTGCGCCTGTCAACACGGCGATGAGCTCACCACCTGTTACGTGGGACAAAAATGCATACGGTGAAATGTGGGCTTTTAATATGCCTCTGCCTACCCCTTCGGGGATAAAGGCGTGAAAATATGTTTCTTTGTAAATAGTTTGTATGTAGAACCGCTCGTGGCCTCGCGGTCTCAGTGTTCTGTAAACGATCACTGAGTTACGCAACTTTCACTATGGCTGGTCCTCGGATGGGTGACCACTTTGTGGCATTTACATTTGCGAGCGTTTCCGTGCTTCTGAAGGCACGTTAAGCCGTTGGTCCCGGTTGCCAGTAAAATGGCAGTCGTTAAGCCTGGTTGAAGGCCTTATGGGCGGCTTGAAAATTTCAACAGCAGGTAGCCACAACCTGCGTCTGTCTATTTCAACACGGCAATGGGCTCACCACCTATTACGTGGGACAGGAATCCACACGGTGAAAAGTGGGCATATAATATGCCTCTGCCACCCCTTCGGGGATAAGGCGTGATGGATATTTATTTATTTAAATATGTTAAAAAAACATAAAATATTAAGCGGTAATTTGAGGGCTTGTTTAACCGCCGGGAAACTAGGGGGCTAATGGGAATAATTGAAATGAAAATAAACAGGTTTCCCACTTCGGACGTACTCTCCGAGTCTGTTTAATGCGTGACAAAATTTACACTTTAAACCAAATGTCCAGGGCTCAAAACTCACTTTCAGAATTCTCAGCAAGTATTATTTAAGCAACCGCTTAAATAATACTTGCTGAGAATACTGAAAGTGAGTTTTAGGTCGTTACATACAACGCCATCTGTTGTTACATTTTGTAACTAAAAGTACTAGTATTAAGTACGTCCACTTAACATGCCGCCCACGAATGACAGATTGAGGACACTATGTCCTTTACAAAATTGTACAAGTATTAATCACCAATTACATGCGATTATGTACATATGGCTGTATACAGCTCAACAGCTTAACAAAACTTAAATGCAAGACGTACAAATCGATTTCTTTAACATCTACATTAAACAAATCAGTGTATATAGTATCAACAGTAGTATATCAACAAAGGTATAACAAATTAAAAGTAATAAACAAATAAAAGTATTAACAGTTCATAAAACGTGATAAAATGACAAAATGGTAAACAAAAGGTATATAGTATAATTTGATATAATATTTTAACAAATTGGCAAAACACAACGTTGATGTTGATCTTTTAATGTTGCCAAATATTCCGCCGACCAACGGCGCCAAAATTCCTGAGTCATTCTTTGGACTAAGTGCCATCTTTTGAGGGTTGTTATATTGACTGTTTCAAAATTATGATCTGGTACTTTTATAAGAGGTTCACCGACAAGGAGGTCAAAGCTTCAGCTATATCTGCGTCTGATCGCTTGCAAAGAGGACGAGAATTCAAACAAGGTTCTATCTGACTTAATAGAGTTGACATCTCTTCATAAGTCAGAGTCGAGCTCCCTATGACTCTCCGTAGATGACCCTTGCATGACTTTACACCAGCCTCCATTAATCCACCAAAATTTGGACTATGGGGTGGTAAAAATGCCACGTAGTGCCTGCATTAGCTAAAGTTTCTGCAATATCCGCAGCTATGATTTTTCAGATTGGAACAAGATTTGCAATTCCTTGGAGGCTCCCTGGAAATTTGTGCCGTTATCGCTCCACATGTTCTTACAGGGTCCACGCCTAACCATAAACCTTTTAAAGGCCGCTAGGAACCCTTGTGTTGTCATATCGCTGACAACCTCAAGGTGCACTGCTTTGGTCACCATGCACACGAATAGACAGATATACCCTTTGTATGCATGGTGGCCCCTACCCTTAGAAGTTCGCAAATAAATGGGACCCGCATAATCTACCCCGCTATTGCTGAAAGGGCTACTTGGAGTGGTACACGCAGGTCCGCTCGTAACAACAAACTCATCATCATCATCCGAGCGTCTGTCCCAGTTGCGTCTCGCGACGCCCGAGGTTCGCTTTCCTACATTTTCTCCTCCACTTCGCACGGTCTTCGGCATCCCCTGTAGTGAGACCATTGGCACGCATGTCATCCCTTACGACGTCAAGCCAGCACTTCTTGGGTCTTCCCCTCTTACCGGGACCCGGCGGGGCTGACATGGCCAGACATTTGTTACCTACGTAGCCCGGCGGTTGCCGCAAGACGTGACCATACCAACGAAGGCGACACTCTTGCAACTTGTCTGCAATGTCACGGACGTGAAGGCTGCCGCGGATGCAAGAGTTCCTCACGCGGTCCATCCGCGTGACTCCACACATCCACCGCAGCATCTTCATTTCCGTGACACGCAGCTCCTGCTTGTGTCGCTCCAATATCGGCCACGTCTCACTGCCATGTAAAAGGACAGGTCTAATAATGGTTTTGAAGACCTGTCCCTACAACCGGATCGGCTTTTTAGGGTCACAAATGACACCGGTCATCTCCCGCCATTTGGCCCACGCGGCAGCAATGCGTGACTTGACATCGCAATCGATGTCACTGGACGTGTGAAAAACAGATCCCAGGTATTTAACCTGGTCCGTGCGCTCGACCAAATCACCGCCTCTGCGGACGGATGTGGGATCTGTCGAGTTTAGTGCCAAGTACTCGGTCTTCGCCACATTTAGTTTCAGACCGCCGTTCTCAAGCGTCTCCTTCCACGCCTTTACACGTCGCACCAATCTGCCCCTGTCCGCGTGTGCCAGCGCAATATCGTCAGCATACATGAGCAACCATGGAAGCTGCTCATGTAGGTTTCTGATACTGTCCGACAATTCGTCTAATATTACACTGAACAGAAGCGGACTAAGGACCGAACCCTGGTGTACCCCGAACCATTGAATCGGAGTCACAGTACATGTCCCGGATAGTGTCAATATAGACCTCTGTAACCCCTTTGGACCGCAGTGCCCACCAGATCATCGCACAATCACCAATTACATGCGATTATGTACATATGGCTGTATACAGCTCAACAGCTTAATAAAACTTAAATGCAAGACGTACAAATCGATTTCTTTAACATCTACATTAAACAAATCAGTGTATATAGTATCAACAGTAGTATATCAACAAAGGTATAACAAATTAAAAGTAATAAACAAATAAAAGTATTAACAGTTCATAAAACGTGATAAAATGACAAAATGGTAAACAAAAGGTATATAGTATAATTTGATATAATATTTTAACAAATTGGCAAAACACAACTTTGATGTTGATCTTTTAATGTTGCCAAATATTCCGCCGACCAACGGCGCCAAAATTCCTGAGTCATTCTTTGGACTAAGTGCCATCTTTTGAGGGTTCTTATATTGACTGTTTCAAAATTATGATCTGGTACATTTATAAGAGGTTCACCGACAAGGAAATGTCCAGGGGTCAAAGCTTCAGCTATATCTGCGTCTGATCGCTTGCAAAGAGGACGAGAATTCAAACAAGGTTCTATCTGACTTAATAGAGTTGACATCTCTTCATAAGTCAGAGTCGAGCTCCCTATGACTCTCCGTAGATGACCCTTGCATGACTTTACACCAGCCTCCATTAATCCACCAAAATTTGGACTATGGGTTGGTAAAAATGCCACGTAGTGCCTGCATTAGCTAAAGTTTCTGCAATATCCGCAGCTATGATTCTTCAGATTGGAACAAGATTTGCAGTTCCTTGGAGGCTCCCTGGAAATTTGTGCCGTTATCGCTCCACATGTTCTTACAGGGTCCACGCCTAACCATAAACCTTTTAAAGGCCGCTAGGAACCCTTGTGTTGTCATATCGCTGACAACCTCAAGGTGCACTGCTTTGGTCACCATGCACACGAATAGACAGATATACCCTTTGTATGCATGGTGGCCCCTACCCTTAGAAGTTCGCAAATAAATGGGACCCGCATAATCTACCCCGCTATTGCTGAAGGGGCTACTTGGAGTGGTACACGCAGGTGGTAACTACCCAGCTAATAACAACAAACTCATCATCATCATCCGAGCGTCTGTCCCAGTTGCGTCTCGCGACGCCCGAGGTTCGCTTTCCTACATTTTCTCCTCCACTTCGCACGGTCTTCGGCATCCCCTGTAGTGAGACCATTGGCACGCATGTCATCCCTTACGACGTCAAGCCAGCACTTCTTGGGTCTTCCCCTCTTACCGGGACCCGGCGGGGCTGACATGGCCAGACATTTGTTACCTACGTAGCCCGGCGGTTGCCGCAAGACGTGACCATACCAACGAAGGCGACACTCTTGCAACTTGTCTGCAATGTCACGGACGTGAAGGCTGCCGCGGATGCAAGAGTTCCTCACGCGGTCCATCCGCGTGACTCCACACATCCACCGCAGCATCTTCATTTCCGTGACACGCAGCTCCTGCTTGTGTCGCTCCAATATCGGCCACGTCTCACTGCCATGTAAAAGGACAGGTCTAATAATGGTTTTGAAGACCTGTCCCTACAACCGGATCGGCTTTTTAGGGTCACAAATGACACCGGTCATCTCCCGCCATTTGGCCCACGCGGCAGCAATGCGTGACTTGACATCGCAATCGATGTCACTGGACGTGTGAAAAACAGATCCCAGGTATTTAACCTGGTCCGTGCGCTCGACCAAATCACCGCCTCTGCGGACGGATGTGGGATCTGTCGAGTTTAGTGCCAAGTACTCGGTCTTCGCCACATTTAGTTTCAGACCGCCGTTCTCAAGCGTCTCCTTCCACGCCTTTACACGTCGCACCAATCTGCCCCTGTCCGCGTGTGCCAGCGCAATATCGTCAGCATACATGAGCAACCATGGAAGCTGCTCAAGTGGGTTTCTGATGCTGTCCGACAATTCGTCTAATATTACACTGAACAGAAGCGGACTAAGGACCGAACCCTGGTGTACCCCGACGGTGATGGGGAAGGGTTTCGTGTCGCCAACAGCAGTCCGAACCATTGAATCGGAGTCACAGTACATGTCCCGGATAGTGTCAATATAGACCTCTGGAACCCCTTTGGACCGCAGTGCCCACCAGATCATCGCACGAGGAACACAGTCGAAGGCCTTCTGCATGTCTAGAAACAAACAGTGCAGAGGCGTGTTCTTCGACCTGTATTTCTCTGCGACAACCCTCAGGGCAAAAACAGGGTCCGTGGTCCCATAACCAGGGCGAAACCCATATTGACACTCCGAGAGAGTACACTCCTGCCGGATCCGAGAGTCTATAATCCTCTCGAAGATCTTCATGGTGTGGGACATCACCTTAATACCGCGGTAGCTCCCGCACTCCTGCACTGACCCCTTACCTTTGAAGACTGGAGTAATAATACTCAGTCTCCATTGGTTTGGGATCTGCCCGCTGAGGAGTATGCGGTTAAAAAGGTTTAAGGCTAATAACAACAAACTAATAACATAAAATAATTCCGCACATAAGCCCTTATTCTTTCCTTAGCTCCTAATATATAATACATGCTGCTCAAATAATTGAGCATTAGTCGTGGTCCGCCATGAAGAGTTAAGCGAAGGGTCTCAGCTATTAGAAGATCTGTCAGGGCTGATTTACGTGGGATCAAAACTGGATGTTTACGATTGAAATTCAAAGTAGAACGCTCTTATTTACCGCCCTCGATCGATCCTTTTTATGATGTTAAAAGGATCCACGTAAGGATTTAATGAATTTAAATGTTTTCCTTTTATACTTTTTCCCTTTTGTAGATTTTTAATTTTTTCTTGAAAACCTTACCTTTGACACTCCCTAATGCAAGTATCCATAGCTAATCGTAATTCTTCCGCTTTCAAGTAAGATACGTCTCTTTCGTTTTAGGTTTTTTCCAGCTCAGTACCCGTCGATAGTTTGCTACTATTCTTACTAATTTGGTAAGCGAAGAATATTTAGTCCAAATCCAATTATCTGGCTCCTCAGATGATGCTACATGACCTCTAACTTCTTCGACAGTTGTAGTGATCTTTTGGTCTTTACCAAACCGAATAGATTCCGTTTCAGAAAATCAGGACCGTTCCACCATAAACTAGACTTTAGCAGTTCCGACGGGGTAAGACCTCGTGACGCATAATCAGCAGGATTATCTTTTGATTGTACGTGTTCCACTGCTGCGGCTCGCTCATAGATAGGATTTCCGAAACCCGGTTTGCGACAATCGTTTTCCACTTACTGGGGTGGTTATTTTACCATGCCAGAACGACTTCGGAATCGGTCCACGCGTGTATGTTAGCTTTGTCAATTTCCAAAACTTTAGACATCTCGACTAATAGTTTAGCTAGTAGAACTGCTCCACATAGTTCTAGCCTGGGAATGGACACCGTTTTAATTGGAGCTACATTGGTTTTCGCTGAGAGCAAAGTGATATGTATGTTACCTTCAGCATCGATCACACGTATATATATAATTGCTGAATACGCTAACTTCAACGCATCACAGAACCCGTGCAAATCGACCAGTTTATCACTGCTCTTTGTACCCACCCATCGAGGTATTGATAGCCCTGCTAAAAGTGGCAACTCCTTACGGTAAGTAGACCATTCACGTTTTATGTTGTCCGGTATGGGATCATCCCATCCGATACCAGTAATCCACAATTTTTGTAAAAGATTTTTGCTACGATAATCACAGGTGCAACCCAACCCAATGGATCGAATAGTCTCGAAATATCTGATAGCAATTTACGTTTCGTTACATGTTCCGGCGAAACTTGAAGCTGTACACAGTATTGGAAGATGTCATTCCTTCGATTCCAGGTAAGTCCGAGTGCCTTTATTACATCGTCTTGTTTAAACTTAATTCCTTTTTCTTCGTAGGTACTTTCCTTCCGTTTTCTATCTATTAATTTTTCTGATAATTCGTTGCTGTTACTTGACCATTTTTGCAATTCTAATCCTGCTTTATTTAATAATTGATTCAATTGATTGTAAATTTCTATACCTAATTCTATTGTTTCACAACCAGACATTAAATCGTCCATGTAGAAATCTTTCCGGACTCTATCAGCCACCAATGTATAATTTTCGACTTCATCGTGCGCTACCTGGTGCATCGATCCAATTAAGCCAAAAATGGCGCGGACGCTACCCCAAAAGTTACGGTTAGTAGTTTGAAGTCTTGGATTTCTTCTTCCTTATTGTTTCTCCACAGGATGCGTAGAAAATCGGTATAGTTTTCATTTACGCGTACCTGACATTATAGGAACATTTTGATAATGTCATCAAAAATGAACCCTCCAACGAACAAGTAAATGCCTCAAGTCAGATTGCAAAGTAGGTCCAATTAAAAGATCGTCGTTAAGCGAGTATCCATTACTACGCTTGCTGGACGCATCAAATACGACACGAACTTTAGTCGTGCCCTTATCGTTTCTCACCACGGCGAGATGCGGTAAATAAACCGCATATTCATTTAGCTTCTCCGCTTTTGAGATTGGTCTCATATGACCCAATGACAGATATTCATGGATTACCTCAGAATATTTAGCCTTTAATTCGGTATTTTTGAAGCGCTCGTTGCCCCGCGGTCTCAGTGTTTTGTAAACGATCACTGAGTTACGCAACTTTCACTATGGCTGGTCCTCGGATGGGTGACCACTTTGTGGTATTTACATTTGCGAGCGTTTCCGTGCTTCGGAAGGCACGTTAAGCCGTTGGTCCCGGTTGCCAGTAAAATGGCAGTCGTTAAGCCTGGTTGAAGGCCTTATGGGCGGCTTGAAAATTTCAACAGCAGGTAGCCACAACCTGCGTCTGTCTATTTCAACACGGCAATGGGCTCACCACCTATTACGTGGGACAGGAATCCACACGGTGAAAAGTGGGCATATAATATGCCTCTGCCACCCCTTCGGGGATAAGGCGTGATGGATATTTATTTTATTTTTATTTTATAATTCGGTATTTAGGTTAAGTTTATTTTCCAATCCCTTAAAGCGTCTAACTGATCGATCCCGTGATCTGCCATATTTACAGCTAGGATCTTCCGTTCGGAAAGGTAAGTTAACTACATAGCGCCCACTTTCATCTCGAATTGTGGTAGTTCTAAATATCTCCTCGCATTTAGTTTCCTCTTCTGTTAATAATTGCTTACTTTCGTTTAACTCTTTCTCTAGTTCCCAGAACTTTTTCAGCATATCATCAAGATTAACGTGCAATACCGAAATGTTAGACGTACCGTTAGTTACAGACCTCACCGTACCCGACAAGATCCACCCTAAGGTGGTGCATTGTGCTACTACTAGACCACCAACAGATTTTCTTAATCCACTTTGTATTACCTGAGGAAATATTTTAGCACCTAGCAACGTATCCACCTTATCTGGAGTATGATATCTAGGATCAGCCAAATGAATATCAAATGAATATCATTGATGAGCAGTTCTTCTACGCATGCCGTTTCTCTAACTGTTAAAAAAGATGTTATTGAATTTGAGGACATAAGCTCTGACTACCAACTCAACAGATTAATCAACCCTAGATTGAATTCTCACCTCAACGAAAGAATTTGAAATCAAAGATTTACCTCCACCCTTTCCGGATATAATACCCTTAGTAGATTGCTTTTTAAGGCCTAGACTTTGAACTATACCCTCAGTAACAAAGGAAGCCTGCGAGCCTTGATCCAACAAGGGTCGTAGTGTGTACCTTACTCCGCTTTTCAAAACAGCTCTCACTAGAGCCGTGGATAACACTTGATTGTTAACTAAACCCTTTGAAAATCATGTGACGACCTTTGTTGGATCTTCTATGTGAACAGAATTTGACAGTTCCTGTGTTGGCAAATCCTTTCCCCCAGATGAAACTGGGTTTAAGTTCCCCTTATAGACTCTTGTTCACCCTTAGGATGTAACAAAGAGTGATGTTTACGTTTGCAAGTACGACAAGTGATTGTACACTTACACAACTTGGCAGAGTGATTGTAACCCAAACAATTAAACATAAATTACCATCTTGAACAAACTTTCGACGCGTATCAACATCCGCGCTGCAGAATCGTCTACAATTACCTAATTTATGAGAGTCTTTACAATATGGACACGAAATAGTAGACACGTGAAAAGTTTTGGTTTCATTAGCTTGCATATTATGGTTCTTAACTGGTTTAGTATCTAAAAATTCAAACGCTCTGTATCTGTTTGTCAAGAACTCCTTAAACTGATCAAACGTAGGCAATTTATCATATTCATTATTGCTAGTGACTTTTAATTCCCATTCCTTTCTACTCTCTGTATCTAATTTTAAGCAAAGGATGTGTAAAATTAAAATGTCCCAGGATGTTCTATCTATCCCCAAGTTCATTAAAGCATTCAAACAATCTGAAGTAGTGTCCATCAACTCCTTCAAACCGCTAGCCGGTTCACCTATAACATTCCTTTGACTCAATAATCGTCTGAGGATACAATGTGAGGGGTATTTTTTATTATTATAGCGGAATTTAAGAAGAATCCAACATCTATCATAGTTTGATTCACAGATGGGGATGTGTCTTAATAACTGTTACGCCTCACCAGATAAATAACTTTTTAAATAATGAAGCTTCTGAACCTTGTCGACACTAATATTGTTATGAATAGAAATAAATATATCCCGAAATGTTGGCCATTCAGTATATTTGCCCGAAAAGGAGGGGATGGTTATCCGTGGTAATTTTAAAGACATACATTTTTTCTCAGTTGATGGCAAAGTCGAAGTCTGAGGCTTACCGGCAACGATTCGGCATGTTCAGAACAAGGTTGTCAATGTCTTGCTGCGGAATATTGTCCCATGTCCTTCTGAGGTGCGCAAAAAGTTGATCTTCTGTAGCCAGATTTTCAGGAACTTCCTTCAGAGCTCTTCTTTGCAGCATATCCCACGCATGCTCAATGGGATTTAGATCTGGCGATTGAGCAGGCCAGTCTAAGGCCCTAACATTGTGTGTATGTAACCAAGCTGCTATCGTTCTCGCCGTGTGTGCCCGGGCATTGTCGTGCATGAGCAGGAAATCTTGCCCCATTTGTGTTCTGTGGGGCAAGATTACGGGCCCCAGCACCTGTTGGACGTATCGTTCTGCCGTCATATTGCCCCGCACCCAAACGAGATCCGTCCGTCCTCCAAGACGAATTCCTGCCCAAACCATAATTGTTCCTCCTTGGTATGGGTGAACTACCTGAGGGTTCTGAAGACGGCTCCATCGTCCAGGAACTCGCCAAACACGCGTCCTTCGTGAATCTGGATGGAAGCCGAACCTGGATTCATCCGTGAACAGCACATTGGACCATTGCTCACGGCCCCAGTCCACGTGGTTCCGAAGCCATTCTAATCGTCGTCCACGATTGCCTCTCCGTAAAGGTGGGACCCGACTACGAGAGCGTAGATTGCTTTCATGCAGTCGCCTTCTTACAGTTTGGTCACTCACAAGCACTTGGTGTTCCACTCGCAGACTTTGGACCAATTGAGTCGCCGTTGCATTTGGTTGAGCTCGCGCAGTAATTTGCAAAAATCGGTCTTGTCTGGGGGTAGTGATGCGACTTGGCCCCCGGTGCCTCTCCGCTACTTCACCTGTGGCACGATAGCGTGTCCACAATCTTGAAATTACATTTTGGTGGGTCCCTATGGCCTCAGCAACATTACGCTGAACAGACCCAGCTTCTAGCATTCCCACAGCTCGTAACATCTCCGCCCTCGTCAAATGTTGGCGTTGCATGGCTACAATACCTCAATTATAACTTTATCTTTCGTTTAAAAATGAAAAAAAAACTGTAACTAAACGTAATTCGTATTGTTTTCTAAATTTCGCACAAATGAAAATTCCCTCTCCTACACATCAAGACATTTTTATGCCACCGAAACAAAAGAATTTTCAAAAATTTTAATTTGGAATTAGTCTGAGATAAATTACAAACAAATCGGTGTATAAAAGATCCCAATGCGGCCAGTACTTTTCGAGTTATTTAATTGAGTATGAAATATCCCTAGACCGTGTTGATGTGTGTATATAGATAATCAACGCATTTGGACAGTGTTGAATACATTATTGTGAAATTAATAAACGACGGGATTAAATGGGTGCCACGGGGTTCGAAGTATATCACGGGCGAAGCCGGGTGGGACAGCTAGTCCTTAAAACATTTTCTTTCTAAAAATGTTTTTTTTTTAATGTGGCAAGTTTTTAAAGTTGTCATTCTTCTTGGTCGGTCGGATTCGGATGATATAGGGATTTTGTAGTAGTTATTACTTTTCATATTCGTAAAATCTATTAAAATGGCAAAGAAAACCTACGATTTATTGTTCAAACTACTTCTGATCGGTGATTCAGGCGTAGGGAAGACTTGTATATTGTTTAGATTCTCAGATAACCACTTTACAACTACGTTTATATCTACAATTGGTATGAACCACCTTTCTGATTTTGAGATTTTGTTCCATTAAAACATAACTTGCCGTGATTATAACAGTTTACTTTTAGATAATTCATTACATAGCAATTTGTGTATCATTGACAAACAGGCAAACTTAATAGGGGTACTTTATTTGATATTTTTTTTGTGTTGTTTACTTGTAGGTATCGACTTTAAAATTAAAACTGTGGAGCTCCGAGGCAAAAAAATCAAACTACAGATTTGGGATACAGCAGGACAGGAAAGATTCCACACTATTACCACCTCGTATTACCGCGGTGCTATGGGTATAATGCTGGTGTACGATATAACTAATGAGAAAACATTTGATGATATAGTCAAATGGTTACGAAACATAGACGAAGTAAGTAATTCTCTGAGCATCACTGGCCCTTTAATAGTAAAATGTAGTTTAGAGAACTGTTATACTTTCAACCATCCAGTTATCACATAAAGATGTCTAATACAAGTGACTAGTGCTTATATAGGTAACTAACAATAATGTGACTAATTATTGTATCAAGAATTTTATTTCCATTTGATTCAGTGATTTCTGATTGCTGAGTATTTAATTGAAATCTATAATCAGAAAAGAATTAGACAGTCATAATAATTGTGTAACTTAATTATCATTATCATATAACAGTACTATCCATTTTAAACTTATGATTAACAACTACTTCTAGGACTAGCTAGTACTGTGCTCTTGTTTATTAACCTTAAATTAACAGGAAAATATTGAATATTAAATTAATGTCACATAGCCAAGGTTACAGTCAGTAAACACTGGAAATCATCATCATCTGAGCGTCTGTTTCAGTTGTCTCGCAACGCAAAGTAGGAAGGTAGACTCTGGTCTACTTTCCTACTTTTTCTCCTTTACCTCACATGGTCTTCAGCATCCCATGTGTGAGAACATTGGCATGCATCAGTAGTTGGAAATACTGAACTAATTTTAAAAACTTACCGTTGTAAAGCCAAAGTTATTTATTTTAGCCTCGACAATACTACTCTAATAAAATAGGGAGTAAAAACTTTCCAAAAACAAAAAAACCTATTCTACTTTTTCTATTCTAGTGTCAAATTTTTACAGTATTATTATATCAGCACCAGACATGTCTTTCAGCATGTAGGTATAGGGAAGTTGCAGATAAGATTGACTTGAGGGCTGTATAGGACCATTTACATCCAATCTAACAAATAGTAACAAAATCAGGCAGAATAAACTTGGAATGACAATTGAGGTGTGCTATACAATTAATTTTGTTGATTACAGCATGCAAATGAGGATGTAGAGAAGATGATCCTGGGCAACAAGTGTGATATGGAGGAGAAACGCGTAGTCAGCAAAGAGCGAGGAGAAGCGGTTAGTTACACTACATGTGTTGAGTAATGTTTATTTATAGCTTGTCAATACACAGTGTGCCACTTTGACCTCCTTTTAAAAAGTAGTAGATAACAAACTGCTCTCATAGTCAGTGTTGTTTATAAATATTTATTTTAGTTACACAAACATTGTTTGGTTTAAAACTGTGGGATGAGAGACAGTATTTTGTGTAAGTGCTTTTACCCTAAATACTAAATTTGGTGATTGCAAACATAATGATTATAATCAGACAATACATCTGCCAATGTTATCCAATTCAAGAATAAGCTTGATAAATATAAACTCCAATGGAATTTTGTGTGTAACAGCAGGATACAGGTTCTTTCAGTTGATGGCTGCCTAATAATAGGCAGGATGAACTACATGAACCCATTATAAGACCAAAAAATGATAATCAGAGTGTATTAGTGTGGTGGGGGTATATATTTCCTGGTATAGTATCCAATATTTTCTTCCAAACCGATACTAAATTTCTGTCCAATCAGTCCATTAGTTGTACGATAGAGTAACAAAGATCTATTCGTTTATATAATTATTATTCAATCCTTGCACACGACGATTGTAGATACACCAAACATAGCAATAATGATACAAGTGAATGGAATTTGGTGTTTTTACAAAACTAAACTGTGTTAATGTAGGTGAAAATCAGCATTAATTAGAGTCTCACGAAACGCTCCTTTTGTGACTCACCATCACTACTAACTACTGGTAAATTATTATGTGCGCACATTTATTTATGCTCCAGTTTGCAGTGAGATGGGTGATCATCTGGGGCATTTCTGTTATGGGCGTCTCCATCCTTCCAAAGGCATGATCAGCCGTCGATCTGGGCTGTTAGTAACATGGTAGTCGCTAAGCCACTTTTAACTATCTAATGCCACTATATTAGGTGTCTCATCCCAAAATATATCCGTTTGTGTGAGATTTCTGGGATAAACCAGGATAAACCATAAAATATTACCCTTAACTCCATGACCTCATCATTAGACGTTTCTTATGCGCTCACGAAGGAGAGATATTCGCTCATTGAGGATGTGAACCGGTGTATGTATATGTGTGTGTGTGTGTGCGCGTGCAGATAGCGCGCGAGCACTGCATCCGCTTCATGGAGACGTCGGCGAAGGCGAACATCAACATCGACCGCGCGTTCTCGGAGCTGGCCGAGGCCATCCTGGACAAGACGGCGGGGCGCGAGGCGGACGCGTCGGACGCGCGCATCGCCGTGGAGCGCCGGCCCTCGCGCGCGCCGCCCGCGCGCGCCTGCTGCACCTAGGCGCCCATCCATCCGACACTTCACCACGCTCCCCATTCATTACTAAACAACCTGAACGGTAACCTAATGTTGCTGTAAACAAGTTTTATTTAAAATGTTTCATCGAATCAGGAACCTCATGGTGAAAATCCATCCTAGACATATAAATTTTGATTTTACACTATTCAGCTTTTTAAATGTCGTATGGTGTCGACACGTGTTTCGCCTATGCGAGGCATCGTCGAGACCTCTTAGCAGTAGAAACGTTTTATTTTTGGAAAGCAGTGTTTTGCATACACTCGAGGAATCGTCAAGACTGCTTATCAGCCAAAAATCTTCTTTATATGTTGACATCATATGAAATTTAAAAAGCGGAGTATTGCTGGTGCAAATTTAAAGAAAATATTTTATTTATGCTTTTTATTTTATACGCTCTACTCACGCTGTTTGGAAACATTTGAAAAAATTATCACAGTTATAATTAATAGTACTAACACAGTACAACAGGCGTGCTCGATGCGGCGCGTACGCAGTGTTGGTCTAAGCGTAACATAAGGTGTAAAAATATTGTGGTATACTTCTCAAAGCGGGAAAATACTCGTCGTCCTAGTGACTTATAAATTTGCAATTACTTATTGCGCTTTTATGTTCTTTTTAGTAGGTACATTTTAAATTCAAACTTGTTAACCCGCGCAATTTCTAGTCGCAAATTGATGCAGGGCAATGAAAATAGTAGCGAACGAGTTTTTCTGGTTCGCTATTAATTTCGAACCCATAATCGTCCTGTTTGACAAATGAAATGATTGATTTGAGATAACTAATAAAATCAGGCGTTAGTTAAGAAAGAGTAGAAGAAACCCCCCACACACTGACGCTCAACAGCAACGGGCAACAGGCTACCTTAAGTAGTTGTAAAAGAGAACCAATCTCCTCAAGAATAGGGATATAGAGATGACATTAGATACCCCATTTTCCAGATTGTTAGTGATGTGTAACATTCCACTTTACAATGTGACGTTAAGACGAGACACCCCCAAGACTGAGCGGCAGCAAACATCTGCAGCTTGGTTGGTTATTCATCCGATACTGCCTAATAGTTGGGGTCCTACTCCTGAAATGTGTGCTAAGCAATCTTAGCGCACATTTCACCCAATGGTTGCTAGTGGCCCTCTTTATATAAGTAGTTCTAAGACGATTTTCCATCATGTAACGCCTGATTCTATTAGTTATCTGAAATCAATAGCTGTACAGGCAACATTATATGTATATGTAATGATAAATTAAATTACTAACAAAACGGTCTGTAAAGCTAGCATCGCGTGATCTGGTTTTATGGATCGCAACATTTTTATAAATTTATCTACAATATGTCTGTAGATCCTAGAGAGTTGAACAATCACTAAAAATCTCATCTAACAGTTGGTGATTGACGTTTTTTATTGTATTATTATTGCGACGCACACTCAAACACTAGGCCTTTAAGGAAACTACGTAAATAGTGGACGTCCGAGCGCACGCACGATGGTCCGAGCAATTACTTGTGCAATACATAGCGCTTATTTTATTGTTTGTTTGTACGTAGCGTGACACGTGGCGCGGACCGAGCGGCGCATCTAATGCTATGATAATATCGTTTAGTGTATGCTTCGTATGAGTTTAAGTGATAATCTCAAGTTCGTTAGTGTTGTGTTACTGCGGTGATCAGTTGCTCCAGGCGGGAGTGAATTCCGCACGCTTATTGCATGTTTACTTAATTATCGCTGTAGAGGTTACTCGAGTGGCATTTAAGCTTAATTTTATAATTGGTACGGTAACGGCGCACTCCTTGGGCCGCGTTATATAGCCTCGTAGAGATACTTATTCTGCTGCGGAGTCGACGCATGCAGCAGGGCTACTGCGGGATTTAGTTAATTATAATAATTATATTCTACAGATGTTGATGGAATAAATAAAATACTATTTTATCGTACGGTATAATTACGTGTCTTGTCAGTTTTTACCTGCTTTTATAAATAAACATCAGCATTGTATATTATGTTCATATTAAATTACAAATAAATAAATGGTGATTTTGATTTACATTGCTCCCTTCTGTTGAATATAGGATTATCGTTCCGCTACTATCTACTGTATCTACAACGCTGTTAGGCCCTGGCGCAACTTACAGACAACACTGTTTTGAAGAAGCATGCTATCTGTCCTCCAAGCAAAGCAGTATATTGTGGCCAATGTAACTGTAAAAACTTGTTACTGTATATTCTTTGATAAGTTAATAATTGAAAAAGGATGACTTGGTGCACTTTTTATGAATGATGTTTGACCACACCCATACGTGGAACTAAATGGGTACAACTGTTTAAATGTGGGCGTATAGTATGCCGCTACCCTATTCTTCGGCAGGATGCTCACTGCAATCACGAATATTTAACTGTTTGATAATGAATAGTAAATAGTTTTTGAGTTAACTAAGTAAGTACCTACTAGATTTCAAATAAAAAATCACTTTAGTACACTTTTTCTGCAGTCTCAGTAGTCAATGCAGGTAAAATTAAATTTAGAGGTACAGAAAAATGTTCAGGACTCAAACAAGAACTAGATACCGTACAACAAAAGGTTGCAATTAATTGAATTGGACAGCTTATTAGATTCCTATTGGCGATTAGTCTCGTGGATGGTGGAAAAAAATAACATGTATTGTGACGACTTACTGTTTTACAATAATGGCAATGACCACCCAACGAAGCCAGCCCTTGTTATCGGGCGGGGTGAGCAGGGTCGGTGTCAATGTGTCAAGACGCGGCGTGTCCGCTGCGCCTCCGCCGATAGTGCTCAGTCGATGTCGAACACGGTCCGCGACGCCGCAACTATGAGGCTAGCCACTTTTGTGATATTGTTACTTTGTTACAAACACGCATATTTAACAGATTGTAAGTATCGTTCGTTTTATTTGTACAAACAAGATTAATTTATTGGTTGCTTGAGTTCTTCGATGACATTTCAATGTAACGAATGCTCGAATGGTAGTCAAATGTTCAAAATTAATCTCTCCCAAACCCTTTGGAAAGGATAAACCCATATAGACTTTGCTACTTTATAGTTATAAATAAATAATCCATCACGCCTTATCCCCGAAGGGGTGGCAGAGGCATATTATATGCCCACTTTTCACCGTGTGGATTCCTGTCCCACGTAATAGGTGGTGAGCCCATTGCCGTTTTGAAATAGACAGACGCAGGTTGTGGCTACCTGCTGATGAAATTTTTAAGCCGCCCATAAGGCCTTCAACCAGGCTTAACGACTGCCATTTTACTGGCAACCGGGACCAACGGCTTAACGTGCCTTCCGAAGCACGGAAACGCTCGCAAATGTAAATGCCACAAAGTGGTCACCCATCCGAGTACCAGCCATAGTGAAAGTTGCGTAACTCAGTGATCGTTTACAGAACACTGAGACCGCGGGGCCACGAGCGCTTCTACTCGCACTTTATAGTTCTTATATAGGTATAACTACGAGTTTCTAACTACCTTCACGCTATATCCCTGACGGGGTAGTCAGAGAGGACACATCGCCAGGCTTCGCGATACATGCATACTTCTTACGCTTCTTGCAGATTCATCAATCGCTTCTCAACGATCAACTCATTCATCTTCTCTTCCATTCCTCCCCTAACATTCCACGCAGCTACTCTGCGCTCTGTCCTCCACTTCCCTGTGGAAGTGTGTCGGGCCGCGCGTGTACGGTTTGCTGTCTCTTACGCCGCTCTGGCACACACTTTTCGCACCAACGGGGACGAACTGATGCGCGTCGCCTCGGGGGCACGCCCTAACTTGGTTCGCTCCTGTGGCACTCGTGTCGGAGTAGAATTGCAGCCTTAGCCGGCAGCGATGGCGACGGGCACGCTTCTACTCTTCATCCCCATCTTTTTTGATGAGTTTCTATGAGTAACTTAACTTTTTAGCATTGGTATTACCGTAAGCGTTCACGTCTACTAAAACTCACGTTTGTGACAGCACCATGCGTCATCGAGCTGGAGTGCGAGGAGTGCATCCCTGAGAACATGCCGCTGGTGACGTCGCACCGCGCCGCGAACGGGTCCGTGCGGGTGGCGCCGGGCGGCGAGGTGGTGCTGGCGTGCGGCGGCGGCGCGTTCCTGGCCTACCCGCAGCTGGCGCAGCTGGCCGCCACGTGCGAGGCGGGCCGCTACCGCGCGCGACCCGACCACAGCCTGCGCCATCTGCTCGACCTGGGCTGCCAGGAGAGCATCTTCGAGGATGTGCTTCACCACGTGTGTATTATGAGATCCCTCTACCTCTGTGCTGTAGTGCCGAATGAAGAGAATTTAGTGCACATATATTTTAGATATGACAAGAACTCCGTTTGACGTGAACGAGTTTCTGTGGTGCAGGGCTCACAGTTACTGCGAGTTAGTGGTTTCGACTCGCAGAACTGATCAATACTTTACTCTGCCAGCATGGGCAAGAGTTCATAATGGTTTTGATTGTATGGATTCTTGGTGGATTCTAATGGGTAAAATGTAGAACGAAGGTTGACATAGTGGAGCCTACAAATTGCTACGTGCACCTTGCTCAAGGCGGTGACAGACGAGAGACTTATAGATTAACAATGACGTAGGTACAGGGGAAGGGTACCTAGAGGTTGGTGCGACATGATATAGGAAGATGTAGAGGAAGGCACTTGACGATTATGGTCTCTAATTAATGTACTTAGGAATTACAATATAGGTCATTATACCTAGTCAGGTCATGAATTCTGTCACATATTTAATATAAAATAATTGAAACAAGTTTATTCATTATGTAACCATTTATATACCAAAATGAACTTAACAAAACATAGATTCTTATGACAATAAAGTTTATTCAAAATGACCTCCGTGATTTTGAATACAGGCCTCGCAGCACGAACGAGGTCCATGTCAATATCGGCGGCTGCCTTAATCAAGGATGTCTTGAGTGACTCCAAATTGGGATGAGGCTTTGAGCACGCCTTTTCCTCCAAGTGTTGCCATATCTTGTAATCTAACGGACTCAAATCTGGACTGGAGGAGGGCCAGTCTTCGTGCTGGATAAAGTCTATTTCACGCGCCGCCAGCCAGTCTTGTGTGCTCTTCGCTCTATGAGCTGGCGCCGAATCTTGTTGAAATACCCAGTGCCTGTTATTGAACATGGTATGAGAAACAGGTTCCACTAGGTTCGTCAGGACTGTATTTTGATACACAACTGCATTCGTTTTTACACCTTTCTCACAAAAATGTACCTCTGTTAAGCCCTAATAAGAAACTCCCAACCATACCATGAGAGAGGATGGAAAATGACCTCGTTGGACACGCGGAATACGGTTGCTCACTTCTTCACTACTGTGTGCGCACACCTTATCATTTTGTTTGTAGTAACTCTCTTCTACGGTAAAAAATTTTTCATCCGAAAAAAAAATTTCCCAATATTTTTTTTCCCGCGTACCGCTTTAACAAAGCGCGGCATCTCTTCAGTCTCAGGTCCATTAGACGAGCATTTAAACGATGCCCTGTCTTTCTTCGATATGACCGAAGCCCTAAGTCTTCTTTAAACACCCTTTTCACCGTGGTTCTGCTTAACCCCATCTGAAGGGCCAACAGTTTCTGCTTACGTTTGGGATTTCTTAGAATTCGCGCCTTCACAGCTTTTATCACTGCTGGAGTCCTAACAGACCGAGGGCGACCACTTATTGACCTGTCATCTACACTAGAGTCTTCATTGTATCGTTTGATGGTACGATAAACGAATCTTTTGGTTATATTAAAATTTTTCAGTATGTCAAAAATTTGAATTGGCGCGTAACCGCAACGATGCAACGCAATAACTGCAACACGGTCTTCTTTAAGCGTCCACTCCATATTTAAAAATTAGTAAAATTCTAAAAAGTATACATTTTTATTTTCATGAACAATTCGAAATTCGAACTCAATAAACTTTTTTGTGGCCAGCATTCTAAAAGAAAAGTTTTTACTGTGTGACAATACTTATGACCTGACTAGGTACAGTCTGTCTATAAAGTCTTGACAATAAATGATGGCGCAGCCTACATGCGTGTTGCAACCCTGTATAGTGTGACCAAAACGATTTTGATACTAGCAGTTTGTTTAAGTAAAATGAGTAGATAAACAAATTAGAGACATTAGTCATATTTTGTTTGTTTTATTTACAGTACCGCTTATCAAAGCAGTTTTAAATAAAAACAAAATACATTTTCTATAGTTATATTTTATATAACTAATTATAAATTTATTATAACTCGTGGCCTTGCGGTCTCAGTGTTCTGTAAACGATCACTGAGTTACGCAACTTTCACTATGGCTGGTCCTCGGATGGGTGACCACTTTGTGGCATTTACATTTGCGAGCGTTTCCGTGCTTCGGAAGGCACGTTAAACCGTTGGTCCCGGTTGCCAGTAAAATGGCAGTCGTTAAGACTGGTTGAATGCCTTATGGGCGGCTTGAAAAATTTCAACAGCAGGTAGTCACATCCTGCGTCTGTCTATTTCAACACGGCAATGGGCTCACCACCCATTACGTGGGACAGGAATCCACACGGTGAAAAGTGGGCATATAATATGCCTCTGCCACCCCTTCGGGGAAAAGCCGTGATGGATATTTATTTATTTATTTATATAACATAAAACTGACATTAATCTCTTTCACTCATCATCGGATTCTAAATATTCAACATCAAAAAACGTTTCGTTGCCTCTTTCATCAGCAGCACTGTCATCACTACAGCTGCTGTCACCGCTGCTGCTATCATCGCCTAAGCGAATAATCAACTCGTCTATGTCTCGATACAAACTACGTCCTCGCTCGTAGTACTCTTTTTCGAGTGTCTCGACATGATGGCAGCAGTTTTTCCATGTTTCAGGTGTGATGCTGCTGAAGGCCTCTTCAGCAAGTTGCTTTACATCACGTGATCCAACATTTCGTACTGCTACTTTTTGTTTTAGGTTAGCCCAAATGAGCTCTACAGGATTCAAAACACAGTGATACGGCGGAAGCCGTACCACTGTGTGCCCATATTCTCCTAAGAGTTCATCAATGGCATAGATGGGGCGGGGTTTGTTTTTTTTTTACCAAATTCAGTAAATTTGGCTTCCTGAGCGTGGGATCAAAGTCTATATTATTTTCTAATGGCCAAAGTTTTATCTCGTCTACGCGGGAACTAGAGGAGGGCGTCTTATTTGTCAGGACGGAGTGGTGTGGCGCGTTATCCATAACTATGATTGAAGGATCATGAAGATTTGGTATAAGCTTTTCTTTAACCCAGTTGGTAAAGTTATGCGCATTCATTTCTGAGTGGTAGTCTTCTAGTTTATTTCTGCCAGAAAATATAAGAAGGCAGTTTGGCACAGACCCCTTTTCACTTCCAGCATGGACTATGATGTAACGCTTTCCTTTAGATATGACTTTTGTGACACCTTCAATGTTTGGAGATTGCCAACATTTTGTAAACTGGTGGGAAAATAAATATATATCATATAATTAATAGAAAGTAGAATAATAATATAAAATATAATAAAACAAATATTATTAGTAGGTGCGTACACAAAAAGAACAAAAACTTTACCTTATATGAAGAATGAATGTAGCTCTCATCGAGATAAATTATGTCTTTTCTCAATTCTTCTGGCAAATCTCGATGTTTTTTTTTTATGATTGCCAGGTATTCTTCTCGCTTTGCAGCAATATGTGATTGCTCGATTAAAGATTTTCTATTGTTTTGACATTTTTAAAATTTTCCTGAGCACTTCGAGACTGCAATCAAAATCCAAGTCAGTTTTGGCGATCACCTGCAATTTTCTGAGAGTCGGTACCTGAAATATCAAAGGATTCCATTGATTGTGCATCTAACTGTACCTACAATAAGTTTACTATGTATGTATACCAATGTATGTATACAATATGTAACTACAATAAGTCTTTGCAACAAAATACCCTCAGATATTAAAAGTATAAAGTCATTCCACCTTTGTAAAATAATACTTGCTGACTATATTAGTAGTAATGACCAACGATTATAATTATACATAAGAACAAAATAGCGAGTAAGTACATAAATTTAATGTTTGTTTTAGATAAATGTAGCCTTTTTAGTCATGCACACAAAAACATGCAACTACGGACAATGTTACCTCTTTTTGCACTGTATAAAAGAATTGGATTTTTTGGCGCAGAGCACAAATATTAAAATTATCAATTTCTTTCTTTGGCCGGCCTTTCCTATGTTTCCCAGGAGTTTCAAACGTTCCATCATTTTTAAAGCCTTCGTTGACTATCCGTGTAACTGTACTCACTGATTTTCCTGAAAAAGATAAGTTTTAAAAATGTTAATGGAATAGAAGCAATAACTTATTGACATGAAGAAATTGATTCAAATTTATAATTGGATAACTTATGACTAATTTATACCATCTTCAAGTATCAAAAATTTGTGGTCGTACTATAATATGACCTATACTCTGGATCATCTAACCTTAAAATGTACAATGTAAACAATGCCTTTTTTGGTCTCCACAACGTAAATAATGTAAATTTTTAAATTCGGATAGTTTAAACACAAACAATAACTCGATTACATACCAGTCATAGATGCAGTTCGCCCATAAACATCGTCCAAATCCCACAAAATTCGTCCAGCTTCGCACTCCACCATACATCGCTGGAAAACTTATTTGTCGTCTTATTTGTCAGGACGGAGTGGTGTGGCGCGTTATCCATAACTATGATTGAAGGATCATGAAGATTTGGTATAAGCTTTTCTTTAACCCAGTTGGTAAAGTTATGCGCATTCATTTCTGAGTGGTAGTCTTCTAGTTTATTTCTGCCAGAAAATATAAGAAGGCAGTTTGGCACAGACCCCTTTTCACTTCCAGCATGGACTATGATGTAACGCTTTCCTTTAGATATGACTTTTGTGACACCTTCAATGTTTGGAGATTGCCAACATTTTGTAAACTGGTGGGAAAATAAATATATATCATATAATTAATAGAAAGTAGAATAATAATATAAAATATAATAAAACAAATATTATTAGTAGGTGCGTACACAAAAAGAACAAAAACTTTACCTTATATGAAGAATGAATGTAGCTCTCATCGAGATAAATTATGTCTTTTCTCAATTCTTCTGGCAAATCTCGATGTTTTTTTTTTATGATTGTCAGGTATTCTTCTCGCTTTGCAGCAATATGTGATTGCTCGATTAAAGATTTTCTATTGTTTTGACATTTTTAAAATTTTCCTGAGCACTTCGAGACTGCAATCAAAATCCAAGTCAGTTTTGGCGATCACCTGCAATTTTCTGAGAGTCGGTACCTGAAATATCAAAGGATTCCATTGATTGTGCATCTAACTGTACCTACAATAAGTTTACTATGTATGTATACCAATGTATGTATACCAATAGGTAACTACAATAAGTCTTTGCAACAAAATACCCTCAGATATTAAAAGTATAAAGTCATTCCACCTTTGTAAAATAATACTTGCTGACTATATTAGTAGTAATGACCAACGATTATAATTATACATAAGAACAAAATAGCGAGTAAGTACATAAATTTAATGTTTGTTTTAGATAAATGTAGCCTTTTTAGTCATGCACACAAAAACATGCAACTACGGACAATGTTACCTCTTTTTGCACTGTATAAAAGAATTGGATTTTTTGGCGCAGAGCACAAATATTAAAATTATCAATTTCTTTCTTTGGCCGGCCTTTCCTATGTTTCCCAGGAGTTTCAAACGTTCCATCATTTTTAAAGCCTTCGTTGACTATCCGTGTAACTGTACTCACTGATTTTCCTGAAAAAGATAAGTTTTAAAAATGTTAATGGAATAGAAGCAATAACTTATTGACATGAAGAAATTGATTCAAATTTATAATTGGATAACTTATGACTAATTTATACCATCTTCAAGTATCAAAAATTTGTGGTCGTACTATAATATGACCTATACTCTGGATCATCTAACCTTAAAATGTACAATGTAAACAATGCCTTTTTTGGTCTCCACAACGTAAATAATGTAAATTTTTAAATTCGGATAGTTTAAACACAAACAATAACTCGATTACATACCAGTCATAGATGCAGTTCGCCCATAAACATCGTCCAAATCCCACAAAATTCGTCCAGCTTCGCACTCCACCATACATCGCTGGAAAACTTTAAAAATCACTTCCCGCGTCCCACTCCGATTTACTTTACTAATTTTTGAAACTTTTCTGCGAAGTTTGGTGTTAATTTTTTGCAGTTTAAACAAAACAATAAAAAATACCGAAGGAAAACTGTTTAACCACTCTAACTCGATGACAGCATTGACAGCAGAAGTTGGCAGAAGTATTTATGGTTGGTGTTGCCAGACACATATAACTTAATTGTTAAGTTAAGTTAAGTTTGCACCTTTCAGTGTTCGTGTCTTTAATAATATTTTACACATTTTACGGGTAGGTAAATACCTACAATCTGTTACATCTCGGCTGACCAATCTTCGACGTCTTATCGAGGAGTTCCATCCTAAAAATTGATTTCAGTCCCTGTGGTACAGATAACGCTGCCAGTAAAGAATAAATGTAAGCGGTGATTCTGTTGCAGGTGGAGTACTGCAACCCGCCGCTGCAGGGGCGCGCGTACCAGATGCGCGAGGCGGGCGCCGCGGTGCGCCACGTGGCCACGGCCTGCTTCGACCAGGACCGCGGCCTGGCGCTCGCGCTGCACGTGGCCGCCGCGCCCGGGAGCCGCCTGGCGCTGCCGCCGCACAACCACCCCGGCGCGCCGCTCAGCATCCTGGGCAACTTCAACCACATGTTCGACGCCCGGACGCGCCTCGACGCCGAGAGGCTCTACTCCGACGACGCCCGACTCAACCGGAGACTCCGCGAGCTGCTCAAACACGAACGATTCTCCTTCGCCGGCCAGACGCTGACGTCCGGCAAACTGCTGAGCGGCCACTACTTCGACGAGCAGAGCGCGCGGGCCGCGGAGTTCGTGTCGAACCGCGTGGCCGTGTGGAGCAGCGTGGCGGCCGGCAACCTGCGCCACGTGCACCGCGACATCGGCCGCTTCGTGAGGCTGGCGCGGCCGCACGCCGACGTGCACGTGTACGCGGGCACGCACGGCGTGCTGGCGCCGCGCGCGGGCGGCGAGCTGTTCCTGCGCGCGGGGCGGCGCTTCCCCGTGCCGCGCTACCTGTGGAGCGTGCTGCACGCGCGCGCCGCCAACCGCGCGCTGGCCATCGTGGTGCTCAACGACCCGTTCGTGGCCGTGAGCGAGATCCGGGACGCCGTGTTCTGCGACAGCGCGTGCGGCCGCGTGCCGTGGCTGCACGAGCTGCGGCGCCACCGCAACTACGAGGTGCCGCTGTACGGGCTGGTGTTCTGCTGCGGCCTGCGCAACTTCACGCGCGTCGTGGCGGAGATGCCGCGCCTCGAGCCGCCCGTGCCGCCCGGCGACGACGGCCTGGTCACCGACCTGTTCCTCTAGCTGCACTTGTTCGCCTGCCCCCGTCCCTATTTGAGTTATTAGGTAGATGATACTACGCTTTAACGTCTAAACTGATTCTGTTGAAAGGTACAGAAGTTGAATAATCTTAAGATTATAAAAAAAGGACAAAGTTCGCCTTTTAACGCGTAAAAAGGCTCACAGCGGTGAAATAAGTAAGTAGGTAGGGGATGATAACCATATTCACAGCTAGGTCGAGCGCCATATTTAGTGGATGACGCCACCGTGCTACCGTTAGGTGTCCAATCCTCGCTGTCAGGCTTTCGTGATAGGCTTAAACAACAACGATCTTACTTTAAGTTACCTGAAGGTTCACTCGCTAATCAAAGAATGATTGAACTTGTGACTGATCTCGACCAGGACCTGAACCGCATATACCAATGGGGATCCTCTCCTACCTACCTACCTACTCTACCCTCTCTTCTTTTATATCAATGGACGACAATCTAGAGAACCACGGAATAGACGTTCGTTGCAAGCTGAATCATAAAAACTACATGAGAATCTGTATTGAGCTAGCCTCGCGGAAGCTAAAGAGTCCTGAATAGGTGAGGCGGTTCTTGACGCCGCAAGATGTCTTTACAAAACGCAGATTCGTCTATGCGTTGACTGCCTTCACCTTTAGGAAGACTTAATGGACGCGACCATGGGCGTACCCAGGATTTGGGCCAGGATAGGGCAACTCGGATTTTTCGAAAGTTATCTGTTTTTAACCCCCGACGCAAAAAGAGGGGTGTTATAAGTTAGACGTAGATTTCGGTGTGTGAGTGTGTGTGTGTCTGTGGCATCGTAGCTGTCAAACGGACGGACCGATTTCAATGCGGTTTTTTTCACTGAAAGCCCGTTTCCTGGTGATGGTTCTTAGCTATTTTTGGTTAATATCGGTCCAGCTATGTAAGAGTATCAGCTTTTTTTATAATAATGTAAGGCATTTTTGGCGCATGATTACTCTGTTAAGTGCTTAACGCGTGCCAGTATAATCGTTAAATGACAAATAATTGAGAACTTTGACCTAATGCTGCAATGAATATTTTGTAATTTAATTTATTTAAAAATATTTTTTTTTTTATTTGGCTTATTTCAAATCTATATGTATAGATAAATAAAATTGAATTGTCTGTTTGTAATTCAAAATTAACGGATTTTCACTACAGAATAAAATGTCTTTATTTTGCATAGACCATTTTATCGGCACATACAAAATGTCATACACTGGTATTAAAGATAAATTTAATATTTTTAGAGTGACCACCGGTTCGGAACGCGGCCCACGTGAGAAGAACTGGCAAGAATCTTAGGAATGCTTTTTTGATGGCCTATTTACAATTTAATATTATTTCACTTGTTTCGCACCCCTAATCTATGAGGAACGCTGACAACGATAACCTCAATAAACATCGCATACGACACTTGAAGGCATGAGGTGCAACATCAGCACAACGTGAACATTGCGCAAGGCGCGTGTAAGCATGAGGTGCAGCATCAGCAGAACGTGCGTCGCTGCGACGAAATCCGACCTTTCATTAAACATAGCAAATAATTTAAATTTATACTTGTTTCCCACTTTGAAGCATAATCATTGTTCTAAGTAGCTATAATTTTATTTTGTAAAATTACTTTATAATTAAATTGAATTAAATAAATTTTGTTTTTTTTTGGGACCTCCGGTTGCAGCTAACGTAATTGGCGCGGTCGGTAGGATATTCGAGTCAGTGCGCGTCGCGATCGGTCTCCAGCATCCAGAAATCGTTTGCTCCCAGTCGTTACGCCATTGGTTGAGCTCTTTAGCCTTCGTCGGATATCCTGAACCTACGGTACTGCAGTCCAGAGGAGAATCCAGCCATCGATTCATCCAAAAGAAAGACAATGCTGTAAGTCCTTGAATCTTTCAAGTCCTTATTCCCCTAACCTTTAAATATTATAATATACGTAATTTTATTTTATATATAACTCTGTACCCTGCACAATCGTGTGCACATTATCCCATACTACTTTATTTATGTGTGTTAATTTAGGTCTCAAAATTTGTCACCCTAGAGAATCGCGAAACGCTAGGTTAGATAGGGATAGGAATAGAGATAGATTAAGTGTTATAGACGAGCATAGAAATTTAGATAATACAATGACTCAGTACAACCCAGATGTTATCTATAAATCCCTCAGATTATTGCCCGAATTCGACGGCAATCCTCATGTATTAACACGATTTATTAATTTATGTGACCAATTAGTTCTTACACATTTTAGTACGGCACTGGGCCACGAATTATCTAATTTAGCTCTCATTAATGGTATCTTAAATAAAGTGACAGGTCCCGCGGCTCGATGTATTAACGCTAACGGTATCCCTGAGAATTGGCAAGGGATACGATCCGCCCTCATTAATAATTTTGCGGACCATCGCGATGAGACCGCCCTGTATAGTGATTTGTCTATGCAAACCCAAGGATCTAGCACCCCTCAGGAGTATTACGAGCGGTGCCAAAATCTCTTTAGTACCATAATGACCTATGTTTCACTTCATGAGACTGTTGCCACTACCATAGAGTCTAAACGCACTTTGTACCAAAAGTTAACCCTTCAGGCTTATTTGAGAGGTTTGAAGGACCCATTGGGATCTAGGATACGTTGTATGCGGCCTGAGTCCATGGAAAAAGCACTTGAGTATGTACAAGATGAATTAAATATCCTATACTTACAAAACCGTAACGAAGGCGGGCCGTCTATTAGAAAGGATTGGCTTCATTCACAACCTAATAAATATAATCTGCCGTTTAATAGCTTTACTCCGAAACAACCTTCATTTAATACCCCTGGTATGTCTAGGCAATCAACACCACCCATGTTTAATGTCCCTGGTCCTTCTCGAAAAACTATGCAACCTCCTATGCAAGGTTGGAACCGAAATAATAATAATAGATTTCAACAACCCTTAGGACCATCTAGAACACAGCAAATGATGCGTGCCCCTTTATCAAACTATAATCCACATAGTAATGTGTTTAAATTGCCTAACAGGGTTCAACACCAACAACCCTTGAATGGCTCACGCCCAATGAGCGGGGTTAGTCACTTTGTCCCAAAGCCTTTACCATCTACAGGTCGTGACTGGAGAATCCATGGCAATCCTCCTCCTAACAATTATTTTAAAACTAAGGAAGTCAACTTAAACGAATTCGATTATGACTATGGAAACTATAATTACGTGGACTATGACCAAGAGTTCGGTTACTCCATAGACCAATACCCCTCTTATTATGAGAACCCAGATTACACTTACTATGACAATTCTCAAACCTACCCTGAACTGTCAGCTATAGAACTTGTAGCTCAGGAGGCAGCTGAAACACCAGGACAGGCTGAAAGTTTTCACCAAACCAGCAAGTCCGACAAGCCAAAATAGAATTGAACCCTCATATACAGAGACAACTTGGCTATATCCAAATTAGTAATCCCTCTCTGTAATTGCTAAGTGACACGGGTGCTAATCAATCATTTATCAGCCCTGATTCTGTAGCCAAGTACTATAATCACTTACCTCTTAATTATGAGCCTTTTGAGGTGACTAACGTTCATGGAACTAGTAGGAATGACCATTCTCTAACTTTATCTTGCTTTCCAGAGTTTAACGAACCAACCGACATTACGTTGTAAGTTTATAACTTCCATAATAACTTCGACGGACTTTTAGGATTTGACTTATTAGAGAACTGGGGATCAAAGATAGACCTTCAAAATAAATTGCTTATTACACAGAATGCACAGATACCGATAGAGATGTACGATTCTCGCAACGTGAACCTTTACGAGGAGATTATCCCTGCTCACTCGTCGAAGCTATTAAAGTTGCCTATAAATACACTTGACGGTGAAGTTTTAATCCAGAATCAAATTATCTGTAACTGCTTTATTTCCGATTGTTAAACTACTGTGACTAATAATAGAGGATGGGTAGAAATTTCTAACACTTCATCTAACGACCTTATCTTTTCAATGGATCGCCCTGTTGAAGGCGAACTATATAACATCGACTGTTCGTTTACTGAAATACCGTCGGATCGCGCCCAAGCCGTTTTATCCCGCTTACGTACCGACCATCTTAACCCAGAAGAATGTGCAAACTTAAAGAATCTCTGTGCAAAATATGCTGATGTGTTTTATCTTGAGGGAGAATCATTAACATTCACCAACAAGATCAAACACAAGATTAGAACAACCGACGAAATTCCAGTACACACCAAGAATTATAGGTATCCCTATGTTCACAGACAAGAAGTCAGAGATCAGATAAATAAGATGCTCGAACAAAATATTATAAGCCCTTCCGATTCTGCGTGGAGCTCTCTTATATGGATTGTTCCCAAGAAAGCGGACGCATCCGGTAAAGTAAAATGGCGTCTTGTCGTAGATTTTAGAATAGTAAATGAAAAAACGATTGATGATAAATATCCCATCCCCAACATAACAGACGTACTTGACAAGCTAGGGAAATGTCAGTGTTTTACTACTCTGGATTTGGCAAGCGGTTTCTATCAAGTTGAAATGGATCCCGTGGACATTCATAAGACTGCTTTTAAAGTAGAAAACGGTCATTATGAATTTTTGAGAATGCCTATGGGTTTGAAAAACTCACCCTCCACCTTTCAACGAGTAATGGATAACGTCCTTGAGGACCTCCAACATCAAATATGCCTAGTTTACCTCGATGACATCATCGTTTTTAGTACGTCATTACAAGAACATATAGTTAATTTAGAAAACGTTTTTATTAAATTACGTGATTCTAACTTCAAGATTCAAATGGATAAGTCAGAATTTTTAAAATTAGAGACTAGTTTTCTTGGCCATATCATATGTAATGAGAGAGTAAAACCAAATCCAGATAAAATAGCTGCCATACAATAATACCTCTTACCTAAGACTCCAACTGACATCAAACGTTTTCTCGGTCTACTAGGATACTATAGAAAATTCATCCCTGATTTCGCAAGATTAACAAAACCATTAACTAAGTGTCTAAAAAAGGGTTGTAAAATAACACTAGATAAAGCTTATGTAGATTGCTTCAATCACTGCAAAACACTATTAACTAATGATCCTATTCTTCAATATCCCGATTTTTCCAGAGAATTTCTTCTCACCACAGATGCGTCTAACGTAGCTATTGGTGCCGTTCTATCCCAAGGCACAGTAGGCTCTGAAAAACCCATAGCTTACGCATCTCGTACTTTAAATTCAAGTGAGCTCAACTACAGTACGATAGAAAAGGAGCTCCTAGCTATTGTATGGGCAACCAAATACTTCAGACCCTATCTATTCGGTCGTAAATTCAAAGTTATTACTGACCACAAGCCCCTGCAATGGATCATGAATTTAAAGGAACCCATCTCTCGACTTACACGATGGCGTCTGAAGTTAAGCGAATATGATTTCTCAGTAGTTTATAAGCAGGGCAAATGCAATACTAATGCTGACGCATTATCCCGAATTGAGATAAATAATGAAGAATTTATGACTATTGCAGTAAACCCTTCTGAAAAAAATCAATCGTTAAACGATTCTAGAACCATTACAGCCCAGGAACTCTCTAGTAATTCCGCGACCGCGACAGTTCATATAGATAATGAGTCTCCAATTCTTGAGGTTCCTATTTCAGATGAACTATTGAATAAATTTACGAAACAAATTATTTTAAACATTGTTGGTGATATTAAAGGACAACCCATAGTTACCAAACCCTTTGATACACATACCCGCATTACAGTTCAACTGTCGGAATCCAATTTAGAAGAGGACGTGATTAAAGCCATTAAAGAATATGTCAATCCCAAAATTTAAACTGGTTTGCTTATTAACCCACCTTTGGCTATGTACTCCCTTATTTTTATTAGTTATATTCCCATAATCCAGCGGACATTTAAAAGCTCCACCATGCAGTTAGTACTAACAAAAAAGGAAATAGAAAATGTTCGTGAATACTTAAGGCAACAAGAGATTATTAACAAGTACCGCGACGGGTAAACTAACCACCGTGGAATTAATGAAACAATTTTAGCCCTGTCCCACAAATACTATTGGCCTAAAATGAGAGATAGCATCACTAAATTCATAAATGAGTGCACGGTATGCGGACAAGCGAAGTATGATCGAAATCCAGTTAGACAGCAGTTTAAAGTGGTCGCTTCGCCCAATAAGCCGTTTGAACTTGTACACCTTGACCTACTTACAGTTCAAAGTGAGAAGTTTTTAACAATCGTAGACGCTTTTTCTAAGTACGCACAGGCATACTATTTGAGGGATGGAACAGCAATCAGCGTTGTTCAAGCTTTGCTTAGTTTTTGCACCCATCATGGCATACCCATAACCATAGTTACCGATAACGGGCCAGAATTTAATAACCAACTCATTGCCGAATTTCTTAGATTGCATAGGATCCAGCATCATAAGGTCGCCGCTCACACCTAACGAGAATGGAATAGTTGAGAGGTTCCATGCGACTATATTAGAACATCTCAGAATCCTAAAAGTTAATCAAAAAAATTAATCCGTCATCAATCTCATGCCTTACGCCCTCCTGGCTTATAACAATAGTCATCATCATCATCCGAGCGTCTGTCCCAGTTGCGTCTCGCGACTTCCGGGGTCCGCTTTCCTACATTTTCTCCTCCACTTCGCACGGTCTTCGGCATCCCCTGTAGTGAGACCATTGGCACGCATGTCATCCCTTACGACGTCAAGCCAGCACTTCTTGGGTCTTCCCCTCTTACCGGGACCCGGCGGGGCTGACATGGCCAGACATTTGTTACCTACGTAGCCCGGCGGTTGCCGCAAGACGTGACCATACCAACGAAGGCGACACTCTTGCAACTTGTCTGCAATGTCACGGACGTGAAGGCTGCCGCGGATGCGAGAGTTTCTCACGCGGTCCATCCGCGTGACCCCACCGGGACTCCATCGGGTCCGACAGCTTTCCGATTCTTCATGCGGCGAAGCGCAGTCAGAACTTCTCCAGGCGTTACCGGTGGCACTAGTTCCTGATTCGGAGGGAGTTCCGGAGGCTGGCTTATAACAATAGTATACATAGCTTTACAAAATGTAGACCCATAGAGTTAATAACAGGACACTGATCCCCGTGACGCTTTTGACGTTGACCTTTCAGTTCATTTATTACAACAATATATGACTAACCACAAAGAAAAGATGACTGAGGTATATAAACTGATTCACGACTTAAGTACTGACTCCCGCGAAAATTTAATGAATAATCGTAATAAAAATAGGGAACCCGAAATTGAATACTGTCCTGAACAGCATGTCTTTATTAGAAATCCATTTGCTTCCCGTCAAAAATTAGCCCCACGCTTCACTCACGACACGGTGATGGCTGACCTTCCCATTCACATATATACTAAGAAAAAACGAGGTCCTGTAGCAAAACATATGTTAAAAAGAATTCCTAAAACCAGTAACTTGTTACAGAGCAATCCCGGTAATACTTCTACTCCTACAACCAGCAGTAACACAGGAAATACGACTTGAAAGTCTGGAAAATGGGCCTGGGATACTCCCTTTTAAACTAGGTTCTGCCCGAATCCTTTCCCATTACCATTCCTTCTTGCAATATGTCAACCTTCAGGAGTTGCAAGGAAAAATAAACTCTATCAACGACCAGATAATTAGCATTTCTCCCGATCTTAATAACAAAACTAATTCTTTGTTTCAACCTCATTTAAATTATCTTAATTATAAACTTAATAGTGTATCCGAACAGCTTCAAACCTTCGAAACAAATCGGGTCAAACGAGGACTCATTGATGGACTTGGATCTGTTGTTAAAAGTATAACGGGAAATTTAGATTATACAGATGCATTACATTACGATCAGCCTATTAAAAATATCCAAAGTAACGAGAACAAATTATTAACCGAATTCAATAATCATGTTAGTTTAACCAAGGATTTATCTGCACAGTACTCAAAAATCATAAATAGTATAGGTAACAGAGAACCAACGTAAGATGGAGAAGTTAATAACTAAAATAATTGAGAGTGACGTTAGCAGAGACAATGATCTTATAAAATATGCTCATTTCGCGCAAGTACTTATAATACTTGGTGATTACATAGACTCAGTCTTACAAGAATTGACTAGAATACAGAATATATTAGCATTTATTAGGACCTCAACCATGCATCATTCGTTCCTTAATTCCGGGGAAATACGTAACTTAACAGACAGATTAAGTACTTTATACGGTAATGATAGATTAGTAGATATAGATACTAGGGAATATTACGATATAATTAAATTAGGTTCATACTATGTAGGCAATAAAATAGTTATAGTTTATAAGTTTCCCATTTTTATACCCCATACATATGATTTATATAAAGTATCTATTGTACCTAATAGATACCACGAAATCCTAATTCCATCGTCCCCATTCCTAGCTGTCCATAAGAAAGATTTCAAGCACATAGAGGCTGAATGCCCGAAGACCAGTAACTGGTTTTTATGCGAAGAAAATCGGAGTCTGAAGAACCGACCCTCTCAAGACTGTATCCATCAACTCATAACCACACAACAGAAGAAACCTGTTTGCAATCCTGTTACCATCGTGATGGACCAACCAGCATACGAAGAGCTCGACGACAGGCATTACACCATCAGTTTCCCCGTCTCTACAAAGGTACATCTCTCTTGCGGACAAGAATTATACAAAGAGTACAAAGGCAGCTATCTCGCAATTATCCCACAAGCATGCTACCTGGAAACACCTGAGTTTATTATCTCCAACATCAAGGATCGACTCAAAGGACCCGTACTGACGATAACTGATCTACCCAAGGAACCAGACTATAACATATCTAAGGTCACTCTTAAATTAAACTCAGTGAACCTGGATCATCTGCACGCCACTAATATGAAAATCTCTCACCTCCCAACAGTCAATTTTGAAGAAAACTATGCTACGATATATCATACTACAATCCCACTCTATGTAGTAATGATTGGCGCTTGTACAACTATCAGTATTTTACTTTATCGCAAATACTCCAAAAGATCGGCCTCAGAGAAAATTCAACTCAAGGAAATAGAGCTTCAGGGAACATACGCCATTCCAGAACCAAGAGCAAAGGAAAACCAACCTCCACCTCAATTTACTACAAAATTCGGTGGTGGCTGTTCTTCGGGGGGAGGTGTTACGCACCCCTAATCTATGAGGAACGCTGAGTCAACGATAACCTCAATAAACATCGCATACGACACTTGAAGGCATGAGGTGCAACATCAGCACAACGTGAACATTGCGCAAGGCGAGTGTAAGCATGAGGTGCAGCATCAGCAGAACGTGCGTCGCTGCGACGAAATCCGACCTTTCATTAAACATAGCAAATAATTTAAATTCATACTTGTTTCCCACTTTGAAGCATTATCATTGTTCTAAGTAGCTATAATTTTATTTTGTTAAATTACTTTATAATTAAATTTAATTAAATAAATTTTGGTTTTTTGGGACCTCCGGTTGCAGCTAACGTAATTCACTCAGCCAGTAGATAATTTCCAGGCGTTCTTGTCCTGCAAATAGTCTTAACAGCGTAATAACCTTTTTAACAAAGCTTTTTTTTTTATTAACGGTAGAGGAAATTTGAAGACAGAAGGTCGAGAGCTTTGCGTCTTATTCCATAATGATGTAATTTTCTGCACACGTTTCATGCTGAACGCAATCAAAAGCTTTAGATAGATCGCAGAATACACCTAATGCATCTAGCTTATTTTCAGATTTTGAAAAATCAAATACGTTATTTACATAACAATAAAACTATTTTTAAAATGCTTCTTCGTCTGTATGTTTCGGCTAATCTCTGACACAACTGAACCGATTTTAACGGAAAATTTCACTGGCACTCTTACATAGAAGAATCTTATGTAGAAGTAACTTAGGCTACTTTACCAGTTTTTTAGTTTAAACCGTTGTGCGTCCACTAGTAAATAAGAAATACATATAAATTAAAACAGGTATTTTTTATATATTTTTTTAAATAACTATGTTTAGTACGATGGATGACCCGCTGTTTTTACAGAAGCAGGTACACGACGGCGGCTAGACCTTAAAATTTCACGCTTGCCTCACCGCCCTAAAAAGCGGGATCCAAACTTAACACTTAAGAAGCTGGATAACGCCTAAACCATTAAGATAGGCCGCGATGGTAGCCAAACTCTACCGGGAACCCAGGAAGGATTTGCGAGGAGTTACTAGGGGCGCCCGGTGTTAAACTGATAGGTAGAGATCGTGAGTTTTTTGGTCGTTTCAAGTCCGGCTTAACGCTGCTAACAGTTAAAAGGGGCGTGCCTCACGATTTTTAAAAGATGTACTCAAACGTTCACTATCCGTTCGCGCTGCCAGAGCAGCGCATTTTTTGTAATTAACCTATGACCTAATTAACTAAAATCGTGATATCTTGGAAACTATAATATCTAGACAAAAAATTTTAACTACTGAAAAATCGTTAAATATATAAAGATAAAACTTATAGCTATAATAATTTGGAATTTTAATCATAATTAACTGATATATTGGTATAAACACGAAAAAGTCGGTAAAAAAATAAATAAACGTTATTTTTCAAAAATTTGCCACTCTCACGAAAAACTAATATAAAACACTATTATTTTTTTTACATAATTAAATTCTTGGAATTATAACGATTAAAACGATATATGACACTAATAACTTATAATTATTCTAAAAAAAACTAAAAATTTGTTAACCCATTAAATAATAACGCAAAACTAAAAAAATGGCGGGAAAATGGCCGCCGGCAATGTTTATACCGCATTTACTTTGAATTTTGATATTGTGACATATAGATATTAAACCTCTAATACACGGGCTTTTTATCCACGATTCTAATGGTATAAAATTCATTCATTAAAACCACAGACAACATTTTTTAAAAAATTTTTGAAATGAGGTCAGTTCTAAAAAAGAAAAGGCAAAAAAAGTCAGCTGCTTTAGCAGCTTGAACGTTTGAGTAGATAAGGTATTGCAAAAAGTTATTCTTGTACTATTATCGACAAAAGTAGGAGACGAAACCAAGGCCAGGGGGGGCAGCTGCCCCTCCGTGCCCCCCCCCCCCCCCCCCCTGGGTACGCCCATGGACGCGACGCTATACAGAGACGTGCTATTCGCATTATAGATGGTATAGAGGTAACAAGAAGACTTGCAACGAAGTCGCAGCGTAGAAAAATAACCATAGCGAGTATTCTGAAGAGCTCTTCAACTTTATACCAACTTTATCAATTCCAACAGCCGAGGTGCAACTCTCATACGGAGAAATTTCACCAGAACAGAGCGTTTAACAAATCGTTTGTCGTAACCATAGACACTTGGCATGCTCAGCTAGTGCACGTGGTTCCCTCCTCTTACAACCCTGGGTAAGAACCGGGCCGCCAACTTGAGGGCTACTGTTACACTATTGTCTGCGACAATGTTACTCAATTCGCTAGATGTAGGTGTTGGGAACGTTCTTCGATATCTTATATTAAGTTGTAATTAAAAGCGGACTGTATTAATTTTAGATAGGTATAATAATAATTCGGCAATACAAAAACACACAACTGTAGGCGAGCGTCGCGGATGGTCTCGCTGCGCGAAGTAAGTCCAAGTGGGGGCTGTACCAACACGCCCTCCACTGTTTTGTTGGTAGTGGTATGTTATGCCGTTGTTGCTGTGCTACTTGCGCATCAACATACTGCCCCGGTTGAAGTGCTTGTACTTCAATGAAGCGGTATCGGGCATAAGGCGTTGAATCCTCTTGTCACGGTCCCAGTCTTAATTTTTACTTCTGCGACTCTCGTGATGCCGTCGCTGCCCTTGTAGATCTTGACAATGCGACCCAATGGCCAAAGAAGAGCTGGAGTTGTTATGTCCTTTACAAGGACTAGTGAACCCAATTCGAGGCTCCCGGTGGATTGTCGCCACTTAGTTTTCTGTTGTAACAGTTGAAGATATTCGCTACAGAAACGTGACCAAAAATGTTGTCGTAAGCATTCGATCCGTTGGTAGCGTTCCAGGCGTGTGATTTTGCCGTCAGTAACCTGAGGATGTGGTACGGACATAAGTGGTCGTCCGATAAGGAAGTGTGCAGGAGTGAGGGCAGCCAAATCTAATGGATCAGAGGAAGCAGGTATTAGAGGACGTGAGTTAAGAATAGCCTCAATTTGACATAAGCAGGTTGCCATTTCCTCAAATGTCAAATGCGTGAGAGTAAGTATTTTCTTTAGATGGCCTTTAGTAGCTTTGACAGCCGCTTCGGCAATTCCGTTAAAATGTGGAGAGTGGGGTGGGGAAAAGTGGAACGAAATACCCTCTTGGGCCAAGTCCGAAGCGATACCTGAGTTGGATAGGAGTTTGTTTATTTCGTTGGAACCGCCAACGAAATTAGTGCCGTTATCAGACCAAACACTACGAGGCTTGCCTCGACGTGATATGAACCGCTTAAAGGCAGCCATATAAGCATCCGTGGTTAAGGCCGTGACGAGTTCGAGGTGAATAGCCTTTATCGCAAGACACACAAAAATGCATAAATATGACTTAAGCAGTCTACAACCTCGCCCCTTCCGATCAGCGATCAAGATTGGCCCCGCATAATCAACGCTACAATTTAAAAAAGGGAATTGAAGATCAGTACGAGACGTAGGTAATTGGCCCATAATTGGTTGAACGTTTTTAGCTCTAAATCTAAAACACTTCATGCATTTCCTAACTATAGCTTTAGATAAATTTCTACCACCTAAAGGCCAGTAACGTTGGCGTATGTGTGAAAGTAAAAGCTGTGGACCTGCATGTAAAAGCTTCAAATGTTCAAAATGGAAAAGTAACTTTGTAAATTCATGCTTGCTGCATAACAGTATAGGATGTTTTATATTAAAATCATAGAGGGAGTTGTCAAGCCTGCCGCCCACACGCATAATGTTTTGTGAATCTATAAAAGGAGTTAAAGAAATAAGACGATTGCTACGCGGCAGAGTCTTGCCCGATTTTAATAAGGAGTACTCCTCTGTGAACATCTGAATCTGAGCGGCGTGTAAAATATGATTTGTAGAATTTTGTAGTTCATTTGTTGATAAAAATCCAATAAGTTTATTTTGTTTCAATTTAAAATTGTTAATAGCTCTAAGTATATAAGCAACTACTCTTTGCAAGCGATTAAAATTGGAGTACTTGGTAATAAGATGTTGTATAATCGTACTTCTATAAATACTATCACTACTAAGATTGCTACTAACCACATGACATACTACCTCTGGCAGATCTTGTTTCCCAATATTGTTAGGCCTTTGGGGCCAGTGATCCTGTGACTTTAATAAGTAAGAGGGCCCAGACCACCACAAGGAACTGGTGCTGATAGCATCAGCCTTCAGCCCACGGGAAACAAAGTCCGCCGGGTTGTCTTTCGACGGAACATAGTTCCAAGCACAACCAACAGTACCTTCTTGAATTTCGTTCACTCTGTTACGTACAAAAGGTTTGAGTTGATTGGGTGATGTAGATAGCCATGAAAGAACTATTGTTGAGTCACACCATAAATAAATTTTGTCAATACGCATCGTAAGAGAGTCACGAACTTTAGTACACAGTCTTGTTGCCACTAACGCACCGCAAAGTTCAAGCCGTGGTATTGTGGTAGGCTTAATTGGGGCCACGCGGTTTTTTGAGGCTAAAAGTCTTATTTGTATAGAACCCTGTTTGTCTTTTGAAAGAATATAAAGACAAGCTCCATATGCCCTTTTGGACGCATCGGAAAAGACGTGAATTTCGTTGCATATGGAGTCACAACATGAAATAAATCTAGGTATCGTAAGCTTATTAAGGGCTGGTAATGCATTTGCAAATGAGGACCAAAGATCCTTAATTTCATGAGAAACCTCTTCATCCCAGTCATAACTGGTAGTCCAAAGCCACTGCATGATAAGTTTTGCTTCGATCACGCATGCACCGACCAGTCCTAGTGGATCAAAAATCTGACTTATGGCAGACAATATGTGGCGTTTTGTAAGCTTTTTATAATTTGTAGCAATACTTATAGAGAATGAAAGTGAATCTGAATCACACGACCAATGTAGACCTAATGTTTTAGATGAAGTGTTCGTATTGTTTCTGTTAAAATCTAATACGTTATCGAAAGTAGAATTCTCTGTAGGATTTATTTGTTTTAAAATTTTAGAGTCATTAGAATTTAATTTTCGCAAGCCAAATTTGGCAGAAGAAAGAGTATCAATGACACCCCTGCCCAGTTCTTCTGCGCCAGAAATAGTGTTAGATCCGCTAAGAAAATCGTCAACATAGAAATCATGTTCTATTGCTCGTCTTACGTCGTCGCTAACCGCTGACGAGGCAAGGGAGGTAAGGCATTTGGTAGCTAAGTACGCCGACGAAGCCAGTCCATAAGTCAGAGTATTGAGGCAGTATACCCGAAGTGGTTTCCTTGGTGTATCGCGAAACACGATACACTGTAGACACCTCTGAGACGGATCCACCTCTATGGCTCTGTACATTTTTTCGATGTCGCCCGATATTACATATCTGTGTTGACGAAAGCGTAACAAGATTGATAGAAGATCGTCTTGAACTACAGGGCCAATCATTTGAATGGCGTTTAGTGAGATGCCAGAAGATGTATTGGCAGAACCGTCGAACACTGTTCGCAACTTGGTTGTTGAACTGGACTCTTTAATGACTCCGTGGTGGGGTAAAAAATAGTGAACCTTTTGGTTAAGAAGAGTTTTGGAAAAGTTGGTGACCGTACCTTGATCACTCATATGACCTAATTGTTCATACTCACTCATGAAGTCAAGGTAACGTTGTTTGAAGCGTGGGTCACGTTGAAAGCGTCGCTCTAGTGACAAGAAGCGACTGATAGCCATTTGCAAAGACTCACCTAATACATGAGGGTCCTCCTTAAGAGGCATTGTGACCACATAACGTCCTTCATTATTACGGTAAGTATTTTGTTGAAAATGATTTTCACAAGCATTTTCTTCTTTTGTCAATAAATGCGAACTAGGTACTGTATCAAGTTCCCAAAAGCGGTCAATATTGATTTCACCTTTTACAAAATGACAAAATTGAGAGGTAGTTTGACCGTGGGTTTGATGTAATACTTGCCCAGAAACAATCCAACCTAATTTAGTTTCGTGAAGCTTGGGCTGGTGTTTCCCTAAGGTGATCGTATTGCGTAGTAAGACGTTCCAAAATGCATCAGCGCCGATAAGGATGTCTATGGCTGACGGAATGTTAAAGGTAGGGTCAGCTAGACACAATCCCGATGGAAGAGGGATATGCTTAACATTTATAAAACTCGATGGCAACACCTTAGCGATCTCAGGTAGTATAAGACAATCTAAGTTGACCGTATAGTCACTGTAATAAGACTCCAGCGTGAGGTTACAAGACTGTGTACTATAAGAGGTCTGATTGTTGATACCTGTAATTGTAGATGAACTAGTACCTTGTCGAGGCAACCCTAGCTTCGATGATAAAGCATGTGTTATGAAGTTGGCGGTACTACCGTTGTCCAATAAGATCCTGGCAGAATGCTTAGTACCGTCGGCGCCACACACTCTCACCATAGCTGTGGAAAGTAATACAGTGTCATGTGAATTGCTGTGTTCATAATCGGCTGAAAGAACAATGTTTTCACTGCTTGGCATGGGGTTAGAATGCGCGCTTGTTTCAGGTTCTAAATGTATTAGGGTGTTATGACGTGCTTTGCAATATTTGCAATGTGATAGCTTGCACGCCCTATCAATGTGACCTGAACGTAAACAATTCATGCAAACCTTGAATTGTTTTGCCTTTTCAATACGTGCTATAATAGGTAAGCTTCTGAATGTATCACAGGCGTATAGAAAATGATTTTCAAAGCATAAAGGACACTTGTAAATTGTTGACTTATGTTGATTTGTATTATTAGATGCCACAGCGAAGCTTTTTGGTTTTATGTTTTGGTTAGAATTGTTTTCTGGTACTTTAGGCTTAAGGTTAGTTTTAGTATTTTCTTCTAATTTCTCTAGTAAATTAATTTGATTTTCAATAAATTTCGTGAACTGATTTAATGTAGGGAGACAGGGTAAAGTATTGCGGTGCTCTTCCCAATAACGACTTGTACTGTTATCTAATTTATGAGATATCATAAAAATAATTATAGTGTCCCAGTGTTCAGTCGGCTGTTTTAACGTTTTTAATGCCCTGATATTTTTATTTGTAACATCAATCAAGTACCTCAAGCTTTTACTAGACTCTTTTGTGCAAGCCTGAACACCAAATAAGGCCTGCAAGTGGTTGTGTATAAGCAAGTGATCATTGTCATACCGCTGACACAACAAATCCCATGCATTAGTATAATTTTCACTAGTAAAATCTATGTTTTTAATTACCAATGCAGCACTACCGCGTAAACAAGATCGTAAATAATGAAATTTCATAATATCATCATTACATTTGTTGTTATGAATAAGGGAAACATAGGTGTCCTTAAACTCGAGCCAACCCTGAACGCTGCCGTCGAAATGTGGCAAGTCAATTTTAGGTAGACGTACATTTGTGTGTGCCTTACCTGTTTCTCCTGACCTGGTGCTATTAGCAATTAAACTTCGTGCCAGTGCCACTAGTGAATAGTATTGATCCTCGAAATCGCTTCGACTTTTAACCTCGTCCTCGGGCGTATTCACAAGTAACTCGATGTCGGTCTGTAAGGCATCGAAATCACAATATAAAGCTTGAAAGCGTTCATAACGTCCTTCCAAATCTAGACGTTGTAAGTCAGATAAGCAAGAAGCACTTTGAAACGATTTTAAATAAGTTTTAAAAATAGTTACTTTAGCTTTAAGTGCACTACGTCTTTTTTTAAGATTTTCTAATTTATCCGTTTGTACGCTCATGATGCACTACACAAAAGAAACAGCTGTTTATCGTAATCACAAACAAAGGTATGCGTAGATAAAGAATGCGCCCGCTTGACCTTTGCTCGGCGGCGGTGATCGATGTGTGCAAGCGCAGGCAATGCAAAAAAAATTAGACCAGCAAGTAAAATGAATTGTACACTATTTTTCTTGTTTAAAGAATAAAAATAAGGCACCTATTCAATCAAATTGAGGCGAAAATTATGAGAAATAAAACAGGATGTTTTTAAGATGAAGTTGTAGGTAGGTACTAAGTATAGATATTAATGGAAAAGTAAAGGAATTCCAATCGGAACGAACTCACTTATACCGAATCCATCTAAGGTAATTGATTGTTCTTGTCTTCATGCAGCTCCCAATGGCTAAGCGAATATTAATTGTAGCTAAATTATCCACAATGTAATCCACGTCTTGCAGTCGATATGTATATCCGTGCCAAAACAGATAGGTGAGTCCACCAACGCCGACGCTCAACAAGCGGGGTATACTCAATCTTGCCGGTTTATTACTACTTGCTGATATTATTCCGGTGAGTTTTACCAACAAACTATAGGACCATTTGTTGGGAACGTTCTTCGATATCTTATATTAAGTTGTAATTAAAAGCGGACTGTATTAATTTTAGATAGGTATAATAATAATTCGGCAATACAAAAACACACAACTGTAGGCGAGCGTCGCGGATGGTCTCGCTGCGCGAAGTAAGTCCAAGTGGGGGCTGTACCAACACGCCCTCCACTGTTTTGTTGGTAGTGGTATGTTATGCCGTTGTTGCTGTGCTACTTGCGCATCAACAGTAGGTCAGGCGGGCAGTGTCACTTTGGCCAGCTAAATATATACCTACTTATTGAATTTTCTCGCTGCTACGTTTTCGATTGAATTTTTAACTGTAAATATATATTTTTAAATAATGTATTACTATACTAAACTATCTTCACGCTGTATCCCTGACGGGGTAGTCAGAGAGGACAAATTGCCAGGCTTCGCGATCCATGCATACTTCTTTCGCTTCTTCAAGATTCATCAATCTCTTCATACACGCACGTCTGGGTATCAGAGTACTTTTATTTTTTTTTGAGCAATCTGCTCATGTGGTCTTCATAATGTAAGTCTCGGCCTACCCTGATTCCTTCTACCCTCTACTTTCGCACAATATATATTCTTCGTCAATTGTTCCTCACTCATTCGTCGGATGTGTCCAAACCAACGGAGCACGCCCTTTTCCAGCTTAATGCTGACACTTTCATTCAAACCTGCCATATTGCGTATCACTTCGTTACGTTACCGGTCGGCCAAAGTTACGCCGCACAATTTTCGAAGTGATCGCATCTCTACAGCATTCAATTTCATGCATCTGCTGACATACCCAGGTTTCGCTACCGTAAAGCAACGTTGGCACTGCGTTATGAATAGCCAGTCGTGCTTCTTTTACGATGCTTTGTCGCTTTACCAATTGGGACAAAGCACCGTTAACTTTGTTTCCGGCAGCTACTCGCCGTTCTACATCCGAATCACATCGTCCATACGCGCTAAACATACTCCGTAAATACACAATTTCATTCACTTGCTCTAGAGTCTAGACGGTTCTGATTTACCCTAGTCTCGCATTTAGTTCTTCATCTCTTTCAAATACTAGAACCTTTGTTTTAGTTGCATTCAAGCGAAGACCCTTACTTTCACACTCCTCTTTCATATTAGTGACTAATGCCTTAAGGTCGGCTTTTGATGAGGCCCATGAGCATCCATCATCAGCAAATTATATATTTCTTTAACTTTTTTCGATAAGTAACTTAATTAATTATTTGTTCGATTTTTTTTCCATTTCATTAATTAAAATTTGTTTATATTCGATTTTTTTACGTCTCATCACTATTATTTGTGTCACGCGTCGCTATTATCCTAATAATATTATAAACGCAAAAATTTGTAAGTTTGGATGGATGTTTGTGTGTGTATGTTTCACACAAAATCTACTAAATGGATTTTGATGAAACTTACAATAATATAGCTTATATAGCTTACACATCAGAAAAACATATAGGCTACTTTTAATCCAAGGAAAAAGTTCGAGTTTTTTATCGAGGGAAGAAACGGGATCGGAAAAGCTTCATCACGCGTGCGGAGCCGCGGGCGTCAACTAGTTTACTATAAAAATGTGTTATCTCAAAGATTGCTAGGAGACGACTTTCGAATAATCTAAACCTAACTTGATAATGATTATGTTAAGTTTGTAATAATTGTAATTTAGCTATTAGTTTTAAGTACAAAAAAAAATAAATTTGACCTAGATTTTATATTATTTTTTGATTTTATTAAAGTGAGCTTCCTCGTAATAGGTATTACCACTAAAGGTGCTCGTAAACGGGCTAGTTTTTTGACAATTTCTTGCTGCAATAGTATAGCCGCCAAGTTGCCGATTATATCTCTCAACACAGTGCAACAATTGCTGCAATATTGCTGTGTAGCCCGGAGATATTGCCAAGATATTGCATTATAGTCGCAAGAATTTCATGTCTAGCCGGCTATATTGCAAATCATTTATCCCGCTTTGACTTCACTGCAATATTGCCGTTTATCGTCTTTGCTCTGCTGTATAGGTGCATCTCTTTCCCTCGCTAGCCTCCCCCCGCCTCGTCCTGTAGCTACCGCTGCTGTCTTCTCGCACGCGCACTTTACCTATTCAATTCACCACGTGTTCTGCGATTAGTGAAGTTGTTTTGTCTTCTGGGGACTTCTGATTCTAGTGTTCAAGGACTTACTTACGAAGAACTAGTAGCTTCTACTGTAACATGATATGTTTTTTAAGAAATAAAAATAAATAAAGATACTTTAGTAAACTTACTTTGATGTATTCTCTTAATCCACTTGTCAGAGCTGCACAAACTTCTGGAACTATGTGAGCAATTGAACTGTCAGAGACTCTAAATAAATACATTAAGCTCTTGTAAGAGTCACCGGTTGCCAAAAATCGAAGTGTTATTGCTAGTCTTGTATTGATTGGTATTGCCTTTCTCATATTTGTATCTTCTTTTTTGATCCTTGGTCCAATTGTATTCAACAAATACTCGAAGTCAATTTTGGACATCCTAGTGAAGTTTTGAAACAGATATTTATCGAGAATCAGCTCCTTGTCAAGGTTAGTTATGGTTTCTCGTCTGTTTAAATATGGCCGGATCCACACTCTTCTTCTAGATTTATGTTTCTTTAAACGATGATACAAAACAATAAAAGCTGCAGCAACGGCTACAGCTTCGGTATCCACCATTTTGTCCTGCGAGATCTAGCCGCAATATGCCGCGCGTGTACGAACAAAATCTCTCAGCAATCCAGTTGCCGAATGTTGCTGGGCTACTCTCGGCAATGTATTGCAAAATGAAATTGCAGCAAGGGTACCATTGCAAATATACTGAGATATATTGGTCAATAAAAATTGCCAGCAAGATGCATTTTTTGTAGCCCGTTTACAGGCACCATAAGAAAGGATTTTGCACGCCTCATAAGCTACTGTCACATCGCGCATAACATCTGATTTTTCGAACTTAAAATGTCTCTATTTATCATATATTGCACTTGTAAAATAATATATACACACATATCAAGAAAAAACACTATTTTTAACACGCATGATATTTTTGATGCCATTATTGTTATTTAAACTAGTTAAAAAACTGTTTAAAAAAATCCGTCTTGGACGTCCGTGTGTCTGTATGTTACGGATATTTTCTTGTTAACACGATAACGACCGAAATACTTTACTAATCGAGTCTTTTTTTTTCTCTTACGCTTCAGTATAATTAGGAATAGAACCCTTTCACTTTTCACGCTCTGATTCGATGTGTTTTAATTATTATTATCTTTTCTTTATTTATTTCATAACCCCTACGCGATAATTCTTAGCAAAGTTTGTAAGCTTGTAATGCTATTTTTTTTATAATATTATAAAAGCGTGCGAGGCGTGCACTTTTGGGTTTTCCAAATTTATTTCAAAATTCTATCCCTTAAGCGGCGAGGGGTGTAGCGATGTCGTGAACGGTTAGGGCTACGGTCATGAGGTATAAGCATCGTTCCCCATAATCTATTAAAAGTGACCACCATTTTTTTGAAATTGCACCCATATGGTGATGATGTAGAGGGTTGAAGGTTTTAAGTGATTTGAAAACAATTAGTGTAACAATGCTTAGTCTAATTGAATGTGTCGACTTTAACTACAGTTGTCATCTGATACTATTTATTCTGTTAATGAAATAAAATATTAATTAAACATTATTCAAAGTTTGGCTTAGACGTAAATAAGTGCAAATGATAATTCATCTCCATTAAGAAATGTGTTTATTAGTAAAAAATAGTTTGATTAATATAGTCTTTAATCCTTTTCAGCGATGGCCGTCAGATGTCTGTCGATCTCGCTTTCGGCCAACACTCTGTAAAATAAAAGCAGTAATGTGAATGGAGGTCGGGGAAACTAATTTATGTAAATTTAATTTTCGAGAACAATGGGTTGTATGGATGCCTGGGAATAAGTCAATCAAACTAGCACTAGCAATCAATGACTTGGTCCTAGAATAAAGAGTAGTGAGTAGTAAGAGTAGTAATGAAGAGTACTCTACTAACAGACATTCAAGCAGACTTACCGGAACTTAGGACTATCTTTACTGACTAATCCAACTTCTATCTCTGAAGACTTGAAGTCAACTGAAAGCACCTGTGACAAACAGGAGATGGCAAGCTGAACTACTTCATCAGTGGACAAGTCTGCACGTTTCTTAAGCTTCTTTTCCAAGTAGGCATTTGCATCAGTGGCTTTCGCACCAGCTGACACAGCCTTGTATGAGCAGTAGTAGCCAGATGGATCTGTCTTGTACACACATGGTCCAGTTTCATCGTCATATGCAACGAGCATCATACCTGTGGTTAGAAGAAACATGATAAAATTATAAACAATTTACTATTACTTCTTCTGTAACATTACTGTAGATCTTATGATGTAACAATTGGATGCTTTCAATATGTGCATCTTTAGGATGGTCAAAGGGGGGTGAAACAGCTGGGCCAGATAACAAGTTACAGAATGCATGTGTTAATTATTAGCAGTGGGTAAAATTCTAGAAGAATAAATTAATTACTTACAGCAACCAAGTGGGCGCATCTCAGCATTCTGAGTGTAAACTTGTGATATATCAGCAATGCGACGACATAGAATATGCACAGGAATCTCAGTGCCATACTTGTATTGCCAGTTTGCTGCTTCGTACCGCGCTCTCTGTACTTGTGATCTGCTGTCAGCTGAAATGATAACGATGCCTATCTGTATTATGTTCTCTTCAAAATTGACTGAGTGTAAAATTTTAATACTGTTTGAACTCTTATTTTTTTGAGACTTATTAAAAAAGCTGATTTATGTTTTTTAACATTATTCAGTTACTGTTATTACTATGGTCAGTGCTCCGGAGAGCATACTTTCATCATTACAAAAGGAAAACAAAAGAAATGACAGTACCATTGATGTCAGTATTATTTACAGTGTTAGCTCTGCTTTACAGACTACTAGTTGTTTCATTTGAAGAGCACAAGATATGTTTGTATGTAAACCAAAATAATAGATGTGAAACAAAAGTATTTTCAAGAGGCTGGTTAATTGTTGAACTCTAGGTAGAGCTCTAAATCAACCAATCAAATCAGTCCACTGCTGGACAGCTATGAAATACTATACTATCTTTACACCCCACAAAGGTACCAAGAACTATAAAGCCTCTCTATGTACGTACATATTCTACCAACTACAGACAGAATACATTCATACAACGAGTAAGATATATAATATATATCTATAATAAGATATACATTATAATATATTATAAGTTAGATAATAGGATTTAGATATTTTTAATACCAGCGTCCCAATGGCAAGGCGCATAATTTCTTTAATTAGATATAAATTCTAATGTTTAATAAGTTGGTTTGTATGTTTATACATATATTAATGTAGGATATTTTTCTTTTTAATTTTGAGTAATCTCATCAATCATAACGCTTTACAAGCATAGCGTATAGGTGTTCAATGTATATAATGTGTGCTAAATGTGTGAACCTATAATTGGCTTACTGATGCAAATCTGTTTATGTATTAAATTAGATTAAGCTGTTGGTTCTCCATAAATAAATAAATAAATAAATAAATAAATCCCTGACGGGGTAGTCAGAGAGGACAGATCACCAGGCTTCGCGATCGATGCATACTTCTTACGTTTCTGACGTACGCGAAATATTTGAATTTTATCTCTTATTTTAATTTATATTCATGTTAATTTTAAATTAACTTTAGCAAGGACATGAAAAACAAAAAATATATACACACCAATCATGCCAGTCATAACACACCCCACACGGTTGGTAAGGGGAAACAAATGTGTGACAGATGTAGGGTCCAGTAAACGATCAGGCACCTTGCGCTGCGCTGCTACCACTGCTGCATCCGCCCCGCGGATCGCTACTGACGTGAGCCCACCTTGATTTATAGCTTTTAATGCATACTCTACAACAAAAAATACAATTAGGTTTACGGTGTAACATCTACTTTGTTATCAAGAAATATATAATTATCAATACCACTTCTAATTCACAACTAAAAACACATTAGCATGAAGTTGTTTAACTGTCTTTCCAGTTGCTTAACTCTACCTGAATTTAGTTGGTTTTATTGGCAACTAGCTGACTTGGCGTATTGTTTCAGGGGTTGTTAAAATCGTATGCCGGCTGGTTTCTTATCCCCGTAAGAGGTTGGCTACGGCTTAGCGGGGCTCTAGTATACCACCTGAGTAACATGCTTCTACATTTATAACTTGTGTTAAAATGTATTAATGATAAAAGTAGTTTTGTGGCCGAAATATGTGCTCCAATCATGTAGGGACCCCGCTCGACGCAAGTCATCGCCTCCAAGAAATAAATAACTTACCAACTTGATATAGCCTTCCCTCTGGTGAGAAAATTGTAATATGTCTATCGAAACCTGCACTACTTTCTCGAGCCATTATATTTAGAATGAAAAGATTTTCTTCTCTATTAAACTTTTTGACAGCAAAACTACGACCCGACCGTCCGACAGATTTCAGTTCAGTACGAATCGTAGACAATATAGAATATCAATTTTCAAATATCATTTTGTAAGGCAGAGGTGGGCAGAGGCAGAGACTTTTTTTATAATTATTTTATGGCCTGGTTTGAAGATCTTTTAGCTAAATCTTATTTTTTATTTAATATTTATTCAATCTTATCTTCTAATTTAGTCCTGTCCATAATGTTTTTAAACTCATACGACTTATACTATGCATTTTATGTTATTCGGGTCTATTTCGCGTAATATTTTTAACTTTTTCTCACCTCTCGACGTTTCGGCTATATTGCAATAGCCGTGGTCACGAGTAGACTCGAGGTCTACTCGTGACCACGGCTAGCATAACATAAAATGCATAGTCCTGTCCAGTCTTTGTCGATGTCGAGTCTTCAGTCCTAGGTCCTGGTCCTTGCCCTTAGTATAATGGTGGTTCTTATACAGCGTTTTCAGTGGACTTTAGGCAGCAAGATAGGAAATAGCATTTCACTGCTTATATATATTATTGTCTATCACTATAGCACCTTAACACAACTTTTATGTTTATGAAATCACAACTCCCGCACATAAAACAAGATAAATGCACTAGTTTTAGAAAATAATATACAGCAAGCGTCCGCACTTGTCACTTATCACAGAGACTTGTCTTTATTTATCTTCACCCAAATCTTGGGCAGACAAAGAAAAATAAGTGCATAAGACAATGGCATTTGTATTCATCATCAGTCACGATCACACCTTTATCCCCGAAGGGGTGGAGGAGGCATTCTAGGAGAGGAGAAAAATGCGAGTACACTTTTCACCGTATACATTTTTTTCCCACGTAACAGTTAATATGAACGCATAGACGTGGTTTTTTAAAAGCTTATATAAGTAAATAAACAATGATAATCTATCGTGGTATGATGTAGCGGGCGTAACGACACAATAAATAATAATATATAGGAGCAACAAATTCTACCGACAAGGCTTTATGGATTAACGTTCTTTGCTTTCCCAAGACTAGTGCGAAGACAATTAAAAAACTAACAGTTGCTGTTAGTAAATCGAATGTAGTGGTTGTGCGAGTTCGAATTTAATTTTTATTTTATCATCTTGTCATTCGTAACTTCGTATTTTTTTAACTTAAATTTAAAACAACGAAATATTATCGAACATATTTATAAAAAAATACAGCTGCTACGTAATTTTCAGTTATAAAAATCATTTGTATCTCTCAATCATGATGCAAGAAACCGTTACAAATTCCAATGAAAGAAAATCGTTATTTTCATCGTTTCTCGAGGTCCTGGAGGCTCGTGAAAAACAGGCCCAAGCAGACAGGCAGCTGCAGGAAGAAAAATACCTCAGAAGAACTCAAAGAATCTATGACTTTCATGGTAAAATTTAAAGCAATGTTGACACAATTTCGTACTAAATTTTATTTGTTTTGAATTTAATGATTTTTGAATTTTAATTAAGTGCCAAATGGAAATTTAAGGTAGAATTTGTATTTTGTTATTTAGCAGTTCTTTTACAACTTATTTTGCTGTAGAATCGTCGTATATAAAAGTACAATATTTCATTTTACTATTCACAGTTTAAAAAAGACGTTCAGACGGTCCATGTTTCTATTCTATTTCATTCTGATCAATAGTAAAGTAGAAATACGAATTAGAGACAGATATATTACAATACTATTTGACGCTCGCGGTTCCGCATGTGTGGTGAAGTTTTTCCGTTCCCGTTTCCCACAGGAACTTGTTCCCGGGATAAAAGTAGCCTATGTGTAATTCTCATGTGTAAGCTATATTATTGTAAAACTTCATCAAAATCGATTCAGTAGATTTTGATTGAGAGAGTATAAAAATATCTATACTTACAAACTTTCGCATTTATAATATTAGTAGGATTAAGTTTATGAAGGAATTGTACTTTAAAAATAAGTTTATAATAGACAAACATTTTGCAAAATACCTGTTAATTTATGCAGTGGTCAGTAACATTTATTTCATAAATAGAACATTGACATCCTAGCTGTAAATAGTGTGAGAACTTTTCTAAATGTATTCTATTGTTCATTGTATCTCATTTTTGTCTATATTATATGCATGTTTTCTTAATTTTCTTATTCATTAAGGATTCCCTAACTAGAAAGCTATTATTTTACAACTAGTGCTATTGACCTGTTTGGGGGTAATGGTGTGGAGGGCGCCTCTGTGGCTTCTCCTAGTCGTATATAAACATCAATAAAACTACACACAGTGATGACACAAAGTTGATATATTGCCCTGATTATGGTACTTGAACATAATCATGCAGTCATGAAGACAAAATGTGCCAGGTAGCAGACCAAGAGGCTATGTTTATACATCAATCTTTTTAATATACCTGATTTATCTTTAATTTTAAATAATAATTTATCAAATATATATATCAAATTTGTGACATGAAAAAATATTATTCCGATTTAATACATCAAAACAAAGAAATTGTCTGAAATAATATTAGTCTAACAACCAGCATCTAAACCCCTACCTGAGATCTACTAGTGCCGATGCTTATTGCCTTGTGGTATTATAAAATATCAACTGGGTCTGCAGCGCCAGGTTAGCACCTCTGGTTCTGCAAATATCTTTAAGCTGGTTGACCACTTTCAGTCAGGTGGTCAAGATGCTTGTCTGCCACCATAGTGGTATAAATATACTAACTTTGCATGAGTGTGTTGGTGTGCAAATAATGGCTTTGATACAAACAGTCCATTTCATGCACTGAAAAATCCATTACTAGCTCATCATTTGAAATATTGATTAAACATTTTATATTTTTGTTACTTTAGGCTAAAGTTTATTCATGTCTGCCTTGTTTTCTGCAGATGACTATGAAGAGAAATACTGCTATTATTGCAGGAAACAATCAAAATGTTATGTAATGTTACCCATGTCCCATGTACACTAATTGTTCTCACATCTTAAATATGGCTGGAAAATATGTGTAATTTTTCAGTATGAAAAACTGTCATTCTACCTACCATAGCTACTAGCCCTAATTCCCTATCATTACTTTACTTCTCTTATACTAATAACTATCTCCATTTACTCTCCCTATTTCCCTACTAAATATAACTCTGTTTGGTATGCTTTATGCCTGAACCACTGAACCAAATCTGATGAAATTTAGTACATAGGTAGAATAGAGCTTGGGAAAGGACATAGACTCCTCTTCATGAAAATCGACTGGAACAGGTTGAAATAGGAATATCGTCTGATGTTTAAACCAAAACACATTTTATTAGGCACTTAATAAGCACTATAAAAAGATTTGCTTTAGCATTTTCCCTACCACAGTAGGCAAAATAACAAGAGTGTAGGATTAAGTGTAGATTTCGATGTAACTGCTACTCCACTGGTACTCAACACAAGTTGTATTGTAGAGCGTCAACGTCGTGAAGCTGTGGAGCTACGGCGCTGCTTGGACTACGTGTCTCAGCACGCGCACGTGCTGGAGAGCGTGCTGCGCGGCGCCGGCACGGACGGCAGCGCCGGGGCCGACGCGCCGCTCAGCGCCTCGCTGGTGCGCCAGGCGGCCGCGCTGCAGCGCTGCATGGCGCAGTGCGTGGCCAACGCCAGCCGCATCCGTCAGCTGCTCACCGCCACGCACCAACCGCAGATGGACACCATGCTTGCTAAAATGGTATGTTCATTATTATTAAACTAACTATCTTCACGCTGTATCCCTGACGGGGTAGTCAGAGAGGACAGATCGCCAGGCTTCGCGATCCATGCATACTTCTTTCGCTTCTTCGAGATTCATCAATCGCTTCATACACGCACGTCTGGGTATCCGAGTACTTTTGACCTTTCCGTTTTTGAGCAATCTGCTCACGTGGTCTTCATATGTAAGTCTCGGCCTTCCCTGACTCCTTCTACCCTCTACTTTTGAACAATATATATTCTTCGTCAATCGTTCCTCACTCATTCGTTGGACGTGTCCAAACCAACGGAGCACGCCCTTTTCCAGCTTAACGCTGACACTTTCAATCAAACCTGCCATATTGCGTATCACTTCGTTACGTATTCGGTCGGCCAAGGTAACGCCGCACAATTTTCGAAGTGATCGCATTTCCACAGCATTTAATTTACATATATATATTTTTTTTTATTTCATTATTATTGATTACCTTTTTTATGTTGAAGAAACGAAGAAAGCTGTTGCTGATGCGAACAAGTCGAATAATTCAGACCGCGTCTTTTGTAGTTAGTACGAAATTTTTAGAAAAAGCAAAAACAAGGGAAAATTTGGGTGTGATTGATGACCAATTAATTGATGATTGATTTTTAAATATAAATATTAGGGTACCTACATCAAATGCCCTTAATTAAAAATAACTTTACTTGAACTATCTTTGGTATTTGCACAGAGCAGTTTCTAAAATTTCGGCTTTTTAATTCTCTTTATTATATACAAACATTACGTCGTAGAATAGTAGATATACATAGCTCATAGTGTGAAGCGCTCGTGGCCCCACAAACTAAGTGTTCTGTAAACGATCACTGAGTTACGCAGCTTTCACTATGGCTAGTCCTCGGATGGGTGACCACTTTGTGGCATTACATTTGCGAGCGTTTCCATGCTTCGGAAGGCACGTTAAGCCGTAAGTCAAGTTGAAGGCCTTATATGGGCGGCTTGAAAACATTTCAACAGCAGGTAGCCACAACCTGCGTTTTCCTATTTCAACACTGCAATGGGCTCACCACCTATTACGTGGGACAGGATACACATGGTAAAAAATTGAGCATACAATATGTGTGCCTCTGCCGCCCCTTCGGGGATAAGGCGTGAAAGATAAATAATACATAGCTCATAAATATTTAACCACCTAATCAGTTGTTCACTATATGTTTGTTGCCTACTACAAGTCGGCTTTACCATTCGTACCTGGTTTTCTTAATATGAAGGACACATGAACATCGTATACGTACGATGCTTACACATTACCTTCATCAGGATTAGGTTTCGTCGTACCTCAATCGGTAGAATGTCGGCATAGTCTTAAGATGGGAATGTTGCACTGTGTTGAGAGTTGTAAATTATTTGTACACTGTGTCACACACGGAAGTAGATAAACACGTCAATATAGTGTACTAAGCGCCTTTTAATTAGGCCCCATGACACACTGGTTCTCTGATCTGATCTGCATGTCATGACACATTTTTACGGTGAATAATGAGATGCAAGCTAAGTATTGTTATGACCTCAGTGTGTCATGCATCAATGCAGCTTATTTATAAAGCAAACCGTAACTAACTAACTGAACTATCACCGCAAAACTCAAACAGCTTTGGCTGAAATTTGATATATAAATAGTTAGGTAGGTATCTACTAAGAAAGGGTTTATGCAAACTCAGAAGTCACACACATCATTGTGTAACGGGAATAGTCGTAAGTATATTGGTATCGTAGTGCTATCTGTTGACGATAGTGGCGGAAGTCGTATTCTCCACACTCCCTATCCGATCCAATATGCAGGTAGCTCAGCTGGTGACTGATATTGTTGATAGAATTCAGCAGCAAAGCGTAACCCTGTCCGTTTGGTTTCATTTTAACTCAATAGGATCGGCAGCGCGAGTGTAAAACCCCGGTGGTTACAAATAACCATAGGTGACAGTTACCACAGTTACCACTTACGGTCTGGTGGGCCGTATTCTTGTCTGCGACATTAATATTTAAAGAAATCCTGATTATCTTTAACAACGAGTATAAAACGTCAACAGCACCGCGCTTCAATTGAACGCGGCTACCAAATTGAAAGGCCTAGCTTGTTATTCATTACATTCGCACCTAAACTGAATGAGTTCGGTTGATTTTAATTAAAACATTGAGCAATTTATGCGGCACCAGTTCCACTGCCTAATTAATTTGTATCAGTAAGTATCTGGAACTAATCACGACCGCGAATGTACTAAGTTATTTCTATGCGATAAATTAACTCACACGGAACACCCTCGGATCTCGATGTAGCTTTTGTTCCCGATAAAATATGTATATAAAATGATCTAATATAAAATCCTTCCTCAATTGCCTTCTTTAGTTTGTCTCTTTGCTTTTTATATTCGGAATACTAAAATATTTAATACCTGTACAATTTATTATTATGAGAGATAGACTTCCTGACTATTGTAAGCAAATGTGCTTAAAGTCACTCTATGCAACGAGCATAAGATCTTTCTTCAAAAGAGACTACCTAGTTAAGTCAACACAATTCCGTAATTTAATTACTGAACAGAAACTTATACAGTATAATAATAAGAAAAATGTGAAATTCTACAATATATGTAGTGCTATTATATTTGATCATACTACCAATGATCAGCGCGGTTTATAATGTCCGTGGATGTCATCGAACCTTGCGTCGACACGATTTATTGCGCTCATTAGCGCCAGAGTCAGTTGCCACCTCCACGTGAAGTCATTAGCCCATCCATAGAAAACACCATTATACTATATTTACATCTTTCGTTTAGAATATTCATAGATCGCCTACAACAGATGACGATCGACTTCCTCTGCCATTGCACACATATGCTAACAGACCCTCGATTTAGTATTCGAAGTTTTAATCCGGCCGCACACTCCAGGATCCTCCATGTCTTCCCACTACCTTTAACCGTAATACATAAAGCAGACATGTGTATGTAATACAATCAATTTGTCAATCACAGTCTGCTGTATTTGATATCCACGATTTGGAGCCCGCGTTCTGTTTATATTGAGACAAATCCTGTAGAATCCATAAAGGTCTCGTCCATTGACAGATGTAGCTTGGGCTCCCGAACTCTCCGCCGATGTTGATCCAAGCCTATACAACGGCCCTTCACGGCCGTCACCCTTTATGATAGTCGCGTAATAGTTACTGCAAGCGTTTGAACGTTCACTTGTATTCACAATTAGTCACTAACTAACGGCTAGATAGTGAGATAGCAAAAGGGAGGTCAATCCATTATGTGTGAATTGCATTGGCTGACGATTGCCATGCACCTATCAAATTGTATAGGTACTGTGAATAAATCGTCCTAGTGTGAATATAATTTCTGTCTTTGTTGCTATGTTAAAAGCTTCATGGTGTTGGTCCACTATTAATATTTCTCGTCTTCATTTGTCTAGATAACCATCAAAGTTAGGACGATCGTAACTTTGATGGTTAGCACATAGCGGCGAAAGCATTGGCTATAAGCCATATTCTGCAGGGCCGCTAATTGACCTAGCAGTAAAAGTAGTAGTACTATGCCGCATATAATACAATCGATGAGGGTACTGGAGGCTGTATACTCCTTATTTTGTACTACTTTCCCATGCTCTGAGTTTGACAGATGACACAGCTGATGCAAACAGTAGTGTGTGCGCTTGTGCTGTTCATATAAAGTTGACGCTACACGCTAATGCGTTTTATTTAAAAACGTGTTTGTATACTCTGTATAGTCCAGTCATTACGTCGTAAAAATCGGGTTAGAAATGCAAATGGACCGAAAATGCCAAATTTTGGATATTACGTGGTTGGGTTAGAAAAGCTTAAGTTCAAATTGTCGACCAATATAACCTGATGGGTTTTCCGCCATCTTGAAAAAAGGGTTAAATACAGTTTTTTCATCATAACTCGGCTCCCCGTTGAGATATGAAAATTATTTTTATTTTATATATTTTTTTATTTTAATTTTACAATTTTATTATTTAATTTTTTATTTTATTTACTTTTTTCAAGATGGCGGAAAACCCATCAGGTTATTTTGGTCGACAATTTGAACTTAAGCTTTACTAGCCCCCCCTCCCCCACGTAATATCCAAAATTTGGCTTTCTCGGTTCATTTGCATTTCCAAATGTATATAATGACTGGACTAGTATAGTTCAATGGTAGATAGCCATTATGCGAAAGATATCTGCTCAATATATACCCGGGGTCCGCCAAAATATATACGCAATAGATAAGAACAACATATAACTACCCATGTGCAGTACAAACATTTTACGAGCATTCACCTGTTCTCGCCCTTTTACGATTGGGCCTGGGTATCCCGGCAGCCCAATACATATGTACCTCTTAAAAACCTCTTTAAAATGAAAGCACAGACAATATCTAAGTATACATTTAATAATATTAGTAGGTACTTAATACGTTTAAAACAATGTTAACTATTTAAAACATAGAATTGGTAATTTTGGAAGTAACAAATTGCTAAAATATTTCCTGTTCTATTATATTTAAACGGTACTTACTCGACATTTTGTTAAATTTTAGACGCCAAATAACTTGAATGAGTTAATTACTTTACCGCCAGCCCTGCCCATACTGATATGATATACCTACCGCGTGTTTATTTTCTATTTCCGTCCATTTCAGCTTAAACTGTTCATAAACACTCTGTCAAGTTCACTAAATAAACGGATTTGTACATCAATCGATACGCATTACACTACATTAAGCCAGAGTGGCTAAAACGTCTTGTCAGAGATACGACGCGAATGTATTCTTGATGGCGCCCGCCCGCCATGGCGTGGCGGTCTAAGTGCTCCTCGACCACTGCAGCTTTGTGTGTTCGATTACACTTGGAACAATTAATTATACAATGTGCTTCAGAAATATGTAGTCATATGCGAAGGTGGCGTTGAGAATCATATCAGTAACGCACGGCTAGGGGTTTTGATTCCCATTACATCGACTTATCGTGTCGTGTGAAATGATTTTTTTCTTTCATCGACAATGCAAAATATCGATATCGTATTTATGTTCATACCCAACACAAACAATAAACATACCTATTTCGAATGAACTCTAGCTTTGAACCCGAGTAGGTTCACCAAAATATTGAAATCAATGGGCTTTGTCTGGTTTTCGCACTGCCCAACGCTACACACAGCTCAGATTGTAAAGTTATGTTACAAAGTAAGGCGAAGTCTACTTACAATTACAAAAAATAAGATAAGATACACAATAAGTATCATTTAAGTACAGGGACAGCATTTTAAAATTTATTTGGTATCGATGTAGATTGCGAGATTGTCTTGAACGCTTCATAAACATATTGTCAACCTACTCATGTACCAGGCGCAAAATTAACGAATAATAAAGCCCTAACACACGACCGGATTTGATCCGGCCAGACCGCGGATTTGATTTGCCACCCGACCAAATCTTACCGTGTGTACAGCTGTCCGGCGGACATAATTATTATTAATTGAGTCCGCCGCGATCCGCATCGGATATGATCAATGTTGTCGTTCTAGCTACTTTGTCGTAAATTTCCCCAGATTTAATTTAAAGACACTTTTCATAATTTTTTTCCCAATGTTGCCATCTTACCGATACAGTACCGATTTTACCTTTCCCCAAAAATTACTTTTTCATACATTTTTTGTCAGAAAGAAAAAAGAGCTACGTTAATACATAACGTAGTGTTTATTTACTCTATGTAGAGGTATACTATGCATACCAGTTATCTACATAGATAAGTAAAATTGAAATGAGTGTGTGTGTAATTTTAAATTTGCAGCTTTTCACTAAATGCATATAAAATAATATACTTTATTAGAAACTATTCATTTCCACAAAAGTTCCTTAAAAAAAAATTTACCCTAGAATAGGGAAAAAGCCCCTAATCTGAACACCCTGTCTGGTCGTCTGGTCGTCCGGTGCGGTCTGATCCGGTCGTCTGTTGCGACAACAGATTTGGTCGGCGGACTCGGCGGATCAGATCTGTCGAGGTCCGGCAGACCAAATTTGGTCGTGTGTTAGGGCTATTACCTTAATTTTAATAGCGTTAACACACGTTCAGATTTGGTCTGCCGGACCTCGACAGATCTGATCCGCCGAGTCCGCCGACCAAATCTGTTGTCGCAACAGACGACCGGATCAGACCGCACCGGACGACCAGACGACCAGACAGGGTGTACAGATTAGGGGCTTTTTCCCTATTCTGGGGTAAAATTTTTTTTAAGGAACTTTTTTGGAAATGAAAGGTTTCTAAAAAAGTATATTATTTTATATGCTTTTAGTGAAAAGCTGCTAATTTGAATTACACACACACACATTTCAATTTTACTTATCTATGTAGATAACTGGTATGCATAGTATTCCTCTACATAGAGTAAATAAACACTACGTTATGTATTAACGTAGCTCTTTTTTCTTTCTGGCAAAAAACATATGAAAAAGCAATTTTTGGGGAAAGGTAAAATCGGTACTGGGGACATTTTTGACAAAGTAACTAAGATGGCAACATTGGGAAAAAAATTATGAAAAAGTGTCTATTTGGAGAAAAATTAAATTAAATCTGCGGAAATTTACGACAAAGTAGCTAGAACGACAACATTGATCATATCCGATGCGGATCGAGGCGGACTCAATTAATAATAATTATGTCCGCCGGACTGCTCTACAGACGGTAAGATTTGGTCGGGCGGCCAATCAAATCCGCTGTCTGGTCGGATCAAATCCGGTCGTGTGTTAGGGCTTTAACGCTTAAATGAATTGGTTACGTACAGATATTTCAAAACATACCTACTTTTTGCAGCAATATTTGCCAGATATGTGTTAGGTTATGGATAATAAATGATTTATTTCGTGTTATGTCTTTCTCATATCATACATTTATTCCACTTTACATTGTAGGGGTGCACAAGTGAATTCATTAAAAAATATTCTGATTATCGTAAGGACGCCGCATAGCCTATGACACACTGTGAAAGCATATGAATTGAATGACACCACTCATTTCAAAATCGGTGAAACAGTTGAGGGGACATGAAGTTACAATGCAACGAATACAAACATACATGAACACAAAAAAGCATTACCCTTCCACAGAGTCTAGTTGGTAGAAGAAATAATAGGAATCAAATCCTTTTCCAAGTTAGGTTAACTTACATTTCGAATCATTTCTAAATGCATGTACAAGAAAAATTACCGCAATCGTCGCGATAGGCCTCCGGGGCCCAAGTGACCTCACCTGCTAGCGGCACACCTGCTGAACAATGAACGAGGCAACGACGCAATAGCCCTGACGGGATTGGGGGGTCAGACGGCAGTCGCTCCCAACAATGCCATTAAATGCCACTAAAATCATGGACAGACTAGGATTGCATAATACTGTAGAAGGTATTTGTCTAAGTGTTCACTAAACCGTGGTTTACGGTACCCTAAAATAATATTAGGAAACGCCCATTATATACCCACGCAAAGAAACAATAGGGTGAATCGTTCGATTTCGAGTCGAGCTCATAATATTATTTTTTTAATTCATGGAACGTGAACAACCAGGAAATAGGTAGCTGACTTTAAGAGAATCAAAGTTCACTCAAAAATCTCACCGGTGAACAATACCGTGAATACTATTCAACTTTTACTTTCTTAATTTCTCAAATTTTACTGCTAAATTACCACTAACAGAAAAAATACGGTAAAAATCGGCATGGTGTAAATGCCTAAAAACCAAATCGAGTTCAGTAAGTCCGAAAAGCAGGGTTTCGATTTTTATTTTATTTATTTATTTTATTTGCGATGCAACCGCGAAGACATTAAAAAGAAGAAAAAATGAAAAAAAATTGAACTGGGATTATTATGAGGTCACTAATAATTGGGCAGTTCACCTTATTCTTTCGAATGTGTGTGTATAATGCGGGCGTTTAAAATATTATTACAATCTTTAAATTTTAGGGTACCGTAAAGTAAGTTTTAGTAAACACTGATCGAATCACTTTCTACAGTATTATGTAAACCTAGTAGTGTACCAATTTGTTCCGTCGGTATCATTTGCATTCTAGCGTTTTTTTTTTCGGTTGCTTAAAAAGCTTACGTTTTGGACTTCTTCGTTCGTTACTGTGTGGCTTTGCACAGGTGTTTGATTCTTGATACCTTCTTGTGTTTTATTAGAGTACTACGGGTAATAAAGTGAAAAAGGCAATCACGAAAACATTGTTGCTGCAACCGTATCAGATAGAGAGGTTACCAACTTACCTAAGTCATGAAAATGATTTGATTCCATTTATTACTTTTGATTCTGATAATTTAATTACAAGAAAATGTTTCACAAATAAATGTTTTTTAACTTTCGCTATTTTCACTATTTTTATGATATTTCGGATCTTATTCGCGCGTATATTATTAGGTACAAAGCCTACCGTATACTTCCCGACATTTCGACCGGAAATATTGGAAAAAAAATCTATTTATTGATGTAAACTACGCTTAAATCCGATGTTTAATTTAAGTACGTTCCATTGTGACTTCCTGTTGCCTAAATGGTCTCACCGATTTTGAGACGGCTTATGTCATTTAATTTGAATGGTTTTATGGTACGTCATAGGTTATGCGGCGGCGTTTGATTTTTTGAATGAATGCACTTGTGCAGAATGTATGAAAAATAATAAATGATAAAGATAAACATAAAGGTGTAAGGGGCCCCATCAAAATCTACTGGGCCCAAGCTCTTAATGCTAATGGATGTGTGTGTGCACATGATAAAGGATGTGGCAACGACGCAGGCTTCCATTTACGGGGTCGGGTCAGATGGGGGTCGCTCCCATAATGCCAAAATCAAAAGGCTAAACGATAGCTGCTCCTTGCAGCCAAATAAAAGGAACCCTAGACTCCAAATCGATTTACGATTTGGAAGCAACTGGGAATACACTAAGACGGAGAAATAGATAAAGATACACGTATCTGGCAAATATGGTAACAAAAAAATGTACAGAAATTCTAAAACATTGACGATGTTTTAAAATTTCTGTACGGAACCAACTTAATTCAAGCGTAAAAATGAAGTGTACCCCTGGTACATGAAGAGGTCTAGAGTAGGCTAAGAGCCCTAACACACGACCGGATTTGATCCGACCAGACAGCGGATTTGATTGGCCGCCCGACCAAATCTTACCGTCTGTAGAGCAGTCCGGCGGACATAATTATTATTAATTGAGTCCGCCTCGATCCGCATCGGATATGATCAATGTTGTCGTTCTAGCTACTTTGTCGTAAATTTTTTTCATATTTTTTTTCCCAATGTTGCCATCTTAGTTACTTTGTCAAAAATGTCCCCAGTACCGATTTTACCTTTCCCCAAAAATTGCTTTTTCATATTTTTTTTGCCAGAAAGAAAAAAGAGCTACGTTAATACATAACGTAGTGTTTATTTACTCTATGTAGAGGAATACTATGCATACCAGTTATCTACATAGATAAGTAAAATTGAAATGTGTGTGTGTGTAATTCAAATTTGCAGCTTTTCACTAAAAGCATATAAAATAATATACTTTTTTAGAAACCTTTCATTTCCAAAAAAGTTCCTTAAAAAAAAATTTTACCCCAGAATAGGGTAAAAGCCCCTAATCTGTACACCCTGTCTGGTCGTCTGGTCGTCCGGTGCGGTCTGATCCGGTCGTCTGTTGCGACAACAGATTTGGTCGGCGGACTCGGCGGATCAGATCTGTCGAGGTCCGGCAGACCAAATCTGAACGTGTGTTAACGCTATAAGAGCGGCGCGGCACAGAGGCGGCTGGCGCGGGCGCCGACAAATGAGCTGGCGCGAATGTTTAGATATAAGGTATACCATTTATTGAATTTTACCTAATAAGCGGGAACTGTATTTTGATGCTTGATCAGTGAAAATACCTTTCACCACTAGTTGTTTGGGTTTGTCTGTAGCATCATAATATCCAAACGGATTGATGGATTTGGATGCGGCTTTCGTTATTTGAAAGCTGACGTGATCGAGAAGATACTTAGCTACAATGTACTAGCTTATGTCCGCGGTTCAACCCGCGTATTTGATTTGAAATATCGGGATTGATTGAAAGTTTTCGTTTAATACTTTAACAATAATAGACATAAGTAAATAAATTATCTTACTTTAATCGTATCCACAATAGATTCAATAGGTTATTTTCACGTGTTTTATGCTTTAAGTATGGTGTATTAATTAGTGGTGATTTGTTTTGGATTTTTTGTTAGTCTTCAAATGACAAATGTGTGTTTTTTTAATATTCTTACTATCACGTTCAACTGCTTTAATTTAATTGTCAAGTGTTTTCAAAATAAATTTTATTAAATGAGGTACATAGGCTTTGAAAAATGACAACACTGTCACTTCTAAAATTCATTTCCTCATAGTAATTATGGTGTTTATGTTGTGATTATGGTGTTTTTTAGTAATAGTGAATATTACGAAATGGTGTTTTGTATGGATGCCGCTGACTCGTTGGCTGTATGGGGAAAGATTTGTTGACGAAACACAAGAGGGTCACCGGCCGGCGGCAGCTTCCATCTCTGGAATGTTGTCGCAAGATGGTGAATCTGAATCGGTTCTACCTACCATACCGATTCATTTCGTGTGCCAATTAAGCAGCAGGGTGAACGTATCGAACCTTTACTGTAATTGAGCTTAGTTGAATGAAGTGAACATCAAGATATTAGTGTAATTTTGTGCTTATAACCTTGTACCACTTTCTTTGAACTCGTAAAAAGAATACATTGCAATAAAGAGTGTAATATTTTATGCATTATGTGTGTCTGTAAAGTGTATTGATGTCAGCGAATATCATGACCTTTATCGTAGTTATGTGAAGTGATAATAATCCTTACCTAATGTACCTACCACGCTGCTAGGTAAGTTCAGAAACTCAAGGCCGCCAACGCAAAGTTATGGCGCCGCTGTGTCTGAATTGGATCCAGGTAGGTAAATTGACCAGGCATACATAATTCTTACAGCTGAGCGCAGTTCAATGAAAGTCCTTGAAAGTAGGTGATTATAGGTAGTGTTGCGACGTACTTATTTTAATACACTATCAAAAAAATAAGGGTTTTCTTAAATTTGAATGAAATTACCGAGCCCATGACTTTTTTGACATTTCGCAATAGTGTCCGAGTGGCTCAAGTTATCAGACATGTGTACCGAAGGTCAAATATGACTACACATTTCTGAAGCACATTGTATAGCTGTTAATCTTGCATGATTTCCAGTTCCAGTTAATCCAACATACATCGCTTACGCCTCTTTCTCAGTGAAATTACTACTATTAAACTGAATGTTACAAAATCTATTGGAATAATCTATAAGGCTTCGTGCTTCGCAATGCGGAAATGCTTTTTCATGTACAGCTTTACAAATGGTAGGTTCAGTACGTTTCATTGAAACCATTACCAAATGTTCCTGTTATAATTAAGTTTAAAGTAATCAATGTTTACTGATTTCCGGCGTCGTTAACACGCACACGTACTATTGTTACACGGAAAATTCAGTGGTCTTTAGTGTGGGACGCCACGTGAGTCGACATTTTTGCACCTGCTCATTTTTTCGGTACTTCTGGCTCTGCCGGTGCTGCTGTCCCTTCTGCGGAGACTCTTATATGGCAAAAATACACTGAGAATTAAGTGTGTGAGCTTTTGAGGTCAATTCTACAAGTCTGGAGACGCTTCCACATGAGGACTGTGACGCGGAGAAATTTCTAGACGCACGATTAGAATTGTTTATTTATTTGTTATAGTCACAATTCACTAACCGAGTTATTTAAATTATTGAGAAAAATATCTTACTAAATCAAGTCCTATAGTTTTGTTTATTTATTTGTCGTCGTCCTAACTCTCCCATTAAGTTACGATGGGAGTAATACCTATACTATACATGTCATAAACACGTCCCACTTGAACTAATCTAGTGATAGAACGAATTGGTGTGTGACCGTAAGTGCTGATAATTAGCTACATTTATCTGCCATCAGCACGAGCGCTGCCTATCTCGCGATAACATAAAAAATATAGGTCATATTTGCAATTTTATCTGTCGGTGCGAAATAGATACTTCCCACTGTCGCTCGTACGACGAGTGGTATTGCATTGTGCTTTATTATAAAAGAAAAAAAATGTGTCTTGACATAATCTAAGCACGAGATTCCCATTCCCACAGAAAGATGTTGTAATTTGCGCTATCCTTGTGGTCTAGGTGCGCGAAGGCTTAATTGCAATCTCGTCGGTGCAGGCGACCTCGACTTGTACATCTTGACTGTACAATTTGTATTTACATAACTGCGTTTATGCGTGTTGGGGTCTTCTGTAGATCGAGACCATCACTGTTTTATACTTGCCCTTAGGGCTCAAAACCACAATATACACGTTACAAAGATAAGTGATTATACTATCGAAAAGCACCTAGACCAATGCACCGCATTACCAAATTGCACCTGCCGCCGAATATCATCATTTTGACTTTAAAGTTAGTTCTGTGTAAAATATAGCTCAAACTTATCTATTAAGAACTGTGACATTATTAATTCAGAATTTGATTAATTTGCAATATAGACCTAAGTAATGCACTCAATATACTAAATACGTCAACACGAATGCTGTTAACTAGTAACCCTCTAGTATCTGAGGTGTTGTTTGCGTTACAAACGATTGCGTACGCACTCAACAGTTGCATTGATAGCTATCATGTAAGCTTAGTGTCAACAGTGCGCTGGATTCGACCGATAATGGTGGCCTGGCACCGTGAACAAACAAACATTGAGGATTACAAAAGCTTTAATACGCGTTGTTATAAGTAATTAGCGAGGTATACATCGATTATACGTTTTTATGCTACGTCTATTACGCAGTCACGAACACGATCGCTTCGTGGAACTATACAGATTGCAGATGTTAAACATATATTTCAATGATCACCATTCATGATAAACGAAAACGTACAATAGATCTCAAAAATAAAATTAATAGCTTGTAATTGGCCGCGTAATATATGCCGCCTGATGCTGGACTTTATACTTATGGTAACTATGATGAGGTGGGGGAACTTAACTAAACAAGATAACAAAATAAACAGAAAACCAGGTATACTAGTAAGGAAATCCTGGACATTCGGCCGGTTTGCCCACACTGTGCCTGCTGCTGTTGCAGGGTTGACAGCCAGCGTGCAGCTGAAGCTTGTAATTAGGAACCCGATATCAGTCAAAGCCATCCTGTGCACCTACTGTGCACAACCTAAAGGCTTTGTTGGCCAGAAGCCGAACGTTACCAATTAGTAGTAGTGTCTAAAAATACCCATACCATTAAATATTCATGGTTACTGAGGCCACCACGTTTCAATGGGGCGCAAACACGACCTACATCTACGAAAGCACAGACAAACATTATGAACACATTGTAAGCATGTAATATTGCCGGTTTTACTTCTTGCTAGCTTTTTTGTTCGTTCGCCTTGCCATTTATAAAGACACACATCAAAAATTGCTTCCGCATCCAAAATTCAAGGGCCGTCCACCAAATTATGATTGCCAGAAATATCCTACATAATCTGTGCCATGTTTATGTAAGATTTGTCTGACAACCGCAACAATATCTACTTACGTGACATCGCAGTTTTGACACGAGTGTACCTCACTACAGTACAGTACAGTCAATTAAACAGCCTTTTGAATAATTCCGCTTGTTTATCTGTTTCACTTCATTTGAAGGTCGAGCGATTTCACGATATTTAGCTAGTGCATTAAAGGACAATAAATTATTTAATAATATTATTTTGTTTCTTAAAAATAAACAACAACTAGGGGTGCCACTCCACGTGCTCAAATGGTTCACCTGAGTGCCTGTATTTTACTACACAATCTCGTCAGATAAGTGGAGAAACCTATCTGAAGGATTTCTATATAATATATAGGGTATTGGAAGAATGCGTATATTCAGTACGTTTTTATGTACTTTAAGTTTGTTTATCAACGCCTCAAGCGTGTTCACTTATAAGGTAACCTCATTATTCTTATTCAAAATAATTATATTGTGAACGTTTGTGGCGGCTGCCTAAACCGGGTCACCAACACGACGATAAATGTGATTATGATTTTGACTAATGATTTTCAAACGGGACGTTTTTACTTCCTTTGTTCAATTACTGTGTGTACCTAGCTTTTTGTTACAAAGTTAATTTATTTAGTTAGGTTCGATTAGTGAAACTTATAAAAAGGACCGATGCCATATTTTATCACCCACAGACAGAAATGAATCTTACCATTACGTATTCTCTTGCGAAACAAATATTTTCCGTAAACTCGAGAAGAAACTTCTCTCGAAGGGTAGGCCTAGGTATTTAGGTAGGACGTGACCGTGCCGTGCCAGTTATTTAGACAGAACACGAACATTGTGCAGAAGCCGTGCCCGTATTCTTAACGAATTCTTCAGAAACTACCGGAACACGGAGTTTCATACTTCCTCTGAATAAAATATTATATACCTAGTACACGTGAAATGGTTCAGTATTAAAATACTATTTAACTATACCTATTGAGGACGCCGAACTTTTACAAGACAAAGCTGCTTTTAAATTTAAACTTCTGTGATCTATTGAGGACGCGAATTCAACATAACCTTTTCTCGACGTTGAATGACTGTCGTACTTTTTTATATGTAGAAGTATGTTTGTTGTTTAATGAAACTGCATCAATCAATGTTTGTTGGTGTTGACCCCAGGGCTGTCTGTTATTAACAACCTTTCACTCTGATGTACTCTTGGGTCTGACTGTAATTGCCACTTCCTTACTATACATTTATTTTGTAGTTGTCTGTGTGAAATCTTTGATTTGATTGACATAAAATAAGGAATCTTCAAGTACAAAATATAAATCCTATTTACTACCCCGAAGCATCAATATACGCTTTGACCCTAAGTAGTCCAAGATCGTTTGCAATGAAAAAGATTCTTTCTCATCGCAATGTTCAGAGATGATATATTTCCACTGGCATGTGCTTTCGTTTATTCTACGTTATAAGCATTTTCACACTGCTCTAGTTTTGCACTCTACTTCCTACCTAACTCTTTGATCGTTATCAAGCGGTTTTGTTCGTCGTATTAGTCGCTAGTGACAAACCCGGACTAGCTAATCAAAATGATATTGACGCCAGATAGAAGTCATGATAACGGCCAGTCATTGAGGGCTGCAGTCGATGTTATCCAAGGGAAATTTAGCCAACCTATGAACTGAGTACACGCCACCCTAATAATATTTGTCTCACGTTCATATCCAAACAGACTTCTTGCAACTGCATCTTCATTTTCGTTTTTGAACACTATTTACCAGAAAAGTTATAACCGCTCGTAATTACATAGGTACCATATTTCCGGTTAATGAAATAAAGTTGTTTGTTAGAACTACTGCTGTCTGTCTGTCACCGTGACAGCTAGCCGGTCCGGTTCAATGGAGCCCACATAATCTTTGTAGATCGCCATATAATACATTTTGACAACATCTTATTACTTCAATTATAAAAATTGAGAGTTATTTTTGTGAAATATGTTATTTTAATACTCATTTAATAAGTATAAGTACATAAATCGTTCTGTTTCGCCTATGTCATGTCGTCGATCAGAGTCATTCCGTCCGAGGTCAGCACTCTCTTACTTGAAGCTCGGTGCAAACACAGACTGTAATTACACGCCACGAATGAGTTTGTCATTAGTTTGAGGTGCTATTGGAGCATTAACGAGCGCTCGAACCGCCCGCGCCGCCACACCAATACCTCACTGGCGCTAACGATATCGTGTTATTACAGTTACTAACTCTTAAACTTCTTGTGGCTTCCACATTTTCGGGTTTCCTAAAATAATAAAGATCTCACTGGAGTCACTGGTCAGCTTTCTGGAGCAAGTACCAGACTTAGAATTTTAAAATCGTTTCATCTCGCCGCTAAACCTGTCTATACCTGACTACCCCTTCAGGCATACGCATTTACGCCCTAAAAATCTAAATATGTACTCAGTCAAGTTGAGAAAATGTAAAACATGTAATTTTTAGAAAACGTTTTATCGCCAGATCTTTATGTTGAATCCACACGAAGGGGTAGTTTTGCTTGTACTATATAAGAAACCAGATTCTTAGGTAGGGTGTAATTGTCGTGTGACACGGTTGTTAGCTAATGAGCCCAATTGCTCAACCTGGATTAGGCAGCATCGGGCCGGCCTCGTGCTTCACACAAAAAGTGCTAGTTCACGCGTTCCCATCAACGTCAGCGTGCGTGTAGATATTAACGTTTTTTAACCATGAACATGCAGATAAACGGAAACCAATATATGTATAAGTACGTGAATTACTAGCGGCCTCCTGCCTCTTTGAGATTTCGACATACGAAATAGAAAATCATCCATTTTTATTATGCTTTATGTAACATAGCCCATCATTATGCAGTTTCACTGACATGACCATAGATCCGTACTATGCGTACAAATATACGGTCATGTCAGTAAAACTTAAGCTGAAGCAGGTCGTAAGTCCTTCGAGGACTCATGACCTACTCTGTTGCTCGTTCCTTCGTTACTACAAATGTTATTTGATAGTAATTTTGACCTTCATGTTAGATGCATCAAATTCCAAATTGAAGAAACAATTTTCACACGGCTTGCGTCCACCCGCGTGTACTACAGTTTGATTCTAGTGTTAAATTTAGAGACAAGACTAATTAAAATTAAATCGTGGTTTAGTCCTCTAATATACAATAAGTTTACCAATTGGCCCCTTTTACAGACTATTGATTCTCATAATAAAAAACATTTCTCTAAACCCGGAAGTCCTATAGTGTAGATATATGTTAGAAAATAATAGGAGCAGGAACTGCCAGCTAATATTTGTCCTTAATTGTTAACATTATATTGTGTCAGGTGTTAACTATAACGTAAAATCTAATACGTCTGTAATACTACGGTACGTAGCACCGTAAACAACAGATTACACATGTACGTGGTTACAATAAATACTGCTATTTATAATAGGTAGGTACTTGCTGTGAAACCGTTTGAAGTTTCTTTTATGTTTATTAATTATCTCACATAGACCTTTATTAGTTCAGCACGCACCACCGCGCCACCCGCTACACACATAAGGATGGGCTACGGGCACGGCCTCCACTTAAACTTGCAAACGTTTTCATAATGAAAGGGATTGTTGTTTGTTTAATCTTAGACACTGAGCAATAAATATCTATGTATGGTCAAAAACGACGCTAAACAGTCGCCTACTAAACGCTTTATTAGAGCTGCTCTATGAATCGGTTGGACTGCTAGACGTGACGAAGCTTCAACGGGACTTCAGGCCTGTGTCTTAATATTTTTCCACCCGTCGCGTCGTCAACTGTACAGTTCGACATCTTTAACAAGCTTGTAAAACTGAACCGTTAAGTGTTGTCAGTGGAACACTGTCACGTAAAGCGACTATACTATAGTATGCCCTTGTAGTTTATATTGTTTGCATCCGTGATATGGGTCAAACTAATATCTCTTCGTGCCTGTGATAATATCAAGGGGCTTTGTCGGCTAGTTTCGCTCCACACGGTCCGTTAATAAGCACTCGATATTGTTCAATAATTAAATTCGTGTCAGTGTTGAATAGTTATTATAAGGTCGTACGGTTTGTCGACCCGGTTACGCGGTGCGAGCTCTGCGTCGGACGACGACCCTCATTACGCGAGGTGGCCGATCACCTCCACCCCGAAGCGGCCACGATCAGGGTCAACTCGCTCTCCGCCGCCGTCGCCTATCCACCCCCGCGTTCTTACACTCGATTAATTTACTAAACTATTCTGACAGTTCCTCAATTCTATATCGCCTCGCTACAATGCTTACTGCGCTATGACATCATTCTACCGGTTATTATTGGTCATATGTGTTAAGAACTGTTTCTTCGTCTTAGTGTATTCTCAGTTGCTACTATCTCCTCGACCGTAAGTCAGGAGGTACGCCGCTAGCAGATGAGGTCGCTCGGGCCCGGACATAGATAGAGTCCCATACACCCCTATGTCTTAAAAATATATATTCAGAAAGATTATGTGATATAAAGTATTACTTTTTTTGGCCGTGTTTTGATTAATGTTACCCGTGCCTCCGTACACAGTGAACTTTCTCCAGTCGAGCGAAACGGTCGCAGGGGTCAGGCACGCGCTCTCAGGTGTCACACGTTCACCGCCATGACACGTTGACAATACTATTGCGAATGATGGCAATCACAACATTAAATTTATTTAGAGTTATTGTTTGTGGGAACAGATCCATATAACCTCCTCGACCGTGGATATCGATTGATCGATTTGTCACCCACTACGAGACGATCTTTTATGCTTGAATCTTTCCGCACTGATTGTTTTCTAGAAATAATCGACTAATTTAGGTTGAACGACTAAGGTCTAACTAAAATGACAAAATGAAGAAGTATAGTAAATACACGAAGCGTGGATATCTGTTCTCTCTGACACCCCGTCACAGATACAGCATGAACATAGGTAGTTAGTAAAAAAAACAAAGTTTAAAAAAATGTTTTAAACGTTATTTTTCTCATACATTTTCTATGAAATCCGAGGCGGGGCAAAGCTCGCCGGGGCCACTAGTTATACATAAAAGGTCACTAGTAATACACAAAAGTAGGCTTCGTAGAAGTGTGACAAAGAACATAATTTTGTGATGTTATGAATGATGATAATAACTTCCTTTTCGATAGTTTGGGTACAAAATAAAAGGAAATAGTTGAAAATTCAAAAATGTAATATAGCTCCCTACTTAGTGTTTTCAAGTACACACAATACAAGGTACCTAGATTATTACAAACGCCGTGTCGGGGGTCGGGGGTCAGGTGCCAGTGATCGAGCGCAACGCCTTTGGCGCGATGAAATCACAAGGCTCGCCAATTACCCCACGTTATCCAATTGAGCGCGTGCGCACGTAATTATGAGGATTATGGCCTTAATGCGATAATGATCTAAGCACCAGCTTGTTGACAACTACTTTTACTTCCCAAGTAGCACAAGGAAATATAAGTTCGAACCTGGGCACTAGAAATAGAAATTCAACTCTTAGAAGCATCATACCTTTAAAACCTGTATGAACTTGTGCTAAAGATTGTATCGAGGAGCTCATTCTGTATGTATGGGTTGTTGAACACCTGTGGTGCTTCATCAGTTGCGCATGCTGATTCCATGTGTTCTTGGCTATATGTGAAATTCAGATATATCAGATAGTTTGATCGACTCGGAACTAAACGCGTTAGCGTCGTATATCACACACAGAAGTCTAAATACAATAAGCATAAACTTCAGAAAGTACAATAACTAAACTCGCAAAAAAAGTGAATGAAGAACCGTTGTTACAATCATGGGAGTTGCCCATTTCACCCTCTTGGTATTGAGCCAGAACGAGTTTAAAATAAAATCCTCTCAATCCTTCTGGCACACACAGCTTCAATATTTTCGTACATTGATCTTGGGAAGCCCATGTCTCCTAACTGTCTAGCAATGCTTGTTGTGTATGTCGCGAAATATTGCAAGTTTGGTACTTATTTAATTTTCAAAGATGGCAAGTGGAGCAGATTTCTTAGGCAGGCACGGGTTAATCAATTAATTACCTAGTTGCTTCGACGCACCACAGTCTAACTGAAGTCAGGAGTCTTTTTTTTGAGTGTGGGAGAACAAATAGAAGTAATCGACATTTAATACGAGATCCACGGGAAGATATGTTCATATATATTATTAGAGACATTTGATCTCCCTCTTTACATTATCGTATTGGACCTATTATAATACTGTATACTGGGATGAAACATGTAAAATATGATTTATTTTATGTCGTATTCTTTATAAGCGCTCAAATTACCGCTAATTCAAGAAGGCAAGTTAAGCCGTTGGTTCCGGTTGCTATTAAAATGGCAGCCGTTAAGCCCAGTTGAACGCCTAATGGGTGGCTTTAAGAGCATGTCGCCTCAGCCTGCAAGTGTCCATTTTCAACATTGCAATTGGCTCACTACCTGTAACATGGGATAAAACTGCATACGGTGAAATGTCGGGCGTATAGTATGCCTCTGCCTATCCCTTCGTGATAAAGGCGTGACAATATGTATGTATGTGTTCTTTAGTCATTGCAAATATTAATAAAGTCAATGAACAGTTACGGGGTTTTGGAAATACTATTTATAATCCTTCTTGTCTAAGATTTAATGTACTGCTATGACTTTGATTCACTAACAACTCTACAGCAGAGTGCTGATCACTCCAACTGTTGCCTCAGTGGAGTGCGATTGTTGTGCACTGCACAAGCCTACAGTTGCACACAAATATTACATGAAAGCCTCCGACTACTACAGGGTGAAAAGTTTCATGATATATTTGAGAAACAAGCATCGCACCTCATTGTTTTAAATTGACGATTACTTTAACAGAAGTAGAGGCTGTAATATCACTGTCTAGTCCGGTTTCCTCACATCCTCAACAACCTACTACACGTTTGTCACATTTTCCTTGAATCGCGTCTCCAAAGTGAAAGAGCAAAAACAAAAAAGAACAAAAGCTGTTAAGTACTAAATTGTAATGTCTATTCTATAGTACGTCGAGAGCAAACGCCTTGCTGTAAAAACTATACTTAAGCTTTTTGTGTGGCTGTCCAATCGGGGGTACCGGTCTGCGATCCTCGTCTGTGTACAGCGCCCACCTGTGCATGTGTTGCGGACGCGAGCTGTTTTCTTAGAAATATGATTAGACGGCTCGTCCGTTTTACAGTCACACTCAGTCGGAGGCTACATTTGCTAGCCATGTATTATGAAGCTAGATACGAGTATAGGTTTTACCTATCTAATTTCTACCGTCAAAATTCTTTAAATTTATTGTAACGAAAAAAATAACATGTCGTGTACCAAAACTATAACAACATAACGACTCGGAGATTACTGATACATTAGAAGATTGTAGAGAGTCCAAAGCCGGTAATTTGATGCTAAGACACGGGACTAATAAAACGGCACTATCTCTATATGCTTAAATATTAAAGGAGAAAGTTCTCTAAATAGCCTTCTGTCTGACAGCGTATCCACAATTACAGGTAACATGATATATGAGAGAATGTACAGGTATATACTGTTACCGGCTCATCAGTATTTTTGCAGCACTTTTTCTTCACTGATAAACATAATTCAAGATTTGAAAAAATAAATACATATTAAATTGTAGTAAATGGAGATATAGTGCTTGTTCAAGTTAGTTTAATTTCCATAATAAGTATTTGGCAATGGCAAATTTTACATTTTATGGTGTTGAGCTGGCACGGAGAGTTTTGCACTCTTTGTGCCAGCCACCTATTACGTGGGACAGGAATCCACACGGTGAAAAGTGGGCATATAATATGCCTCTGCCACCCCTTCGGGGATAAGGCGTGATGGATGTTTATTTATTTATTTGTTCTCTGTTGACGGGGAAGTGAAAATACATGTGTGCAAGTTTATACCCCTATTGCAGCCTGAACTGAGTATCTCACTTGCGCTGTCGTTTCCGTCTGCAACGGTTGTAAGACCGCGTCCTTCGCCCCTCGGGGCCACTTCTTCCGTCCAAAGTACATTTTGTCTATCATACGTTATTATACCTATTTTATGAGATGGATATTTTATGAAATAAATAATTAAATTTTATTTTAAATTATTTACATTTATCTATTTTCGTAGACGATATAACTTGTCCTGTCTGACTCTTTGTTAGCTCTCAGCTTTGTGATGTCGACGACCCGTTAGTGTCTGGTCGCATGAACCCATTCAACCGTTGGTCACGTATTCTTGAGAGGAACAGGTAAGTTTTAAAGGTAGCCTGGTCTGAGGCGTTAAGCTTGGGATTTAAAACGTCGTTAATTGAAAATGCTTCATCTACCGTGAGAGTTGATGGTAAAGAGGATAAGAGGAGACTTCATATTCCGTGATTGTCTTTATATATAGCACATGAATTGCGTTTGACTTGATAGTGATCTGTATGTTAATATAATAAACGATGTAATGCGAACACATTTTGTGTTTTCTTGTCGTTCATCGAGCCTTCAATATTATTCGATCGTCTTCCCCTGAAGTCGTTCGCTTCTTATGTTGATTTTTTGTTGTGCTAAGATTCTGAGATCCACCATCGAGACTCTACAATAAGATTGTGATTTTGCGATGTGACAATTCACATCACAAAATCACAATCTAGGGATAATTCTTCTTCATATTGTAAATTGTTTTCAAGTACATTGGCATGTGTCGAGCGCACTGACCGCACTTGACAATAAATCGATAAGTGCTGCAGTCTCACTCGTCCACTGTGCAGCGCTGGGTCTCTGATACACAGCTACGTCTTCTTTTGTTTATCATTCCACGTACGAAGCATCGGCGTCGCCGTCGGCGCGCTGATTAATTCATGTCGCGTTATCTGTCAGACAAGCAGCGATCAGACTTCGCTACTGTGTCTAAATACTGATTAGTAGATTACGAGCCGTTATCTGTTTGGGCCACTTACCGTATGAGTTTTATGATACCCATTACGTCTGCGTATTGTTTTGTAAACAAACACTAAAATGCACGCTTTGAGAAAGTTGAAAGGATCTCTAAATGTTGTTTTGGCAAGGTCATACTAGCAGATTGCAAACTAGCAACTGCCGCATGTATCCGTTTAAAACTTAGATTAGTGTTTAGAAGAGTTGATGCTTGTGACTGACGGTTTGACAGTACAGTAGGTAAAATATGACCAGTGCGTAGCTTAGATTCACAGTGTACTCCTGAGTTGCGGACTCGTCTTAGGTCAACCGCTTGAACCCTTTCGTTTAACAAACTGTGATTCTTACTACATTTTACACTTCGGGGATACATCGTCTGTGTATTTTTGATTTATAAACCGGATAATATATATGAACCTAAAAAAACGCAATCGTCCCCGTTATTATTACACCACTAACCCTAAAACGATTTGAACTTTCTTTATGAAACTTAATTTCAGAGTTTTGATAGATTAATAAGAAACACTATATTTCTGTAGATAAACAAACATAATTAAAAACAATAAGTGTTGTGAGGATAATGTCCGCAGCCTGGTTGGATCCTCCTATATAATTAGATAGTCACACATTTTTGCTGTTATATGTCTTATGCACACACACACAGTGCAAACTCCACATCATGTGCGTTCATGTGTACACACGGTAGTGGAACGTAACGGGACAAAAAGTGTAACAATAAGACCATTGTTGTGGAACAATCACAATATTTTGTAGTTATATAGAATTTGCATACAAATAGAAATTCGCTTTCTAATGAGTGTGGCTTTGTGCGCGGATTGCGGTAATGATAGCGAAAGTGCGCGAGCGCAGGACGTAGGCGGGTGGGTGCTCGCCCTGTTTTGGGCATAAGACTCTGACTCTGCTCTATAGACTCTATATTGGCGTGCCCCGTACTCATTTTTGGTCTCAGTCCTGTTCTGTTAGTTTATTGTTCCACGCGCGAACTGTAATTCAATCAGTACATTAAATTAAAGGTAAAGTTGAGAAAAAATAAGTTAATTCAAAAAATTCAAAAATTACACAAAAGTTCATAGAACATTTTAATTTTAGCTACCTAGTTCTAGCAGGTTGCTGGTGTTTTACAAATGACCCTGTATATTGTTGCACATTTCAAAGTTGCTATGTGATGTCCACGGTTCCGCCTGCGTATAAGAAAAAAAAAACTAAATATAAACTATCCATTATTAAAATTTTATATCATTGCAAAATTTATTTTAAGAATTTCCATTGAATTGGAACTGAACTGCAATTTCAACTTATTTCCGTATGGTTCTGGTAGCTCAGTTGACTAAAGTCCGGTCCAGAACGTTTCACAATACTGAATCAACGCTTGAGGCTAGTTTTTGCCTTATAAAATCTACTCTCAAGCGTCGATTGAGTATTGAGAAACGTTCTGGAATACGGGCCTAAGAGCTTTTGTGCTGTTAAGACAAAGGTTACAGGTTCAAGTACAATGCTAAACCGAGTAGACTTTTTCAATTAAAAAAAGTTAGCAAATCTAGTACTCAATGCTTAAAAAATATCCGTAGATTGTGTGGATCCATCGCATCAGTGTTTAAAAATGGTTGTAATACTGTTCAATGAAATCAGAGTTGCTGATGTTGTTGCTTTACTCGATGCTCTGGCATAATACTCTATACTTATAATACTCTTTCAACTTGTTTCATTACGATTGTGATTGATCTCTAGTTGACTAAGAACATTGTCCTGGCTAGGCCAAGGTTTGAGTCATAAAATTCATTATTTTATCTAAGCTTTGTCGTTCATGCACATGCATTGTCATTTAAAATTACAATTATGTGGTATCGATGGACTAGTTCTCGTATTCGTTCGTTCTTCGTCATTCTCAAAGGGCACAACATCAGATTCACTTTCTTATGCAACGTTTCAGAAGTAAAAGCGTGTAGAGCGGCACGATCTCGAGGCACATTATCTTAATGTGCAACATTATGTGCTATTTGTGCGACAGCGAAGGAAAGTTGCGTGGTCTTCAGTAGCTCAGTCAGATAAACGACCGAAGTAATCGATGGTACTATACATTAGATCCGCCACTAAAGAGAAAATAATAGAGAAATACAAAGCCAACATAATATACAAATACAAAGAATTTCAAAGGCCTCTCTACTTAGACCTTATAGACTACCAAAAAGCTTTTGACTCTATGAAAGCACTGAAAGAAAATAGCGTAAACGAAACCTATTGCAACATCATTAAAAATATCTATGAGCGGAGTAAAACTAGAGTCACCCTGGTAACAAGTTACCCAGAAATAAAAATCAAAAGAGGCGTAAAGGCGTAAGAGGGTGACCCTCTATCACCTAAGCTCTTTATCGCTGTACTAGAGACCGTATTTAAAAGACTTTGCAGGACGGATCTTGGTATAAAACAAACAACAAATTTCTCATCGTTTATATATAGGGGATGAAGAGTAGAAGCGTGCACGTCGCCATCTCTGCCAGCTACGGCTGCAATTCTACTCCAACACGAGCACCGCAAGGGCGAACTATGTTAGGGCGTGCCCCCGAGGCGACGCGCACCAGTTCGTCCCCGCTGGTGCGAAAAGTGTGTGCCAGAGCGGCGTAGGGGACCGCCACCCTACACGCGCGGCCCGACACACAGGTAAGTGGAGGATGGAGTGCAGGGTAGCTGCGTGGAATGTTAGGGGAGGAATGGCAGATAAGATGAATGAGTTGATGGATGGTTATGAATGAGAGAAAGCTCGCTCGCGCTATGGACTGGAGTACCAGAGAGCGAGCATGGCAGTCGGGGGGTTGGAATTTTGTTGTCCTCGCGATTGGCCTCCGGTATGTATGAGTACAAACTGGTAGGTCCTAGAATCCTCAGGATCCGTCTAAAACTTGGTTTGACGAAGATTTTCCTGGTAGCTGCTTACGCGCCAGTATCTTCGTCGAACGCGAGTGAGCTAGAGCACTTCTGGGAGAGTATGAGAAAAGCTTTAAATGTGATAGAAGGAAATGAAAGACTTATAGTATGTGGAGACTTTAATGGATGGGTGGGTACCGCTCGCAATGGTTTTGAGTCGGTACTCGGGAAGTATGGGGATAAAAGGGTGAACGACGCCGGCAAGCTTATACTGGCATTTTGTAAGAAAAAGGATTTGTTTGTGGCGAATACAATGTTCAACCACAAACAAATTCATGTGTATACGAGGAGAAGTAAGTCAAAGAGAAGAATGATAAACAGGTGGCTCCGTAAACAGGTGATGGACACAAGGGCTTATCGAGGAGCTGAGCTGGGATCAGACCACTACCTAGTCAAAACTAGGATTCAGGGGTCTGTTTGCGGGTTGGTGTCATCGTACCGAGTGTCCTGAACCTGAGCCGACCTATAGCATCAAAAGCTGAAAGCTGCAAGATGCATCCATTAGGGATATATACGTCAATATTTGTAGTAAATGTGGAATGTGGAAAGTGTATGGCAGAACCTTAGGGATAGTTTGGTAAATGCCGCTGTGGAAGTGTGTGGAGAAACGAAAAGTGGTAATAAGCGTGATGCATGGTGGAATGAGGAAGTGAAAGACACACTTCGAATGAAGAAGAAAGCATAGTTGGACTGGACTACTTAGCCTCACGGAATGATTTTATTAATGACAGAGAGATACAAGCTGCAAAAAGTTAACACGAAGGCACTGATAGAAGAAGCTCCTGAAAGGTGCAGAATGAAAGCAGAGGAAAGGTTGCCGTCCAATTTCCGGGATAATGCCATGCTCTTCTGAAAAAGAGGTAGGCATGACTCAGAGACTTTTGGCTATCTGCAGTATGAATAAAGTGTTTTGTGTTAACAATGACTTCCTAACAGACCAAACTGACGTACTGCAGAGGTGGAGTGAATATTATGGAAAGATGTATGCAAGAAAAGACAGAGATGCCACATCGGGAAGTGGAGCTCACTTCGATGCTCCGGATCCCGATGTCATTGAAGTCATTAGTATGAAAGAAATTGAACAAGCGATAAGAAGTATGAAATGTGGTAAGGCTGAGGGAAAAGACAGAGTTACTGCTGAGATGATCAAGTACCGTGGGTCGCGCGTCTGGGACACTATGTCTGTTATGCAACTTGTGCTGGCGGACGGATGAGGTCCCAGATGACTGGCGAATAGCAGTTGTAGTACCTATTTACAAAGGGAAAGGCTCGCACCTAAACTGCTCCAGCTACAGGGCGATCAGCTTGGTCAGCTTAGCTAGTAAGGTGTATGCAAAGATTATAACGGCAAGAATGCAAGAAAAGTCTGAAAGGTATTTATGGGAGGCTCAATGCGAATTCCGACGTGGAAGAAGTTGCATGGATCAAGTGTTTTCTCTCCGCATGATCGCGGAGAAGTTTCTGGCTATTAGCCAGAAGGTTTTCTGCGCTTTTGTGGATCTGGAGAAAGCATTTGATAACGTTGTGAGAGAAACTCAGTGGGATTTGCTGCCCGGATATGGTGTGGACGGCTCGCTACTGCGGGCAATACAGTTGCTTTATAAGGACTGTAAGGCTTGCGTGCGAGTAGGGGGGGATGTGTCACCTCTTTTTGATATTTGTACAGGCGTCAAACAGGGTTGTGTCATGTCCGCCTGGCTGTTCATAGTGTATCTGGACAGTTGCCTGCAGAAGTTGAAAGATTGTGATATGGGTGTGAATTTGGGTGACTTTTCAGTAAACTGTCTGCTGTACGCTAATGATGCGGTGCTCATGGCCTCATCAGAAGCCGACCTTCAGGCTGAGTCACTAATACGAAAGAGGAGTGTGAAAGTAAGGGTCTTCGCTTGAATGCAAGTAAGACTAAGGTTCTAGTATTTGAAAGAGATGACGTAAGAACTAAATGCGAGATTAGGGTAAACCAGGAACGTCTAGAGCAAGTGAATGAAATTGTGTATTTAGGGAGTATGTTAAGCGCGGATGGAAGATGTGATTCGGATGTAGAACGGCGAGTAGCTGCCGGAAACAGAGTTAACGGTGCTTTGTCCCAATTAGTAAAGCGACAAAGCATCGTAAAAGAAGCACGGCTGGCGATTCATAACGCAGTGCTAGTGCCAACTTTGCTTTACGGTAGCGAAACCTGGGTATGTCAGCAGATGCATGAAAGTAAATTGAATGCTGTGGAGATGCGATCACTTCGAAAATTGTGCGGCGTTACTTTAGCCGACCGAATACGTAATGAAATGATACGCAATATGGCAGGTTTGAATGAAAGTGTCAGCGTTAAGATGGAAAAGGGCGTGCTCTGTTGGTTTGGACACGTCCAACGAATGAGTGAGGAACGATTGACGAAGAATATATATTGTGCGAAAGTAGAGGGTAGAAGAAGTCAGGATAGGCCGAGACTTACATATGAAGACCACGTGAGCAGATTGCTCAAAAACGGAAAGGTCAAAAGTACTCGGATACCAAGACGTGCGTGTATGAAGCGATTGATGAATCTTAAAGAAGCGAAAGAAGTATGCATGGATCGCGAAGCCTGGCGATCTGTCCTCTCTGACTACCCCGTCAGGGATACAGCGTGAAGATAGTTAAGTTAAGTTAACAAATTTCTCAGCCATCTACGCTTTGTTGACGATATTATTTTATTCTTAGAATTAAGTTTACAACTAGAACAAATGATACAACATCTACACGCGAAAACAAGAGATGAACCTACAAAAACAAAATTGTTTACCGACTCTTTAAAACCACCAATTAAGATAGGAAATTAAAATCTGGAATATGTAGACACCTAGAAAAAAAAGTATCCTCACACATAAATAACATTAGCTCCGGGTGAATTTAGGATGACTTACGCACAGAGGTGAATGAAAGATGCATTTGCAAGAACATGAGCATTTATTACGCTAATTAAACGTTAGACAAAGCAATAAGAAAAGATTTAGAATTTACGTTTTAGGTAAGCTAGGGTGATAGAAGAAGAGGGGTGGGTTCGCTAGCCGAGATCGTTGACACTTGTCCCAAGATATAGTGGGACACGTCACCTTATCTAGCAGTTGCAGCAGAGAAGGGCGAGGACCGTCAGAGCGGTAGCACTAACTTTTAACTTCTTTTTATAGAATTACTATTAACAGTATTGTGGGACATTATTTTTACACAGCGCCATCTAGCACAAAGTAAGCTAATATAAGCTTGCGGTATGCTGCGGTATGTTTGTAGATGCAGAAATCGGTACTAGTTGGATACGATAATGTGCACAATGCAGCATAGTTAAGGTAAAAATGTTTCGGAAAACTTATTTCCTGCACTAAAGCACACGGGAAAGTGAATGAATAAACAGTTTCAGTCCCCATTTCCCCAAAAACATATGATGATGCTTCACTTTGTGTCTGTAAATTGCAATGTTCCAATTAAGTTGATAAGTGTATTTGTGTGAATTACAAAACTGGAACAAAGACTTAAGTGGTTGCCAGTCATTCCAAGAGAGAACGTCAATTTATGAGTAGTGCGAAAAGTAACAAATTTAATTAGAACACTGCCAAACGCTGCGCATTTTTCTGCGAACCGCGATGGCGTGTCAGTGCGCTTTTACTTCCTTGGTTGATACATCAAAGTCAATAAGTGGGATACGTGTCATTGTTAGTTTTTGCCAAATACTGCGTGCGAGTCTTTATTTACTAATTGACTGACGTTGTGGGCTGGATTGAATTGTAAACTTTTATTTATTTATTTATTTAACAGTTTATGTACACACATCTATATATATAAAAATGAAACCCGTTTTCTGTTGTCACGACATAGCATGAAAATGGCTTGACCGATTTGAAAAATTATTTTTGTATTGGATAGCCTATTTATTGAGGAAGGTTCTTAGCTATATATCATCACGCTACTACACAGGAGAGCGGAGCAGTAATCATAAATGTCAGCAAATCGGGGAAACTTTTATACATATTTGGAAAAGTAATAAGCGACGGGATTAAATGGGTGCCACGGGGTTGGAAGTATGTCGCGGGCGAAGCCGCGCGGGTCAGCTAGTATATTATAAAGAAACAGTGATAAGAAAAGAGTACAATGGCACTTTTAGACTATTACTAATTCATTAAATAACCGGATAGGGAAGGCAACAAATATGAAGTGATTAGTTATCCATGTCGTAAAAGTGTCGGTCTCTGTTTGTCGCTGTCCCAAGCGCACAACAAAATATGTTTGATTTCGTGGCTATATTTATTTATATTGAAACGGAAAGTATACACTATATATATGTTCTGCTGAATAGTTAAGCAGATTTTTTTGCAAAAACTATTTCTGGACTTACGTTGTAGGATTCGACGAACCTTGTGGTCATTTATGTTAATTACGAGATTTTTTTTTTCTTTAAGGAACACCATCGAATCTAAGTCTGCACAGCAATTGGACTTTAATAATACCCAGGAAGTTTTGCACAATTTCCCCTCTGCATAACGTATCATGCTCGATAACCAAGACGAAGGATTATTCTCTACATTGATGCATCTCTTATCGGACCTTACCGCTCATATAAGCTCTAATCGCCATTTAAACCAAGACTCCGCTGTCCGTGTGTATTTCTGTTGCCGCTATAACAACAAATACTAAAAACAGAATAAAATAAATGTTTAATCTCATACAATTTTTTTATAAATATAATGGCCGGTTGTTTAGGTACACTTTCGTTGCTAAACCAATCATGTATACAAGTTATACTTATAGGTACAAAGCTGCACAGACAACAGAGACCGTGCCCAGACTTGCTGCTTTCCTTTTATTACAGTCTTGAGTGTTATTTGTGGACAAGGCACAAGACCAACGCACTGTCTCCGAGAATTATAGAGGCAGATGAGACAAAAAAGCATTACTTATGTGTTTTAATATCATTTAATTGTGGATGTGATCAAAGATAAGATAGCGAGATCCTAGACCCAAGAGAGAGACGACCTTTATCATTCAGCGTCACCAGTTTAATGAGACAACTAAAGCAGAGATTCTGTTGTTCATTTAATACAGACTGAAGTTAGGAGTACTATAGCGCGAGGCAGATTTAATATAAGTCCACTATGTTATCCTTCAGCTTTCTAAAGTGTTCGGTGGTCGCCATTGTGACTGCGTCCCACATACAACCAGTCTGGGCCAGTAGAACTAAAGCTCTTTCCTCGAATGACTATAACGAAAAAAGAAATGGCGATAACGTCTAGTCATTTGCTATAACTCTCCAGAAAGCGAATCTGAAATTATTTATAAAAATATAGTTCTATCAGTCCTAGCAGAAATATAAAAGAAATCTAATTAATAAAAATACTATTCAACCATAATTGTACTTGTTAAATTTTTTAGTGAAAATTCTTACGAGAATCGATTTACTCTTCTGTTGGCTGATGTGCATATCGCGATTCTTTAGTTGGATGGAGCATGAATTTATGGTCTTACAAAACATGCCTGATGCAATGATGATGCTGATTTGAGCTCCCAACTCATAGGGTTTCTGCCTAGCAAGTCATGGTTCACTTGGTTGGGCCCCCCCACGGCTTCGCCCGCGATATACATCGAACTCCCGTCGCACCTATTTAATCCCGTCGTTTCTAAATTCTACAATAATGTATAAAAATTTGCCCGATTTGTCGACATTTATGATTACTTCTCCGCCCTCCAGGGTAGTAGCGTGATGATATATAGCCTTTCTCGATAACTGGACTAGACAGCTTTATAATATTAGTATAGATTTCTGCCGATTTATGTAGGTACTCAGGCGTATGTTGCAGTTTCTTTTTATATTTCCCTATACGATCTAAATAAGAACGCATTAACGCTGATTTAATCGAGTGAATTGAAATATTGGAGCGTTGCCAGAGCATAGAAACTTCTCCCTAATATCGACGTAACTGACTCCGTCCGCCTGAATCAAATCAGTGAGGTCAAAAATAAATTAACGATAATTAGTAATTAACGTTTAAGTGATTCAAATACCAACGTGAAACACATTAAACCTTGGGTCCTGGACCCGCCCATATGAAGTGTCATAAATATGCGGTCACCGCTATATTTGCGAGCTATTCGGGATCAGTTGCGAGTGCTATTGCTAGATGGCCTAATTTTGAAGGGTCGCTCTGATTCTAGTGGTAATCTGCAGTGAGGTCGTGACAAATCCCGCGTGGGCCTACAGGAGGCCACGCTAATAGAAGGATTTATACTAGTGGTTTTTTGCAGCGTCCAGAGGCATTAATTGTTATAATTATTAGTTCGACTTTTTAGTTGACAACAAAAGTAATTATTTGTAAATGACAAACTATGAGTGAACCTGAGTACTTCTACCTCCGCACAGTTTCTCAAACCCATCTGAATGCCTCCAACTTATGAGCCTTAAGGCTATTGCTTTACAGTTGAAGTGGAGAGTACTCCCTCACTAAACACCAGGACCGCTTGTAATCCTCGGTTATATCATGTTGGTACGGCCGGTCGGCACACGGCTTACGCGTGTACGGTAGGCAGAAGAGCGGTGCAGCGACCGCTCGGCCCCTGAGTCGGCCGACCCTGACCGTCATCTCTATTTATAATCGCACGTGCAGCGGTCGCTAGGCGCTCTACATTTTACGTATACACACAACACACGTGTAATGTGTACGCAGGCGTATGTCGTGGTAGGAAGTAAAGTAGTGCGGCTTCGCGGTTCGTGATGCCGTACCCACGAAAAATTTGATCGTACGTGTAAATGTAAATGAGTTTCTTTTATGTAATGTTGAATCTGTCTTACTGACACATTTCTTAAGTAAATATTGAAAGTGTGACAGGAACCACAGTTCTCTCACCTCAGCAGTAAATTCTAATTATTTCTACCACCAATGGACAAACAGGTATACAGTGCACATGACAGAGTGGTTATCACAGTCTATAGATTTTAGCAACGAACGATTTTTTGTAATATATGTTTTCACATGCATCATTCCGTGCATATGATCAAATGAGTTAGTTATTGATTCATCGCGATAGTGTAGCTTACCTCAAGTAAACGCAATCAAAGTGGTTCGATGTGTGACGTGAACCAGGAACATAGAGATTGGAAGCGTCCTCTGTTAGACTTAGATCCATAGTGGTATAAACGGAAGTGTGATTGTAAGGCGGGTGGCGTGTCGTATTGCATGTGATGTTAAATCTTTAGCTTTGTAAGGCTTCCTGTTCTTGTCACGGATAGGGCGGTCGGGCGGCGACCCGGCGCTGGCACTTCGCCCTAAATTCAACGGTTGTTTTCAATCCTTTGTTAGAAGATATTATTTCCTTGATATAAAACGAACGACCCGCATAATATTTTGTACTATATTTGTAGAGACATGGCTCTTTTGTTGCGTAACTATCGATAGAGTATATTGAGATACACGGTCCGTATCCAGCTCATATCATATTATATTATCTGTAGATTTTTGTAAAACAAACTAATTTACATTTTGCCATTGTTACCATCATCACGCCATCTTATACAGGGTCATTTCACATTTGACCAATGACCCTGTATATAATAATAAACAAAATCGGTCCTAACATGCACAGCGTTAATCGAAATACCTCACCAGGATCCAAGTTAATTCCACCGCAAGTCGATACTTTGTTAAACTTTGATTGGCTGCTAGAGCCGCTAAATTAAATAAATTTTAACACACATTTTGCTCTCTCAATCTTGGAACAAGGGTTTGTTAGTAGAGGTAAACTATAGTAAGTTTGTTGGGTGAACTGGTACAAAAGCACGTTAGTAGAATTTTAACTATCTTATACTTTTGTAAATATACATGCTGTAACCGGTCGATATTTTATTGGTATGTCACGTCACACCCACGCGTTCCGGAGACAAGCAATAAATAAAGTAAACGCGGCGGGCGGCGGTTGGACTGACAAACTCGTATTTGTAGAAGATGGACATTCCCGCAAATATAATTTGCATACATGAATACGTAAATGTGATTAGAAACATTTGGCAGTTGGAATTTGAATTCTGCAGCAATCCGCGAGCTACTTATAACCTGTTTGTTTTATTTAAATAGAACGATCAACAAATTAATGTTTTAATGAATGATACTAATAATACGCGTTTTTTTATGGTTCCGTACCCAAAGGGTTAAACGGGACCCTATTACTAAGGTCCGTCCGTCTGTCACCAGGATGTATCTCATGAACCGTGAGAGTTGGCAGTTGACATTTTTACATATGATGTATTTATGTAACTTTGGCCGACCGAATACGTAACGAAGTGATACGCAATATGGCAGGTTTGAATGAAAGTATCAGCGTTAAGCTGGAAAAGGGCGTGCTCCGTTGGTTTGGACACGTCCAACGAATGACTGAGGAACGATTGACGAAGAATATATATTGTTCAAAAGAAGAGGGTAGAAGGAGTCAGGGTAGGCCGAGACTTACATATGAAGACCACGTGAGCAGATTGCTCAAAAACGGAAAGGTCAAAAGTACTCGGATACCCAGACGTGCGTGTATGAAGCGATTAATGAATCTCGAAGAAGCGAAAGAAGTATGCATGGATCGCAAAGCCTGGCGATCTGTACTCTCTGACTACCCCGTCAGGGATACAGCGTAAAGATACAGCGTGAAGATGTACTTCTGTTGCCGCAATAACAACTAATTCTAAAAATAAAATATGTGAGGGGGCTCCCATACAACAAACGTGATTTTTGTGTGATGGAATGGTACGGAACGATTCGTGCACGAGTCCGACTCGCTCTTGACTGATATATACTGATATTTTATAACTTACAAGCGTACAATTAGTATCCTTATCCGTGGCCTGACGCAGTGTAAAAGCACATATCCTGCAGTCGCGACTGCTTCCAAAGTTTCCAATCAGGCACTTCTGGAATTGCCAACATTTTTTAAATATAGCTTTCGCTTTAAATTCAACGGAAATAATGTACATTCGTGAAACCATTTTAATTCTTACTATCGTGACTAATATTAAAGATGGCATATGTTTGTGTACAGGAAGCAGAACTGAGTTCGTGGACAGCGTTCCTGCAGCGCGCAGTCGACGCCACCTACAACACCGAGGTGGTCATCGACAATTTGCACAACATGATTGGTGCGTTGGTGTTGTTTTATGTGACTCGTAGATTTAGAATAGAATATAATATGGGTGTACTGGAGTCTTACCGTGACCTTCGGGCCCGAGACGACCTCGACTGCTTGCGGTGTACCTGCTGACTATATGGAAGGTCAGCCGAAGCCGAGGCCTACTTATTTCTCGGCAAAATTCGCAACATCTAAGAAGTTGCTATACTTATTTGCATTAGCTTCACCTACAAACATTGGAAGGTCTGCTGGCATTAACTATCAAAATTTTAGTTCAGTCAGATATAAGTGGTTGTATTGTATTATTTATATTATAATTTAAGATGTTTTACTGTTTGGGCGGTGGAGTTCAGTGTTTCAGCGGTGATGCTCAGTGTGGCATCCTGGATCAGTATGAGTGGTTTGTAAGTGGTTTTACTAGAGAGTGAGTGCATTACAGAGAGAAGCAGTGTCAAGTGTGGGTGATAATAATCATCAGTGATTGATTATAGTAGAATTTAAAATATGTAACGTACCTCCAATTTGTGTACCCGAACACGATGTGACAACGGGATGAACGGTCTCATATTCATGTTGTACTTCTTGCATTTGTTATCACTACATATTATAAAACAAAGTCGCTTTTCGCTGTCTGTCCTTGTGTATGCTTAGATCTTTAAAACTACGAAATGAATTACGATGCGGTTTTTTTTTTAATTGTTGTATAATATTTTAGAACATAACACAATTTGTAGTAACATATGCGCACTTCAAAAGAATATAATATGGTTCATGTAAGCATAGGATGTGATTATTTTGTAAACAATAATTCAATTCAATTTTTCTTGAATGGCAAACGGTATCGGTAGTGATGTCCACCGACGACTACTGCCAAAATCAGATGTGTTATGGACACTCGTGTGTATAAAGATAGTAAAAAGAAAGAATTTTGATCATTCTCAAATGTAAACAATAATGGATGACAGACAAACGTTAAGGTTGACATTTGACATAGACAGCATAGACTTTAAGCGTTCCTGTCCCTTACTGGTTGTCATACCATAAACTATACGGTTTCTTGTCTATTATATAAATAAAATAAATATCCATCACGCCTTATCCCCGAAGGGGTGGCAGAGGCATATTATATGCCCACTTTTCACCGTGTGGATTCCTGTCCCACGTAATAGGTGGTGAGCCCATTGCCGTGTTGAAATAGACAGACGCAGGTTGTGGCTACCTACTGTTGAAATTTTTAAGCCGCCCATAAGGCCTTCAACCAGGCTTAACGACTGCCATTTTCTGGCAACCGGGACCAAATATACTAACTTCTATTATATGATATATAATATTTCAGAAAATACTTTTTGCACATTTGGCATTATCATTAGATTGTATTATTGTTAAAATCTAATTATATTTCAATTGTTCTCCGGGGTAACTTTTTAAAATCAGCGCTGTCACGTGTCAGCAGTAACATGCTGCCCGCGCGTCAGCAAATGCTGAAAAGTGTCCCCTGTTCTGCGTGGATAAGGCGTTTATAGGCATTTAAGTTAATGTTTTTTTTTATTTATCCTCTTTTGATTTAAATTCCTAAAATGCCATTTTATGTATTATGCATGTTTACACGCAGAATAAAATGATTTTCTTTCTTTCTTTCTTATTGCATACTTGCCTACTTATTTTAGCGACATGGTACCCAGTACATTGCCTGCCCGTTCCGCGCAGCTATTTCTAATTTCCTTATGGTATTACTAATCCAGACAGTATTGCCTATCGAGTGTTCTGCCCCCGGAGGGTGAAAATAGACTTCAAAGAACAATTTACCGTTTAGTATTCACAATAACCACGCGGCGAGCATATAAACCATATTTTAAGATCTTAGGACTTGAATAGAATTCCAGTATCACATGTGGTTTTGCAGTGGCTTCGCCCCCACCAGCGACACGTGCCGCATTGGTGTATGACATGACTCGTGCGGCTACCGATATAAAACTGTTTTATGACGACAATCCTCCTATCATATCATGTCCTTGTGCGTGGGTTCTACGCGGTGACGTCCCTGCTCCATGAGCATACTGTAATGGCTATATCTGCTTCTTGTGACGGATATCATAAGACGACGTGCGCCCATAAGTCGCTGATACGAGTCAAGTTTTTCAAAGAAGCTTTGATCTTGACGAATGGGATGCTATTAATCAAATCAGTTTTCGCGATAGCCGCTATTTAAATACGATGCTAAGTGTTAGACGAAAAACTTGTTGTTATGATGTTATATTATAGTATGCATCTTCTGCCCTTGTGGCCCCTTGCACGTATTTTTAAGTCCCACCTACCAATACTCTGCCTAGTTTTACTAGATATTTCTGCAAAATCAGCGGGCTATTTCTCCTAATTATTTAAACTCGAATTAAAATCAGTTTTATCATTTTATTTATTTCTTTATCTATCACGCCTTATCGCCGAAGGGGTGGCAGAGGCATATTATGTGCCCACTTTTCACCACGTGTTTTCCTATCCCAAATAATAGGTGGAGAGCCCATTACCGTTTGTAATTGTTGTAATTTGTAATTTTAAAGCGCTCATATGGCCTTTAACACTTAACAGCTTAACGTGCCTTCCGAAGCCCGAAACGCTCGCAAATGTAAACGCCACAAAGTGGTTACCCATCCGTGATCAGCCATAGTGAAAGTTGCTTAACGCAGTGATCGTTTACAGAACACCGAGTCCGCGGAACCAAGAGCGCTTCATTTATTCTATTAACATAACATAAAAATATAGGCTAACTCATCTATTTAGTCAGAGAGTACAGATCACCAGGCTTCACGATCCATGCATACTTATTTCGTTTCCTGCAGATTCATTAATTGCTTGATACCTGCATGTGTATATGGTACCGAGTACTTTGACATTTATTTTTTAAGTAACTTACTTATATTTCGTTTCATATTAATTTCATATTGAGAGACCCAATAGGTAAAATGCAGATACATGCACGTCTGGGCATCTGAGTACCTTTGACTTTGCATAAAACGTCTCCGTCTGTCCTTCCGTCTGTACGTATCTCTTGCTCAGGAACCATAAGAGATGGAGACAAACGGTTTGCAGCGGTCTCGTGCCCAGATTCAGAAAAGGACCGAGGTCGGCAGTCCCTACTCTAGGATCCCGCGTCTATGCTCCTGGGTCTAAGATGAAGTTGAATACTTACGGTTCAGGGTACACGCTTTGAAATCTTTAGGCTATCCTATCCATCTCTCGACCAATTATGGAGGTTCTAAGTTCAGGCTTCCGGGTCTAAAGTTAAGAGATCACGGTTTAGGGTCCAAACTTTTGGTATCAGCATGTATAAGGTCCAGACTCCAAGCAGGTTAGAGGGTTAACATTTCCGGGTTTAAATTTGCTTCCTGGTTTTTCAAATATGAAATTTATAAAAAAAAAACCAAATATAGGTACTTAAAAAGTAACGTTAAAGTACTCTTATATCTGGACACGTGCATGTATGTGGTGATTAATGAATCTGCAGGAAACGAAAGAAGAATGCATGGATCGCGAATAAGCCAGTTCGGCCTACCTACCTACCTACCTACCTACCTACCTACCTACCTACCTACCTACCTACTACCGTAGGACATACAGCGTGAAGGCGGGATGTTAGTTAGCTGTATTTTTGTACTGTAGTTACATTTGTAAAATAGAATGACTGAATCGAGTGAGAATTATTGAAAGAAGGGGGGTATCGCGTCCGGTCCGGATGAGACGGGCAGGACCGCTACGATCGGGCTACAACGTGTCGGCATACGTTGCAGCGGAGCAGCGGCGCTGCGTGCGCGAGGTGTCATCCAGCAGCGTGTTCACGTCGCTGTGCGCCGCGGGGGCGAGCGAGCGCGAGCCGGCCGTCGACGGCGCGGCGTCTCCGCTGGGGCGCGGCGCGCCGGCGCGCGCCTGCAGCACGCCCATCGCGCGCGACTAGCGCTACCTCTGCTGCCCCTCCGACGTGCGCCGCTGGGTGTAGCGCCTCTAGTACCGGCACCGGCTAAAGGGACGCAGGTTAGCTCACTCGGTGTGCCTTGCAGCGTGCGGCAGTATGTTGGAGACCCTCGAACGCTTCCTGTGTGGCGGCTATCGGCTATATTATATTTTTATTGATTCTTTGTCGGTCCGCGAGATGCGCCATAACACTCGACGCTCGATATTCGTATGTCGCCTCCGCAGTGTCGCGTCGAGAGGTCTGGATCTAGAACATCGCCGCGACCGTCGCCCGTAGAACGCGTTGGCCGTGAGATATATTTCGCAGCCGCCTGACGCGGACGTGCCCGGGATCGCTGTAGTCGGGCAGCTTTAATGTCGCCGCGTCGGGTGCACACGCTCCAAATAAAACATAGTGAGTCGCTGATGTAACGCGAGAGGACAAACTGTTGGTTATATACTGTACGTGTTAGTGTATATATCTATAGCACTGCCTTATAGCATGTGTTCAATTCATTACTACTGCCCAGTGTTTACTCTATTTTATTAAACTATGCAGATATATTGCGTGTTAATGAATGTGACCTTTTATGTATATTTTATATATATGTATATTGTACATGATTTGAACGTACTGTGATTGCGCTTCATGTTTGATGTGTTTTACATGAAATAAAGGATCGTCAGCGTCCGCCGCAGCGATCACAGTTCAACTGCATTAACGCATGATTTGTCGCCGAGTGTGGGAAATTATATCCTGGCGCTGTAAAAGGAGAACCGTGCTATGTTCCGATATATTAGTAACCTGTGTTCTCTGGGGCGCCGGAGCGCCGGAGCCACGAACCCGGTGAAGTCACTGTCTTTGTCGAATATCTTTATAGTTCTTAGCATAACTGCGAATTTGCTCACATAAAAATACTAGGCGTAATGAGGGTGAATCGCAAGAGTTGCTAGCGAGTGGCTCTCGCGATGACCTCCTTGTGACACCTCAACTAATGAGACCACGTGGCAGTTTGGAAAGCACTGCCCTTTCACTGTAAACATGGGCCCCGGTGATTCAACGTTAGTATTTGACTATACTGTGAGTTGATCTACTGATCTGGTTCTGATCCTGACCCTATCTGGCCTGCGACAATCGAGCTGCCTTTGTTGAACGGTGTCACTTGTAAGCCACAGACATCAGTTCTCAAGGAGTAGGGCCACAATCCGACGAGTTCTGTGTAAACTGAACGGCACAGACTCCGAACCGTTAGCAGAGATACCTCGTCTGCAGTGAACTTGGCAAAGCAACTTGTAAGCGGACCTGAGGCTTCGCACGCCGCCTCTAGTACCTACGTCTTCTGGGTTATTGCGGGGGTTTGTTTCAAGATCTTCTGCTCTTCGACATGCATCTTGTATGCTGATCAGCAGGTGCACCACCTACCATTGGCAGGCGAGACTTCCTGGGCCCTTGGGCCATGAAGATCTTGGTAGGGTGTCATCGCACCCGGCAATATGTTCCAAGTTTGAGCTGGAGCTGGGACAGTACACCTCGACATTCCCAAGGCACCACACCGACAAGTCGGCAGCGAGTCTTAGCGCCGGGGCATATTATTATTGTAAAAGTTAGAACTATTATGGTGCTATGTAATATGCGCTGTTATTATGTTTTACTACTAATTTATCAGCCGTTGTTTCTCATAATTCTGAATTGTGTAAAGTACAATATTGTTGGTTGACAGTTATCACTGAACTCATAAGAGGATTACCTATTTAGGGTTTCTGAACAAATCTTATGTAAGTGCACTGTATCCGTATGTACGGTGTCATGTTCGTGTGCGTGCGGCGCGAGCACCGTGTCCCGTCTTACTTATAAGTTTTGGAAACATTTATATTGTACCAATATGTCATAGAGAGTCCCGACACACACTGTTTAGCAGTTGTGGGGGAGCTCGTATCTTCTCGTTGTAGTTAGATCTGAGTATATTGTAAGTTTTAATAAAGATATATTTGCTTCAATGTTAATGTACAACGTTTATGAATTCTTTATAATGCAGTATTGTTATATAAAATTGTGTAAATTATTGTAGTTATTAATGTCTCATATTTTCATGTGGTTTACGAAACGATTTTGCATTTAAAATGTTACAGACGCTTTCCGATTTTTAATAAAATTAAACGGAATGTATTTTAATATTTGTAAGTACTTTTTCTATATACCTTGAACGTTTATACAGTGTTGCCAAATTGTATGTAGTGTAGGAGCGAGCTCACTGCCTCTTGAAGCTTTATTGTTCCTTTTGTGTGGGCGGTGTGGGGATATATACTGTGTTTTATATTATAAAGGTGTTTGTTAAATTTAAAAGGCTATATAACGAAATCACTGTATTTAACGATATGAATGTTGTCGCACTGTGATATAGATAACATCGAAGCATTTAATTGCAACCCTCTGGTACAACAGTTGACCAATTTTTTGTAAAAGACCAGAATTATTGTATTTCAAGTCCGCAACCATATTGTTGAAGTACGAAATACGGTGCAATGAATGTATTATACTAAATTCTCCTGTAGGGGTTAGGGTGGAGCTTTATGGTTCGTTTTGTAGCATACTTAATAATTATGTCTTGGTTATACTAGGACCTGAAATTGATGAAGTTATATTTCACGTGAAATGCAAGAATTTTTTGTTGTTGTTGGCATGGCATATCACGCCATTGAATGCTTGATATGCCGACTTTTTTTTCTCTGTCTGGGACCAAAACTATAGAACAAAATAAACTGTTACAAGCGACGTCGATGCCGCAAAACGCGAAAAAAGAAAAGCATATTTCGATATTAATTTTGTAAGTGGGGTTACAAATGTTTGTACCTAAGGGATGCATCAGAGAGAGTTGGTTTACGTGTTACAAAATAGTTAGTCGAATGTGTTGTCATGTTTGTAGGTAAATGTAATCCGTATTCTTATATCGCTTCTTTTGGAGACCCTAAAACGTGTCTGTAAAGTATGAAAATGTAGAATATATTAATTAGTTTTAAAGCTTCGTTAACAAAATTAATATTTTTAAAAGATTGATAAATTTCTAAAAATTTAATGGATAAGTACATTGTAGTATTACCTTGAACAATACTCACTGCCATACGCCTTGTATTTGTAAACTGTGTGCGCAGGCGCCATTTTCTGAATGTCACAAAGCTAGCGATGTTATCTGATGCCCTGTCTAGTTGCCAGTGGCCTGGAGGGTTCAGTAAGGGATTTTGGGAATTCTATCCTGGGAATTTCTACCACCCCTCACTCAAGAAATTGTGTGGGTTTCGTCGGTTCGACTGTGACATTAGGCACAACGAACAGGCTCAGGGGATGGTACCTACGCCCTATACATTCCACATATTTTGTGTATAAAAATATTGTAATAAAATAAGTTTTAATTTAAAATATACTTTTATTTGTACCTTTTATAGACATTATACATTAATATTTCCACAATTAATACATTAGATTACATTTTAATATTCTTAATCAGACTCTGGTTGGCAAGTTGCGCGAGTCGCTCTGACATACACACTAACATACATATACTTACCACGCACTGGCATACACACACTGATATACACACTCATTATTGCGCATTGAGTTCTGTTTACAATGAGTTAAGTAGTTACAAGTTTTAACATTTCATTATTTCGTATAGTTGAGTCATTTTAATAGGCCACATTAGACACTTCATCAAAAATCGGCAAGAAATCCTTCTAACGGCGGGTATAAATTATTATTTTATTTTTCAATGTTACAACTACACAATTGGTGAACTTTTCTGAGTTATAATTACATATTTTATGTGTAATTATTAAATATGTGTGTCTTTGTGTAAATGCCCAAAGAAGGTTATTTTGCTATTTACTTTCGCTAATAAACCATTGTAAATAAAAAATACATTTTCTGTTCTAAAGAACTGAACGTCGTTACAACGTTGCGGCAGTGGACCCTTTTCCTTTTAAACACTAGGGAGGTTACCTAGAAAATCGAAAGTTTAATAGTAGAATCGAATGTAAGGAGACTTATTTGTAATATTCTACCACTTTTAAAGTTTTTTATAATCATATTCCTCATTATAATTTTGTTATTCTTATGTAATATATTATATATTAATTGTTTTTACGTTTTTTATGTTTTTTGACTTAAATATTTAAATAAATATTAATAAACGTTAACTTAATTATTTGTCTTATTTTCACTGTTTTACTAATATTATTTCGATATTTGGTTTCTTAACATTTTAAGCTCTAATCAGCTTGCAATATCGCCCCTTCCACACATTTTTTTCAGATCACTTAAAATATGATCCTAACACATTTCTATCAACATAATTTAGGAAGTGCTTTTTTAGACGTCCAGAAAATTAGCTCGCTATTCACATGGAAGATTACTTTTTACTTCCAGCGCTCTACGGATGCAGCGGTACAGAGATCAACGCTTATTGATCCACTTGTCTCAGATCTAGCGCTATAGAGCTCTGACGTATGAAGGTCCATCGTACAAAACAATCCACTTCTTCTCTAAATACATACTCCAGGAATTCGTTTTTTACTATTTCTTTGTAACAAAACGTAATACTGCTACTGTCCGCATCTTATTTATTTATTCATTTCTAGAAAAATAAATTATCTGGTAGTTATTCTTTTTATGTGTTTGTGCAGGAATATTTTACTATAAATTAATACCCATATTGCAGCCTTTGCGTCATAGACTACTCGAAGAAATTAACAATGATAACATTTTACATCAATGATTCAGCGCTTCTTATGAAGTCTGACAGTAAAAGAATGCAGCGCGATGTAAATATAGACACCATTTTTGGAAATAAATTAATAATATCTCGTGAGTGCAATGATGATGATGACAATATTCTCTTTGTAATTTTAATAGTTGTCAGATATTGTTCCTAAATTTACGATACAAAATGTCTAATAATAATTCGAATGGGATTCAACTGATATACTATACCTACTACTTTCTTTTTGACAGCACTTTTCAAAATAACTGATTCCATTCATATAATATATGTTCGAAGACCGTATCGGTTTACTCTGCCTACGGTATCGGTTCATTCACGCTAATCGATATTTTTAATCGTGTCATTGCACTATGAAGCAAAAACTGACACTTGTCAAATGTGGTCTATTATATTGACTCAACTATAAGAGCACGAACTTAAGTTGCTCGGCGATTTATTTGTCTCAGTCGCCGTGCAACTTAGTTGCACCATAATTGAAACCATATTACAAAATATTCACCTTCGCTATTGGAAATAAAAGCACCGTCTCTGAAGCAAAGGACGGCGGAATAAAGGTTATTTATATGTCGCACTTTGAAACTGCGTCTACTACGAGAGGGTTATCAACTCCCAACTCCTACAGGAGTGTACCGTCTCGTAGTGTCAGAACGGATTTTGCCCTGGTTAAGGAACTATGTGAAATGAACATGACGCCGTGGATATGTGGCATCACGCGGAGGTACCCTGAGCAAGGCACTGCTTGAAGGTAAGTCCTGTCCTGATAGGGATTTTAAGATGTATACTTTCTTTTATACTACAGGTAGCAGACAAGCATAAGGTTCACTTGATGGTCAGTAGTCACCTTAGCCTATTGATGACACACACTCGCGCTGCCCGACCCTGTAAAAGCCTTCTAAGAACCCATTTGAAGAACCTCATACTGTAGACGTTCGAGAAAATCCAGGAAGGGAGTTCATTACACAATACTGTCCAACTATTGAACTGCTGTCGTCCCTACCGCGGTGGCGGAGGGCATAAGGTTTGGCAAACTAATAATTCCAAGATGTGATAGTAATACTGTCAAATGTATATATTAGACTATTTATACTATAGTAATACTTAAATTGTAATAAAATCGAGTGTGCTTTCGACGATACGACCGAAGAAAACTTCTTTAGCTCCACTGGATTTTTTTTTTTAATTTAGCTCTATGACAGACATAGAGGAAGAAAATGTGAGCTCGCACCTCTCTTTTGTCCCTTACAAAGGAACGTAACTCTCTTCCTATCTTCACTAACTTTCAATTTCCGTTCGCATCGGTCATTCACACTTTTCCCACGTTCTTCCAGCATTTACCAGCTTAGTCTCCGAGTGAGGCGAGCTCTAAGAAGTTTTACTCCTAACAATATTTGCCTTTTTTTACGAAGTCTTCCAAATATTTAATTACGTTCAATATTTTCTTTGAACAGACAGTACATCTGTCATCAAACGTAGCAAATGAGCTACAATAGGCGAAGCGTGGTCTCGACGACCGCGAATCTAGCGCCTGAACATCATCGTGGGACAACGCGTGACAACTTAAATTTAATAAATATCTACGTGGAAGTTAAAGCGGCGGCCGAGCGACGCGGTGGTCGATACCGCGAAGATGATATCGCAAGCGTATGGCACAGATCGTTCAAAGTTGCCGGCCGGCGTAGTACATAAATACCTAGCCTACTATTTACAGAGGCGCGGGCGGCGCGGGCGGCGGCGGCAGGCGCGCGCGCGCCGGCGCCAGCACGCGGTGCGGCACGCACAGGGTGCGCGGGCCGGCGCAGGCGGGCAGCTGCACGGCCACGTGGCCGCGCCGCGCCGCGCCCACCACCAGCACGGCGTCGCCGGCGCGCAGGCGCACGCCGCCCGCCTCGTCCGCCCACTCGGCGCCCACCACGCGCTGCTGCGGGTAGCCCAGCTTCACGCCGCCCGCCACCGTGTACGCGCGCGGCGGCGGCAGCGGCGGCGGCCGCTCCTGTGCACCACACCCCGTTACACTCGCACACTTCTGATGCGGCCGAAATACTCGGACACACAAAATACTTTTACACGAGCATAACAATGCTCGTTAAATTTTGCCTAGGTAGGAAAAAATTAAATTCTGTAGCTAATTCTACGGCACCATGTATATATTAAACGTTTAGCTAGTTGTGCGAGTAAGTCCCAACCGGGCTGGTAACCTTTGGACGTTTTACCATCACCCTCTAGAAAGTAAGCAACGAACAGGACAAACATTAAAACCTAAACCTTTACTAAACCCAATAATAAGAAAGGATCAAAATAAGCTATTTATAGCAACTTTAAATACAAGGACCCTCAAAACAGATGATAGACTGGCAGAACTCGAATATGCACTAAAAGGAATAAACTGGGACATTGTAGGATTGAGCGAAATACGACGACTTGGAGAAAAAGTGAGAGAGCATGAAGACTACGTATTCTACTACAAAGGAGAAACAAAGGGGTTACATGGTGTAGGCTTTCTCTTCAAAACGCATCTCAAAGAGACCATTATACACTTTAGAAGCAAGTCGGATAGAATTGCTATTTTGGACTTGACTATACAAGACGGAAAAGAGCCACAGTCCTTAATACAGTATATGCGCCCACGGAGAATGCAAACGAAGAAGAAAAGAACTTATTCTATACATCACTGCAAGATACTATTGAAGAAACCAACAAAAATAAGATTATAATGGGAGACGTAAACAGCCAAATGGGTAGCCGACATAATGGAGAAACTAACATCATTGGATTCTACAGTCAAGGTAGGCGTTATAAAAATAAACAAAAACTCATTGATCTGTCTCTCGAAAACAACTTACGGATAATGAATACCTAATATAGTTGAATGAATATGAATACCTATATAATGAATACCTATAAGAAGAAAAAAAGCAGGAAATGGACATGGATTTCACCAGATGGTAAAACCAAAAATGAAATTGATTTCATATTAACTAACACCCCAGGATTATTTAATGATGCAGACATATAGTAGTAAATAACCTTAACTTCAGCACAAACCATAGAATGGTTAGAGCTACTTTAAAAATCACATACATAAAAAGTTCTAGGAAATACATAAAAAGCGGATCTGATCAAATAGGGACTCCAATTTCAGAAAACATCCTTAATAAAGTAAAAGGACAAATGGAAAAGGTAAAAAATTACGATTCAATTCAGGAAAAATACAATACATTCGAAAAAATATTAATTAATCTAGGAACCGAATTGAGACACACCAGCAAGATAAACAAAATAGACAAAATAGGACATAACGCAAGAACCCTGATAAAAGAAAGAGGAGAATTATTTGTAGACAGGAAAACTAATATTAAGAAGATATAATCATTAAGTAAAAAGATCACATCAAGTATAAGATAGCATAAGAAGGAAGTACTAAAGAAACTTACTAAGAGTAATAAAGAAACTTAAATATCATTCGTTTTGCATACCTAAAATTAAGGGGAAAAACAACAAGGAATATACAACATCAAAAAGAATATCGATCAGCAAAATCGCTACGAACTTCTACAAAAGCCTTTACAGTTCATCCGAATCATCAGTAGTAATCGAAAACATAAACAACGAAGAAGAAATCCCTTACATATGACAATATTACAATGACAAAGCCCCAGGAGAAGACAAAATAACCAATGAACTGCTAAAAACCTCACTGAGTGCAATACTAGACACACTTACTAGTCTATTTAACCCAATCTTAGATAGTGAATTTAATCCGGAACAATGGAAAAGGTCAACCATAATTTCGATCCACAAAAAGGCCGATTACGACAAAATGGACAATTATAGACCCACCAGTCTCATGACAATCATATAAAAAGATTTAAAAAAAAATATCTTAGGTAGGCACGCATGTCATCCCTTACGACGTCAAGCCAGCACTTCTTGGGTCTTCCCCTCTTACCGGGACCCGGCGCGGCTGACATGGCCAGACATTTGTTACCCGTAGCCCGGCGGTTGCCGCAAGACGTGACCATACCAACGAAGGCGACACTCTTGCAACTTGTCTGTAATGTCACGGACGTGAAGGCTGCCGCGGATGCGAGAGTTCCTCACGCGGTCCATCCGCGTGACTCCTCACATCCACCGCAGCATCTTCATTTCCGGTACACGCAGCTCCTGCTTGTGTCGCTCCAATTTCGGCCACCACTACCATGTAAAAGGACAGGTCTAATAATGGTTTTGTAGACCTGTCCCTTCAACCGGATCGGCATTTTAGGGTCACAAATGACACCGGTCATCTCCTGCCATTTGGCCCACGCGGCAGCAAGCTGTTATAGCTGTAGGTATTTGTTGTTACAAATAATATTATTTAAATTTAAGGCAAACTAAGTTTAGTCGACTGTTCTTACATAAATTCAAAGGAACTAAGTAAGTGTAATTTTAATGAACACAACATTTATTTTGTTTTTTTTTTGTATAATTTCTTTACTGTATAATTGGTCAAATATCATGTTAATCAAACTGTGTCAAATGGCGGTTAGAAAAGAGTGGCCATGAGTTTTATTGCCAGGTTCTTCCTCTGGCTCTACCTATTGCTTTGCGAATCTGGCAGTAAATGTAAATGTAGAAGCAGTAATCTTGACGTTCATAAGTGTTACTTTGTGACCTACATGAATAAAGATTTTTGATTTTGATTTTGATTTTGACATCGCTTTCACTGGCCGTGTGAAAAACAGATCCCAGGTATTTAACCTGGTCCGTACGCTCGACCAAATCACCGCCTATGCCGACGGATGTGGGATCTGTCGAGTTTAGTGCCAAGTACTCGGTCTTCGCCTCATTTAGTTTCTGACCGCCGTTCTCAAGCGTCTCCTTCCACGCCTTTACACGTCGCACCAATCTGCCCCTGTTCGCGTCTGCCAGCGCAATATCGTCAGCATACATGAGCAACCATGGAGGCTGCTCATGCGAGTTCCTGATGCTGTCCGACAATTCGTCTAATATTACACTGAACAGAAGCGGACTAAGGACCGAACCCTTTTGTACCCCGACGGTGATGGGGAAGGCATCACCGTCGGGGTACAAAAGGGTGCCTCGTGCGATGATCTGGTGGGCACTGCGGTCCATAGGGGTTCCAGAGGTCTATATTGACACTATCCGGGACATGTACTGTGACTCCGATTCCATGATTCGGACTGCTGTTGGCGACACGAAATTCGTCTAATATTACACTGAACAGAAGCGGACTAAGGACCGAACCCTTTTGTACCCCGACGGTGATGGGGAAGGCATCACCGTCGGGGTACAAAAGGGCCTGTATTTCTCTGCGACAGTGAAACCATTGTTGTTGTAACTTATCATATTGTACTCAATGACATCCGAAATACATACAATATGTGCTAACCTTTGAAAATGCCGTAAGGCGAAACCGGTGTAAACAGTCAATGGATGTAGGCTGTCACACCTGCGATTTGCAGACGACTTGATACTGTTTGCTGAGGACCCAGTCACTCAACAGGAAATGCTTTTACAACTAGCAACAGAGAGTCAAAAAGCAGGTCTGACAATGAACACAACAAAAACAAAGATCATGACCAATAGGCTTCAACAAAAAATCTGTGTTAATAATCACAACATTGATTATGTGACTGACTACATTTACTTAGGCCAAATATGGCCAGATGGATTAAGAATTGCAAACACGTGTAAATAACACCTGTCTCGATACTGGTCGGTAAAGGAAATATTTTAGAACAAAAGCACCTCAATGTTAATCAAGCGTAAAATATTTAACTTGTGCATCCTACCAATACTTACTTACAATCCTGACCTTCATATCAGAAAGACCACAGGAGTGACAGATGTCTCAAAGAAAATCAAGAGACTTGGCGTTGGATTGGTCATGTAGTTAGATCTCCCAAAGAAAAATGGACCAAAGAGGTCATATTTTATTTTATTTTATTAATTTATTTTATTATTTTTGGGGAGCTTACGGCTAATTTTACAGTACATTTACATATTTGTATAATTACATGCCAATTACAAGCTTCCACATGTGGGCAAAAAACAAAGTAGTACATGTTTGATAACTATATAAAATAAAGAAACTCAGATTTTAACTGTAATGAGGCAACTAAAGTAGCAAGTCTGAATTATTACACAATAATCTTTTAATTTATGTAGTGCTATAATTAAATAAGTCAATTTGTGTTTCAAGGTTCAGCTTATTAAACACTTGACATACTCGTGGTATAAAGCTATTGCGTCTATAATTTTTATTGCTAAATGGCACATGTAACAGACTATTTACCCGTTCGAGGAGGCACATATAATGAGATCATGTTGAGGAGTTCAGGACAGTCCAATTTATTCTGAACTATATTGCATAGGAGACTTAAATCCGCTATTTTTCTGCGGAGATGGAGAGGTATAAGGTGTAAGGTAATACATGTACGATGGTAGTCGTCATGAGGAAGCTTGAATTTAAAACCTAGATATCTAACAAACCGTTTTTGAATTTTCTCAATATTTTGACTATATGAGTCATAAAGGGGATTCCAAATTTGACATCCATATTCAAGGTGACTGCGGACATACGCACAATAGAGAATTTTGATGGTTTTCATATCTTTAAAGTTCTTTGAAACGCGCATAATGAATCCTAGGGATTTGAAAGCCTTGTCAGTAACATGGTCCACGTGCTGATTAAACATTAGTTTACTATCATGCAAAATTCCCAGATCTCTAATGACTTTCACGTTTTCAATTGTAAAACCCTTTAACTTATAATCGAAATTCATAATGTTGCGCTTCCTAGTAAACGTGATGGCATTACATTTGGATACATTTAAGTCCAACTCATTCTCGCGACAGTATAGATCGTATCTATTTAAATCATCTTGAAAAAGTAACGCATCAGCACACTTATTTATAGTACGATAGATTTTCATATCATCTGCAAATAACAAAAAATTGGATTTTAAAAAACATTTATGAATGTCGTTAATAAACACAACAAACAGGAGTGGACCAAGTAGCGACCCCTGAGGAACCCCTGAAGGAATAATTACCCACGGAGACGCGAAGCCATTTAGGACCACAGCCTGAGTTCTGTTAATCAGATAGGATTTGAGCCAATGCAAAAGATCACCATGAATTCCGAAGTCGGAGATTTTTCGGAGTAATCTAGAGTGATCTATTCTGTCAAAAGCCTTAGTGTAATCAGTATATATGGCATCAATTTGATTACCTTTAGCCATATTTGAGGTTAAAATCAATCATTAGGTCATTAAATATTACCAAGTTAGTTGTTGTAGATCGTGCTCTAATGAAACCATGCTGCTGAGGAATGAACACACTTTTGAAGCAATCATATATTTTCGAAAATTAGTCGTTCAAAAACTTTAGCCAGATGACAGAGTTTAGAGATTGGCCTGTAGTTCTCAACGTCAGTCTTGGGTCGTTTCTTATGGATCGGTGTGATAAATGCCGATTTCCATAAACTTGGTACAATACCATCCTTTAATGAACGATTAAAAAGCATAGATACAGGAATGGACAATTCCTTCACACAATTAACCAAGAATAATGCCGAAAGGGCATCAGGACCCTCCGATTTATTTGTATCTAACCGTAACAGTAATTTATACACTCTTTCAAGTGATATTTCTATTGAAGATAAATCACAGGCCTGTTGAACCCTTGATCCTCGGTCTTGATTTGCTTTTGGGGATGATCCCCTAGCCAAAAAAGTTGAACTAAAGTAGTTAGAAAACAGCTGACAAATGCCCTCACTCGAGCTACTAGTGACAGAAGAGTAGGACATTGATGCCGGATAAGAACTACTGCCTCGATTGTTTTTTATATAAGACCAAAAAAATTTAGGATTGAAAGATATAGACCTTTCCAAAGTCTGCATATAATCTTTAAAGCATTTACTTTCAACTATTTTAATCCTATCTCGCAGTAATCTATAAGTATTTTCATCGGTTAAATTAGAATAAGTTTTAAATTTTTTGAAATATTTAAATTTTTCTCTAATAATTTTAATTAAGGAAGGTTTGTACCATGGAGGGTAACTATAATTAGGGGAAGGACGAATTGGAACAAAGCGATCACGCAATTTGTAGACGGCTTTGTAGAAAAATTTAATAGCATCTTCTAAAGTATCAAGAGTCGAAATTTGTAACCAGTCGATGTCAGAAAGATGCACACATAATTGGTCATAGTCAACTAGCCTATATTTATAAACTTGGCGTTTGGTTAATTTAAGTGCACCAGCTTCCAAAAATGCAGTTTTTATGACTAAAGACTTATGAAGGGGATCCTCAGGCACCAAAGGATCAGGGCAGGCTGAAACAAACACAGTATTGGTGCAGAGGACCAGGTCCAACAACATCCCCAGACAGTTTAAGTGATTACTAAACTGTCTCAAGTTGCAGTCATAAAGAGCAGTAACAAAATTGGTTTCCGGTGATCCGCTGACACTCACCGGTTTGAAGCCTATATCAGATGTAGTCCACTAGATGCTGCTCATGTTAAAGTCACCCAATATAAGAAACTCATCCTGGAGTGCGATCTCAAATGTGCTTTTCAATTTAGTTAAATAATTATCCAACTGATCAGAAAAACCGTTCCCCAGATTTTGCTCACATAAATATACTGTACAAATGTGAAGTTTAATTACACGCTTGTTTTGTTTATTGCGAATAGACAAAGTAACCCATATATCCTCGGCTGAGGATCTCCACTCCATCATGTTGTTACACACTAAGTCACGGCGGACTGCAATAGGTACTCCACCCCCTTTAGTTTGTTGGGTACGGACATAATCCCTATCCCGTCTATATACTAAGAATTTGTCACTAAACAATTCCCTGTCAGAAATGCTATCGAGCAACCATGTTTCAGTAAGTGAAATTACATCGTAGTCTGACATGGAAAGGTTACGTTGGAATACGGTAGTTTTTGTCCTGAGTCCTCTACAATTCTGATAATAAATGTTAACCATTGGTAACAGTAACACTACATTTAAAATAGTATATCTTGGTACCTCAGAGATGGGAAGAGATCAAGAGGACGGCCACAAACAAGATGGGAAGATGACCTACCACAAGGATGGCGTAGATTAGCAAGAGACAGACAAAAATGGAAAATTCTAGAGGAGGCTTATGTCCGAGGAGGACAACCCGATTGATAAATTAGTGTGCTGGTGTTACCAATTTTTTTTATTAGTTTAAAATATTATGTAAAAGAAAATCAAATATTAGATACAGGAAATTAGTATTACGGCTAGTTAGTAAGTAGTATATAAGAAAATCAGAGAATAAAGGCTATTTTTTTTTTTTTGATTTGTGCGAGAATGCTACTTCTTTAACGCGATGGCGAATCTGGGAGAAATACTATCAGTTGAAACAGTGTCGACGACTCACTCACCAGATCTAGACCGAAGAGCGAGCAGGTGCGCTTGACGAGTGCGGGGTCGCACTTGTCGGCGGGGTCGGGCGGCGGCGTGCCGGCGATGGGCGCGGGGCGCGGCCGGCCCGGCGCGGAGGCGGGCGCGGGAGCGGGCGCGGCGGGCGGAGCGGGTCGCGAGCCGCGCGCCTTGTGCTGCCGCCACGCCGCCTGGATACACTCCGCGGCCGCCTGCCGACGCGCTCGACGCATACGCTCCAGGACCTGGCCACCACGTACTGAGATTAACAGCAACTCGCGTGCAAAATGGAGGTCGTGTCGACGTTAAGTGTGTTCTAGTTTGCTCAGTCTTGTCTGTGTATACCGTGCCTAGTGTTGGTACTCTTCTATGGTTTTTATTATTCGGTGCTCGAGCTATATTAGTAAAGGCGGTTCGGTATAAACAGCATTGTTACACTCGCGCAGGTTTGTAAGGGGGCGGGTTCACAGGGGTGGTGACGCGCGGGACACGCGCACGCCGTCGAGTCGAGTTCTCGCCGCAGGACACTAGGGCAGGACCGCAGGTGTAAAAATATCGGGAACAGATCGCGCGGGTCGATCTTTGGCTGTAGAATACAGAACGGGTGTGCTCGGGATGTCGATGTTGTTAGAAACACGTAGGACATGATTTTGCGGTGTGAATCCACTGAGTGGCTGTGTCTAGGAAAACCAGCCAGTATACGCGCGCGTGGGACGTCCCGGGATATATTCAGCAGACGTAATCGTATCCAGCCTCGTGGTGGTGATTGTTTCTAACCGAGAGTGACGGTGCGCGGCTTGACGTTGATAGTGTAACTCAGTGTGGATTTAGCGACAAATAAATGTGCACCACAAGCTGAAGCCTGGAAGAACGGTGAACCGTTGTCAACTTAAACTTCTTTATTTAGTTATATAAAAAATCTATTTTGGTGATATTCCACATTTTGGAAATTATGTACGGGATGCACGCGATTTTCGGTGTAATGCTGCCGTCGAAAACGTGATGCAAACTCGGTCACGCGGCACATTGGGTATTTTTTTTTATTAGGACTAATTCCGCGTTCCAATTGCTGTGACTCCTGTAAACCAGGATCTACAGCAATGACCAAAAACAAGAAAAGTTCGGGTCCTATGTGAGCTATGTTTGATTCTAGTAATATGTATGGCAGAAACGAGATCCGCATAGTAAACTACTCCCGATGTTACTTGTAAACAATTAAGCATATTATATTGCTCGCTTTGCCAAATGCTACACTCCCAAAGTAAATTATGAGCGGTCTGATCAGCAGTTGAACACTGTTAGAACGGCGACTCTACATGCTTAAACGAATGTAATTTGCTCTTTCCATGAGTTGCCATGTCCCGTAAGAAATTGGACAACATAGTGATAAACCTCCAGCTAAGTGTTCACGATCGTCTGTGAAAAACTAGTAGAGCGCCCTTTGATGGAAGTGTTCCAACGCAGCTGCCACTCGTCCAACAGTTTTTCACGTACATTATTACGATACTTACTATCCTTAGCCGAATAGTAGGAATAAAAGTCGCGCGTCTCTGAATTTCGAGGTCAAACAGGAGGACACCTGCCATTACCGACGGCTCCGTGCTAACCGTCCTGTAGGCCCTGCTTAAAAATGTCAAGGCAAGGCGTTGACTTTGCAGCAACTTTAACCCTGCCCCAATAGTAGCCTTATCGACCCATACCGACGCCCCGTAACACATACAGCCTAGATAAGTGGCCCCGTAAACGACCGTCAGTGTTTTGAATGAAAGTCCCCATGTAGCAGTAGATATTCTCGACAACGCGCAAAAGCTATTTTCACCCACATTTTTTATGTGCTCAAGAATGCAAAATTTCTCTCTAAAATCAATCCTAAATAGCAAACCGAAGTTTTATTTTTAATGTAAACGTTGTTGAATTTAATGCGCGGTGGTACTTTAAAAAAAAACTTTTTTAAGCAGCTGAAATGTTTTGTTGGGAGTAAAAAATAACCTGTTTCGTACGCCCCACTCCGCAACGACGCGCAAGCACGTGTGAACCAAGCTCTCAAGTCGCGCACGAGTATTTGACTGAACGAGCAACATACAATTCAGCGTCTTACATTAACAACATTTACGTAGCATAAGCATATTTATTATTAGAAATAAATAGTTATAAATACAAATTAATAAAGACCTTTTCTCTCTAGCTATCCACGCATTTTCGACCTTACCTACAACACTTTGGTCCTTTGAGCCGGATGGCTTTGAGAACAAATAGTTCAGAGCCTAAAATAACACTTAAAACGCGTGATAGGGACAGAAATGAACATCGTCTTCTATGCGTTTCAGTGGGCATGCGAGATCATATCGTGTAGTGTATACTCTAGACAATATGATCTCGCGATTACGTCGGGAGACTCCTACTCTTTAATAATCAGGGTCTTAATTTAGAAGTTCGGTAGCGTATCAAGTGTTGGCGGACAGAGTGGTGTTGCGTGGTAGTGACCTGGCGCATGCCCTCGCTGAGGAAGACGTGGCGCTTGCCGCGCGCCCAGCGCACGGCGGCGGGCGAGGCGGGCGCGGGCGGCGCGGCGGCGGCCTGCACGGCGCGCAGCACGCGCGCGCACGCCGCGCCCGACTCGCGCTCCGCGCCCGCCCCGCCCGCCGCGCCGCGCCGCCACAGCGCGCGGTAGCGCCCGCTGAACGCGCGGAACCGCATGCGGTGCGGGTAGCCGCTCGCCATCAGCTGCGTCGTCTCCAGGATCTGCAGGGCGCGCACCTGGAAACGGGTCGCCACATGGCCGCGTCAGTGGACATCGATTAACTGACAAATCGGGATGGACCAGGCGATCGATTGTTTATTTGCCGTTCGCTATCGATGGTAACCAGTAACAAAGTGTAGTACTCGCGCATCTTGTATCAAAAAGATAACAAAATTTCACGATGTATCCTTGAGGTAGTCCAAGAGGACATATCGCCGGGCTTCGCGATCCAGGCATTTTCTTTCGCTTTCTACAGATTCAACATGCACGTCCGGGTATCCGAGTATCTTAGACCTTTCCGTTTTAGAGCGATGTGGTCACGTGGTCTACAAATAATTTAAGTAGTCGAACCGAGAGGTCCGATAATCTACACTATAGGTTGTTCAGTAAGATGCGGGGTGTGGTGGTCACCTGGCGCGCGACGGTGGCCCGTTCGAAGAGCATGGGCGTCTCGGTGGCGTTGGCGCGCAGGCAGCGCACGAAGTGCGGGCGCGCGTGCACCAGCGTGCGCAGCAGGTTGTCGAGGCGCGTGTGGAAGTCCTGCGTGAGCGTGGACGCGGCCGCCGCGTCCAGCGCCGCCGTCACCGTGGGCGACGCGCGGAACTGCCCGCCCGTCGGCCCGCCCTGCGCCACCAGAGCCTGCGCACCCACATCAAAATGTAAGATTCAGAACGCACAGAGGCGGGATCAGCGCGCTATGGGAACATGCCATGCTGTTTAAAGCACCGTTGGGACGTAGTACAGTCAGTTAGTCCGAAGCGAATCGCATGGCAACCCTAAACCCGTGCGACATTTCTAACATCTAAGTTTATTATTTACTTTAGTATACCTTGAGCTCTGTACCAAAGAGATGTGTCGCAAAACCGAACTCGCAAGTTCTGTTGTCGAAGGCTGCGAGTAAATCGTCAGGCACGGAGTCACGATTAGCCTCGAGGAAATCTGCGGCGTCGTACGACACCTCGCCGGCGTAGTGCCGCACAGCGAAACGTCGCGGGTGTGGCGGACGAGCGTCGGCTAGTCTTGGGTGACCTCTGAAATAAAAAATACTTAGTCTCGTTTTTCCATGTAAGAACCTAATATTGACGAGAATATGCAATATAGCGGCTCATTGTCTTTTAAGATCCGCCAAGTAGACCTAGTACCGGTGGTGGGTGGGTCTCTGAATACTATCGATATGTCTACAAAGGTCTAACAGTTAACACAGGTCCTCTGTTTTTTGTTTTCAAATATCTACTAATGCCTCCTTCATTGAAATGATTGAATTTGATAACATTACAACATAAATATATAAGTAATCCGGTAATGTAGGTACCTGTGTGCGGCTTTTATTCTGGTGACATACTGCTCGGGGGTACCTCGAGCTGCGCACTCCGCGTCGAGGGCGGCGAGCAGGCCCCCGCGCAGCGACGACACGAGGTCGATGCACGGCACGTTGTCGACGTAGTCCAGCTCGAGGGCGCACGAGACGCCCTCCTCGCGACACGACTCCGCCGAAGACTTGAACACGTGAGTATTATAGAAGTGCTGCATCGTCTCCGCACATAGGTTGGCGCACAGGTGCTCTAGTCTACTGGGTGCCGCGTCCTCGAACCCGAACATGTCAAGGATGCCAACGAACCCGTCGGTGGCGTGTCGCACGGCGTCGTTGAGCGCGGCCATGGAGCGCGCTCCGGCGCGGCTCCTCGCCCCGCCGCCGCCGCTGCCGCCGGCCGACGACGCTCGCCGCGACGCGGCGTCCTGGTTGTGCACGGACTCGTTGGAATCGGACGAGAGCGTGCCCAAAGTCGACCCCAGTCGCTTTAGTGAGTTAGCGCGGCGCACGATCGTGGCCACGGTGCGGCAATACAGCGCCTTGGCGAGGGCGTCCCGCGCCGCTGCCGCCGCGGATGGGGTGGCGGGAGCGCGCGTCGGAGCCGCTCGCGCTCTGGGCGCCGCTCGGGACAGCAGGCCGCGCAGCAGCGCCGGCGCCGCCACGCCCAGCAACGTGGCCGCCGCCGCCAGCTCCGCTTCGCTCGTGGGCTCCGCTGAACCATCGCCACCCTCTGTGAATTGTACGTTGCCCAGGAGCAGCACGGCGGCGAGGACTCGTACCACGTCCAGGAAGGGTATGCCGAGAGTAACTAGACACGTCTTCCACGCATGAAACCGTGTCGCATCTTCAGGCTCCGGTCGACGAGGATGCGCTGACGCCAGGTACCTGTCGAAATAACAAAATGAGAGATCGTTCCGATTGGCCGTCCAGTAGTGATGACAGGAAAGCGGGTGTTAATTAGAGTTTATTACCTCAAGTCCTGGGGTGAATACCCTTCTAGGTGAAGTTGGGAGCGCTCCTCTGGCGTAAGGCCGGCGAGCATGTGATAGAAAATGTGATAGTTGCGTTCTCCGGCCGGCGGGCGGACGACACGCGTTTGGTCGAGGAAGTAGCAGTGGATCTTCGTGCGGTACAACGCGCCGTCTGTTACTTGCACCTCGATGAAGTGACCCTGCGGGAAACTGCTGCGTTACTTCAGGTCAGATGTAAGTACTTCTTTTCATGTTTTATCTATTTATCTATCACGCCTTATCCCCGAAGGGGTGGCAGAGGCATTATATGCCCACTTTTCACCATGTGTATTCCTGTCCCACATAATAGGTGGTGAGCCCATTGCCGTGTTGAAATAGACAGACGCAGGTTGTTGCTACCTGCTGTTGAAATATTTTAGTCGCTCAAAAGGCCTTCAACTTGGCTTAACGACTGCCATTTTATTGGCAACTGGGAACAACGGCTTAACGTGCCTTTCGAAGCACGGAACTGGGGTGGGTCTAAAGGGCCGAATAAATTTAGTAAAATGTGTCTATTTTAGATGTTAAATTTGGAAGAAATTTTGAACCCGTTGCCTTTCTATTGAGGTGGTAACAAAAAGGCTAAAAGGTCTTATTTGCTAGTACTAATTAGCACGACCAATTAAAGTCCTGGTAGTCTCGGACTGACTTCTTTTCATGATGATGGGTCTATTTCATTATGATAAGTTTCATTATGAAAAATTATTTAAAAAAACTACTTATAAGACGGTTAAATCCTATAATAGAAGACAGAAAATTTATTCCCAGTTATCAATTCGGCTTCAGAGAAAAACACTCCACGATAGACCAAATACATAGAATTACCACCGTTATAGAAAAAGCCCTAGAAGAAAAGAAAGTTTGTTCTAAAGTATTCCTGGATGTAGCACAGGCATTTGATAAGGTGTGGCATAAAGGTCTTATATATAAGTTAAAGAAAATGGTCCCAAAACAATTTGCAGATATTCTAGAATCCTATATAACTGAGCGCACGTTTAGAGTCAGACATGAAGATGCTTTATATACTACTCGGGACTTCACGCGAAACAATTTTGTACTTACATTCACCGACACGTAAGTACAAAATTGTTTCGCGTGAAGTCCCGAGTAGTATATAAAATATGAGTATAAACCGCGAAAGTTTAAAAATAACATGAAGATGCTTATTCTGATCTCAAGCAAATAAAAGCTGGAGTACCACAGGGAAGTGTCCTTGGCCCTGCCATGCAACCTCTTCCACGTCGGAATCCGCATTGAGCCTCCCATAAATACCTTTCAGACTTTTCTTGCATTCGTGCCGTTATAACCTTAATAATAGCATAATACCATATGAAAATACGGCAAAATACCTGGGTATGGGGCCGTTCAAGTATTACGTGAGCAGATTTCTTACCATTTTTTACCCCCCCCGCCCCCCTTGTCATCAAAAGTAAGCAAAGCACTTACCCCCTCCCCCTATGCTTACGTAAACATTTTTAGTAATAAATGTTTTTTTATATTGTTATTTTTAAAATAGGAAAATTCATGAAAATAAATAATAAATAAAAAAAAAAAAAAAGAACATAACTAACATAAAGAATATTTTCGGAACACATTAACAGTCTTCAGTCCATGAAACCTGAATCCATGATTCTAAGTTATCGATGACATTGGATTGCTGCTCAGTGTTGTGAGTCTGCTCACTTTCATCCGATTTTGGAATGTCTACGTCACTCTCATCGAGCCATTCAACATCTTGGTGCTCTAAATTTTGAATAATGCACATCAGTTCATTAGCACGACGAGCAGCGACTCTTACAGGTCTAACTTTTCCCTCTGTGGGCGTGTTTACTTTTTTATGGATCTTCTCGATGTGACGATTTAATGATTTGACGGAAGCATGATAAAGACCACACGTTTTGCATGTTCGGCTTGAGAGCCTCAATTTTACCGTCGGACAAAAATAATCGTAGGGCATTTGCAAAAAATCTTTGAGGATAGTACTCAAGCGTAGAGCTAAATTGACTGGAAGATCAAGAAATTGTCCTCCTTCATCCAAAACCAAGTCATCAACTGTTTGTTTTACTTTTGCAGGTGGTGGAAGAAACCTGTTGTCTAGTAATCTGAATAGGCCACTTCTTGGACGACAGCATTCTGTATTTTTACATTTTACAATTTGAAGCAAGTATTGGCTTTCACGCACATGTTCTGAGTACCATTTAATGTCTGGAAATTCAGGAACATCTTGTTCATCAGCCTCAACATATTTTGCAGTAACATTATAGCCATCAATTTCCATTGAACTCCATACTTCAGCTAATACATTTCCTGCAAATTCGAAATTATATCTTTCTAATTGTTCATCAATTGTAATGCCACGTTCATCCAAATGAGACCCAAAATGGTCATGAGGCAGTATTAAACCAACCAGTTCCCGACTCAGAGGAGCCATTCTTCGCTCTACTCTGTTATATGCACTCCTTCCAGGAGCATTGGTAGCTATAAACAATGCATCGAGATCATGTCGTTAAAAATGTTGTATAGCAAACCCTATGACTTTTTGATAACGCGGATTTTCATCTGGCCCTCCATCAACCGTCATAATTACTACTGGTTTTACTAGTCCATGGTCAGTTTTTGCTAATGGTCGAAACTCTTCAAGTTCGAGAAGCGTCTCGAAATCCTGAGCATGAGTATTAGCAGTAGATAAACTATGCTTTCCACTTCGAATAGCGATGAATGTTGGCCCAGAATATCCGACGGCTTGCGGTTGTCCTAGCATATTGGAAGTAACTTTGATACCAGCATAAACAGATGGTATTCATTTATGACGCTCAGCGATTACCCAATCGTGGTCAGGTAATTTGATTCTATATTCCATATGCATTAAAAGAGGTGCTTGCTTATTTGCCGCAGTGACGCCAATAGGGGCTCGAGCTTTGTCATCTTGAGATAAGAAAAATACTTGATCTGGTCCAAGTATGGATGCTATGTTCTCTAAATAATGGATTGATGTTTCAGCGAACTTGCTCTCTAAGTGGCTCTTGTGGTGATCAGTTTGAGCACGAATGAGCCTAACAGGGACTGTCGATACATGTCTTCGTCCCTCTGTAGAATTCGATTTTCTGGGAATCAAACGAAGATATGTCGCACTGCGACTAATGTCAAATCCTAGTTTACGCAGTTCTTGTGTGAGTTCGTCAAGAGTTTTTACGCTGCGAATAGATTCCGTTCGTCTCCTGTCATCACATGCACTCCCAAATAAAGCTATATCCGCAATTGTTTTCAATAGTAATGGTTGATCGCTTTCAAGTTTTGGATGTCCTACTGAATCCCTCAGAGATAGTCTTCTTTTTATTTCAGGATTTTCCTGACAAATATCTTCTAACTTTCTTTTCATACCATCCCTGTGTTTCTTCTGGGCAACTGCGTTTTGAATCTTCCTGTTTAATGTATTTTTTGCTGTTTTTAGTTCCTCGCGCAACTTAATTATATGTTTATCAACTTCAGCGCAATTTGGCATAGTATCTCTGGCAGAATACAAAGCGTTCAGATTTTTTTCGAGTAGAGTAATCTTATTTTTCAAAGCTTCTTGAGAAGGTTTTGCTCTTTGTTTATCTGCATTATTATTATTTTCGCATTGCTCTTGTGATTCATTGCCGGTTTTAATTTTATCTTCTTTCTGTTTTTCAATGTTAGAAAATGGCTGTATAATTTGTGTTTTTTCTGCAGGTTTACTGGTAGAAGACGTTGCCTAAAAATGAAAAATTTCTAAGAGTTCTGCTGGATATTCTCTTATTAAGCTACATAAATTCACCGTATTTAATAAAACCAGCGTTTAAATATTATTGAAAGCTTTTCCCCACAGAAACCCTTCACATACAGATATTGAAAACACCGTGTATTTTGTGACCAATTGCCGGAGTCGATCTTAAGAAATAAAATATCAATCATTTACCTTTTTACTTTGAGATAGGCCATCATATTTTTTACTCATAAATCGTTTTAATTGTTACAGAACGTAAAGAGAAACTTTGTACTTATATTTACTCACCTTGGAAAAAAAATGAAGCAGATTGAAGAGATTTATTTTTAGTCGCCGCTTGCAATTCTTCTTCAATTCTCTTAGATACAATAATATCTAGTTCCTTATCTGACTTTGCTTGTAATTTATAATTTCGCCAAACTTCGTTAACTAACTTTTGTACATTTTGCACTTTCGTCCCAGTATGAGATTTTTTAAAACTTTCGAACAGTTTTTGGTATAACTTGGATTTGTCTATATGATATGACATTCTAATAAGATATTTAAATTTAAATAATTAAAACGTTAAACTTTGGCTAATTGCATCAACATAAACACAAATGATAACTTTCAATGCTTACAATACGTTTAGAATCCAAACAAAACAATACTGATAGATGCGCACTTGCAGCCGGCCGGCACGAGAGTGAATTATTAGACAAGTGAATAGCGCACGGTAATTTCCCTAATGCGCGGTAATTCCCCTAATCAGTTCTCAAAGCGAGTGCCTACGCATATGTATTATTTGCGGGAATCCCCGAAAAAACTTAAATAACTAACGATGACGTAATCATCATCTAGACCCCCCCACCCCCCATGTCATCCAAAATAAGCAAAACAGAGACCCCCCACCCCCCCTTGGTGCTTGCGTAATACTTGAACGGCCCCTATGACGCTTGACGCAAAGCTTCGCTGGAAGGCTCATGTCAAAAAGAAACGCCAGGAGTTAGATCTACGCTACAAGATAGCGTATATATACTTACTGGCTACTTGGCAGACATTCATCATTGTCATTCAACAACAAAGTTCTTTTATACAAACAAGTACTTATGCCTGTATGGACATACGGTATTCAGCTTTGGGGTTGTACAAAACGCACTAATGTTGAAATTATACAAAGGTTCCAAAGTAAAGTACTTCGGAGTATAGTAAACGCTCCCTGGTACAATAGAAATGAGGACATCCACCGCGACTTAGGAGTGGACCTTGTTATTAAGGTTATGAAAAAATACGCCGAAGCTCATGAAAAAATACTTCTTCAACATGTGAATGTCGAGGCTATCCAGCTCCTTGACACCACGGACACTGTAAGAAGACTAAAAAGGTCTAAGCCTTTTGAGTTAGTTTAGTGAAAATAGTGTTACGGAGTGCAGTGAAGTGCTACCCCTGAAGAACACATGTCATGAACAAATGTGTACATTATAATAGAGACCATAAGAAAAGTGCCAATGGACACATTCTTTACTCAGTAAGTTTTTTTAGCAAGTTAAGTTAAATTTAAATTACTTATTAGCCTCAAGGCTGGATTGTAATTGTTATGAGGTAACCAAACAGTTACTTCATAAAAAAAAAATATGATACGTGAAACTGAAGGACAATGCCACAAGCGGGTAGGTAGGTAGGTACGCACGATGCGGCTGGAGTGCGCGTTGGCGGGCGTGGCGGCGGCGCCGAGCGCGCGCAGCACGGTGAAGGCGGCGGCCAGGTGCTTGAAGGCGTCCGTCTCGGGGCCCCCGCCCGCCACGTCGAACAGCCGCCGCAGCAGCACCATCGACGCGTGCGTCTTGCCCGACCCTGACACTCCTGCGGGCAACACAGTCTCATTGATACGCTAGCGCTCGCACGCCTTACACATTTCACGTAGAGGCGTCAGGAGACAAAGCGATCGTAACCTCATTAAACTGTCGAAAACGACAGTGGAACAGTACCATAGACTAGAGAGATATAACAAGCAAGGAGTTGTGTGTGGGGGAGGAGTGCTAGACGAAGCCGGTGGGTGGGGCAGCGCTCACCGGACAGGATGATGGCCTGCGGGTAGCCGCTGTCGGCCTGGTGGCGCACGGCGTCGTGCACGAGGCGCGCCAGCTCGGGCCGCTGCGCGCGCGCCGCAGTCAGCGTGAGCGCGTTACTCGCGTCCGTGTACGGGTTCACCGCCACCAGGATGGGGCCGATCATCGTCTGCAATGCACGACATGCCAATATAGTTAGTGAATTTTTCACTATTATCGATTGTAAAGGATGTTACTACGCTAAGTTTATGGCTATCACTGCGTCGAAAAGTACGTCAAGGCGTCAAGTGGTCAGCGTTAATAACTTCATAAGCTGTTATGCCAAGGCTTCTAGGCAGCTTGAAACATTTCAATAGCAAAAGCCTCAGCCTGCGTCTATCCGCTCGAGTGTAGCACCTCTGACTACGGTCACCACTTTAGACACTTTAGACCGACAGGCTTTCAACTTGTCTACCCGCTACATTAGGATTGTAACAGAAATACCAGCGGCCGTCTTAAAGCCTGATCCAATGGATCAGTCGCGTAGCAAAGAATTACACGGCAATGGACTCACATAAAACTTGTTGTGGTAGAAGCGCGCCTGCAGCGCGCGCACCACGGCGTCCTCGGTGAGCGGGCCGCGCAGGTGGATCAAGTCCTCCACGTCGGCGCCGGCGCTGCTGGCGCTCGGCGCGGTAGGCGCGGGCGGCGCCTCGGGCACGCTGCGCCATCGCGTCTCTGCGGATCGAACATGCTTATATTGCTACATACAGTACCGCAGGAATATTGTTGAGAACTAGCACGAAATATGAGTAGAGCTATGGCAGCATGAACATGAGGTGGCACGCACCTGGCGGCGGCGGCAGGTGCGGCGCGCGTGGCGGCACGGCGGGCTGCGGCGAGGCGCCCCCTCCCCCGCCGGCCGCCGCTCCGCCACTGGCCGCTCCGCCACTGGCCGCTCCGCCACTGGCCGCTCCGCCACTGGCCGCTCCGCCACTGGCCGCTCCGCCCACGTGCAGGTGGTTGCGGAGCGTCACCAGCTCCGAGCTGAGGCTCAGCAACCGCCGCTGCAAGTGCACCGCCTCGTTGGACGATGACGCGTCTGCAACAAGTGCGACCGTCGTTTCAAATAGGTAGCCACGTCGATGTAGATCGCTACCTAAAACGCCGGTGACGACACAGTAAAGGCATAAAATAATTGGTATAATCCAATTTTATTTCTTCTATTTGTAAAATCGAAATAACTTAAGATCATGTAAATACATAATATTTACGCGGTTAGCGATGAGATATTAAAATCCAACACCATCTCGACGATGCTTGAAGCGAGATCGAAAGTTTACAGCGAGACAGGATATCAAATCTTCTTGGGTTTCAGTGATCTACGATTTACTATCACTAAGAAATAACGAACGATCGCTTTGCTGCTTGACCTTTTTAAACCATGTATACCTATACAAGATGTTGGTGCACCTGATAACGACGACTTCAATGCCCCGCTGTTTTCTTAAATGTGCTCGGTGAATTAAAAAAATACTCCATACTTGGTACAGTAGCGATGTGACTCCAGTTACAAACCCGATCCGGGAATCAAACCACCAGTGCGCCACCGAGGCAGTCAAATGATGGGTATATTATAAGTGAAATGGGTTGCAGAGGCTGCGGTCGTGCAGGACGAGGCCGAACGGCGGGGGCCGCGGGACACAACCGGTCGCCCCATCGCCGCCCTTTCACTGCACTCCGAACAGCGACCAAATGGAACCTCGCCACGCAAGCGCAGCGTCAAAAACCATTTTATTAGCTAGTGCACGAACGAACCACACTTTACCTCACACGAGCCCCTATGATTGTGGTTGAGAGAGCTTACGTAGAGTGTTTTGAAAGGATGACTCGTGAAATTTAAAACGTTTTGTTACTACGCTCAAGTTAGTTAATAATACAAAAAACTGAAGTTAGCAATATTTGAAATGAAATTTGAAATGAATTTTATTGAACCTAGAGCACTTAAATAACAAAAACATTGTTGAGACCTCCTTTTAGGTAATGGCAATATCTCTGTAACAGAGGGCCTCACTCTTCCACAACTAGAATAAAATAAATACACTATTGAAAACTACTTAGACTAATTTACAAATATTTTAATTGTGTGTGTGTGTGTGTGTGTGTGTGTGTGTGTGTGGCATTTAATTACTATTTTCTTTTAATTATTTATGAAATTTAATTTTAATCCTTTTTTTAAATTTTTATTTGCATCTTTGTAAGTTACATTATGCACAGAATGCACTATGTGACAGGAAATAGAAGATTTTCTGTTTGTTCATAATTTATTGTTTTTAACCAGTCTGATATTGTATGTTTGCAATCGTAATAGGTTTGTTGGTAAATAGATAATTTATTGTTTATAATATTATAGAGAAATGAAGCTTGGGCACTGTATTGACGTCTTGCAGTAGATGTACGCATTCTTTTTATACTTATTATTGCATATTTCCGACGGCTATCTTGTATGATCGGTCTAAATTCTATAGTCTTATGCATTCTTAATGTTGACTTTAATATATACAGTTGTCTTACTGTCATCAAGTCATTTTGATAATATAGTGTCACTGTAGAAAAACGATATGACTTAAAAAACATAGTTTTTAGAAGGTCTCGGTGGGATCTTTCCAGTTCTAGAAATTTTACTTTTGTAGCTCCACCCCAGACTGGTATGCAGTATGTAATAACAGATTCAGCAAGTATGACGTATATTCGTTTGAGTAGTTCCTTATTACAGATATGCCTTAATGCTTTAAAGGTCCATATCATTTTACAGCGGTCACTCATTAATTCTATGTGTTCGTGCCAGGATAGTTGCTGATCTAGATTGATTCCTAAATATTTAGATTTTTCTACCTTCTGAATAGTAGGACACGTGCAATTTATATCATGACTACAACCATTTTCATGAATTTTTATGCTAAAACTATTATTATGTTGAGATTTTTTTCTGAGTGAAAAGCAAATATAGTTTGTTTTATTTGTATTTTACGTCAGTAGGTTAGTTCTTAGCCACAGAGCTATTGTAGTCATTCTATCTTCAGTGTCTCTTTGGACACTATTCCAGTTATCTCCTGAAAATACTATTGCGGTGTCATCCGCATAAGCGAATATCCAGGTTCCACCTGTCTCTAATTTACACATATCATTTATGTAAATAAGAAACAAAGTAGGCCCAAGCACACTGCCCTGTGGAACACCAAACGCAACGTCGGCATCATCACTAATTATTTGTCCAAATTTTACTCTTTGCATTCGAGTCGTAACATAGCTTTTGAGCAATGCCAGTGGGACTCCTATGTGTTCCAATTTGCGTACCAATATAGGAAACGATGTCGAAGGCTATTTTTAAGTCAAAAAAGACTGTGATACACTTCTTGCCTTTATCAAGTTGTTCAGTAATATGTGTAGTTATAGCAGTCACTGCATCTTCAGTTGATAGACACTGCCGAAATCCATATTGTGATTGTGATTATATTTGTTGTTTGTTCAAGTAAGAGACTAACCGTTTATTTATCAATTTCTCCAGTATTATTGAAATACACGGTAGTACAGATATTGGTCTGTAGTTGCTACCGTCATCCCTAGCACCGTTTTTATGAACTGGAGTGATTATTGATTTTTTTAGACAAGTAGGGAAGATGCCTTTGTCGAAGCACAAGTTTGTTAGGTGAACAATTATTCGAGTTATTTCTTTATGCTATCTTTATGAAGGTTGTTGGTATGTTATCCCACCCTGGAGCACTATTATTGACTTTAAGGCCATAACTGTGGAATATACCTCATCTATATCTGTATCTAATAATACGACAGATGTTAATTGCGTATCATAATTGTAAAAAAGACGGTCAGTGTTCGCATCGATTTTAGTGTAATGTCCTTTGCAAGTTGTTTGCCAATACTAGCGAAGTAATTAATCATTTATTAAATTTACCGACTCAAATTGTGATATTTTTATTTCCAATAATTTTGTGTTATCCGTTTTAGATTGTCTAATATGCGTTATATTTTTGATATTATTCCATAATTTCTTGCTATTTTTACTTGAATTTGTCAATAATTCTTTTTTATATTTACGTTTTAGTTTTTTTATTAACTGTTTGCAGTAATTTCAATATCTCTTGTAACTTATTTTAAGTATTTCATTATATGGTTCAGCTCGTAGTCTTTTGCTGTTGCTGTTTCTATTTTTAATACATCGTAGTATTCCCAGAGTTATCCAAGGGTTTTATTCGTCTCTTGTTTTTAGGAATGTTTATGGTTTTGTTGTTTTGCTGGATTGCTTGCGATATTTTATTTATCAAGAGCTCCGTTAAGGTATTAGGGTCATCACAAAACATAAGCTCATTCAAATTGTTGTCGGTGAAGGTTTGTAATGCTCTTTGAAAGTCTGTTATTATTTTTCTTCTGTTCTGTATTTATTTTTTATTTTAGCAGATGTCTTTCCTTTGTTTAATTTTACCATGAAGTGATCCAGAAAATTATTATTGCTGGTCGGAAAAGTGTATCCGATCATCAACCCATGCAAACTTAGCATAGATAAGTAATTTTGTCTATTGTTACGTTCATGTGTTTCCTCAGTTGAAGCTGGTTTGAGGTTTATATTGATATTCCCTATCAGCGTTATACAGCTATGTGATCTTATCGTTTCTAAATATGTGTTAAGAGAATCAATAAACGAATCCGCAATTTTATTAGACGGAGATCTATATATGCCAGTAATTATATTCTTATTGACTTTGATTTCGAGCACAGAGGCATGCTTTAATTTTATTTCTTTGACGTGATCTTTGACGTTATTTGCTATATAGGCCACTACTCTATCGTTTTTATTAATATGAATTGGTGAGTGATATATTGGGAATAGGTTTATTTAAGTTAATATGACTTTCATTGAGTATCAGAATATCTGGACCAAATTTTAAGTCAGCTAATGTTACCTGCGTGTCATCAATATTGTTGTACACGCTCCTTATGGTTTGGCAAAATATTTTTATATCACTTGCTTTGACCGTATGTATTAGGGCAAGTCTTCTATGTTGCAGCGATAAGCCCGGGCAATGTTAGTTATGTCTAAATGATGATCCATTTGATATTTGAGTACAGAATTGAAGGTTAACTAGGTCATATCTGTGTGTGTTGGTCATGTAAGTTATATTATTTTGAGTTTTTTATGGTTGATATATTTATGAGACTTGTGATGTAAAATATAGATAATATTGTTTGAGTTTTGTTTAATTTGGGTGTAAAGGGCCCTATCAAGACCGCCGAGGCTCAAGCGACCTAACCTGCTAGCGGTGCACCGCCTGCCACGGACGAGGCGACGACGCAGGCGCGCTTGTGATGTTGAGAAGACAGACGGCATTCGCTCTCTACAATGCCGAAAAAAAAAGCTAAAAGATAGCAGCTTCTAAATAAAGTCTAAGTAGCCTAATACAAGGCTTCAAATCTACGTAGTGTTTGAGAAGAATTGGGAATACACTTTAGATTAAGAAGAATATTTCAGTTCATCCAATGTTTGATGTTCGTTAAGCTGCAAAAGATGGGCTACGAGATCATGACTCTGTGACACATACTCGTAGCTGTCTTTGTCACGACAGCAGAAAAGTTGTTGCAAAATGTATGCTCTGTACCTCCCTCGCGGGTATAAATTCCTGAGTAAGTAAGTGTACGTGATTCATGTGCGGAATAAATTTTAAATATCATCCGAGTCATGCCGATTTTATGATTTTCAATGCTTCTGAATGTGTCCGTATAACACCTTACGTTGGTTTTTAGACAAAACTTTTCTAATTAGGGTTACTGTTTTCTAGGAGTATAACGCTCTACCAAGATAAACTAGAAAACAGTTATTTATTGCCGTCAATGCCGCGTGAAACTGGTACAAGGGTAAGACTAGTACCATAGTAACAAGGCCCCATAATCTTACAAGTTTTAGAAGTGAGGTAAAACGGTCGAGTTAGCGGTAACCGTCGCCGTCGTACCGCGCTGGGCTGGCGGCACACATCCACAGCACGCAAACCGGCAAAACCGCCCAAAATATGAAACAACTTTCGAGTCGATAAACCGGAACACAACAAAGTGCTCTAAGCTTGTACTGCGCAATAAACAAACAACGACCTCTCATTATACCTACTCATGAAGGCTCTCCGTCCAAAACTGCCTATTGAATAGTAACAAACGACGCGGTCGCGGTCGTCTTACGGCTAGGCTTACAATGTTCGTTGGAAATAAAGATATTTCTAACGAACATTGTCAGAGAACGACCGGCACATCCGCCTGAGAGCTACTATTTTTAATTTGCTATGATAAACGATGTGATTCAATCGAGTGTGCTGTGTAGAGACAGGCGGTATGTACTTTTAGGTAAGCGTGTACCTATTACTTATACAATTGTCCGCGGGATAACCAATGAAACAAATATTTTACAGTTGTGCGCAAGATAGGTAGTTATTTAGCGTATTATGTCCGAAATATGATGTATGAGCAATTAGACACTTTATCTAAAACTAAACTTTACTATGCATATTAGTTAAAGGTAACAATCTTATCTCTATGGTTAGACATCCTTTCAGATCCTTTTAACTCAGGTAGGGCTCCAATACAATGGAGATCAGTATTGAGTAGGTATAGTTATTCCAGTCTGTTAAGACAACGAATTTGTGTAGGAGCAAGATAAATATTTAGTGAAAAAAGGGGGAAGTAAAGATTTTCTATAAATAGATTGTCTCCCAGATAACAGGTTCTATGGGAATTACGGTATTGCTACAATAAGAGTGTGCGGAGTTCATTGGGTAGCTGAAGAATAAGTGTGTGACAGTGTTGACCCTGCTTGGCGAGAGATCCATGAAGTTTGGGTTAGACGTCAAGAAAGATATCAAATTATTCATGATATAAATTTTAATATATATATCCCAGTAACTGATAATATTTGACAACAACACGGGTCCACTTGTGTTATTTAATCTTACAATTAGAATTTAGTAAGTTAATTATTGATGAATCTTGAAGAAGCGAAAGAAGTATGCATGGATCGCGAAGCCTGGCGATCTGTCCTCTCTGACTACCCCGTCAGGGATACAGCGTGAACATAGTTAGTTACTTAGAATTTAGTAAAAATGTTTAAGGGGTTTATATAACGTCGTGGATGTTAAAAAATAATGTGTAGCGAATCAAACCAGTTCTATTAAAGCATCGGGTTTAACGGTCGTAATTACTTTGTTTTTAGCATTTTTTAACTATTTTATCGAAGACCTTGAGTAGAAAATTAAAGTAGTACTATGTGTTGCCCTTTTTCTTAATAATCCTAATTACTCATGTTCAGTTTTACTCGTGAAACCAGACAAGTCGTAAGTGAGGCTAACAACCAGTGTCGTCCAGTTATTCATTTCGGAATTACAAGGCATGTTGTCAGTTAAACTGTAAGACGGCATTGATTAGGTTTGTGTGACTGGCATAGGTGGTAGCACAACAGTATACTTGCTAAGCAGACAGTCATCGAGACTTTGGTCCATCAAGACCGCTATTAGGACTCATTTTGAGCCTTGACTCATACTCGTACTCAAGGTATTTAGTCACACCCAAAACTGCTGCCCTGTATATAGTTGTTGAATGCGTCTGTGCTTATTTCCTACTACACGTCACACTCGAGTGAACCCGGTACGCGATTAGTTTGTTATGTGATACGGTACGTATTTCATAGTCGGTTGGTGTGCAAAAAACCATGTAGTGGCAAGTGCACGCGCTCCGAGAATGCGCGCGTGCACTTAGAGCTTTTACTTTCAGCGCGAGTGACACGTATCGCGCTGGGAATGTTAATACGATGAGTAGTGTACGAAAGCTGGAATGACGGGTGTCATTCCAGCTTTCGTCCCTGCTAGACTACTTTATTCCGCAATGATATATATACAAGGTCTAGAGAGTATACGTAAGCCAGTGCTTGTGTATACTCTAAGAAAAAGATACTGATTGCTTTTTAAGGTTCGGTAGTTTACTAGAAATCCTTATAGCTACGTCATGTCCTTCCGTCGGTTCCTGCGCTAGCTCACGATGTTAGCACTAGAAATCTATAATTAACATATCAGATTTTTACTTGTTGTTTTTATTACAAAATTCAAATTGTAACATGTTCCATCCTGATGCCCTTGTTTAGACTGGACGGGTAGTTTATTGGGTTTATTGTTGCTCCAATATAATATAACCTAGAGGAGAAAGCCAGACAACCATAGCCTCAAAGAAGATTTACTTAATTTGCCTACCTAGTAAAGGCATTGGATGCCCCTCACATATCGTATATTAAAATTACTATAAAACATATATAGTTATATCACTTGGTTCAATTATACAGGTACCAAGTTTGTAGATAATGAGTTGCTCACACACAGTTGTCCTTTGTGTTGGAAAAGGTATCTAATTAGTTCTATAACAGCACTAGCTGACTCCTACAGCTTCTCCCGTGACATACTCGAACTCCCCTCGCACCTATGTAATCCCGTCGTTTATAAATTTTACAAAAATGAATGAATATTTGCCCGATTTCTTTACATTTATGATTTTCCTGGGTAGTAGCATGATGATTAATAGCCTTCCTCGATAAATGATTCCTAAGATTAGCGCGTTCAACTAAACAAACACACAAACTCTTGAGCTTTATATATTAGTATAGATTGTATTCTGCTAATATGATTTCCTATTGTAAAATGGTCTTACAAGTATAGATATTACAAAAATTCGCATATTGATGAGCTAATTACCGATATGAATATAAAACACATGTCCCCCCCCTGCCCTTAGTACCTACTTTATGGTCTCCGCAACAACACAGGTAAACCCCGTATTAACATTCTCACCCCTAAAAAGCGATTAAAATGATGTTGGTAGTCCGGATTGGACCGTGGGAACGTTCATTGAATCGTCGATCAACTGAGTCAGAGCACAAAAAACGTCCGCGAGGTTCGCCCTTCGGAAGAGATGCTGGAACTGCCCGCACGGTCCGCTCTGCCTGCGATAACATTCAGATATGTTGAGCAATACACTGTTTCGGTATCTTCTTGTGCTAACACTCTTTTCTATTAACATTATGCGCGGATTTGAATTGCAACCTAACTTCGAATCAGAAGACAATGTATCTCTTTTTGCTCAAACGGATTCTTTACCGAGGTGTACCTAAATAATAGAATAGTACCTTTTTAACAACAAAGTTGTATTTATTGCGATGAAACATTAATTCCCAGCAAGTCTTTTGAATTCATACATAAATAACTTAGTCATATCCTTAGCAGTCGGTCTTATTGGATTTAGAATGTCATGAGTTTTATTGCCAGGTTCTTTCTCTGGCTCTACCTATTGCTTTGCGAATCTGGCAGTAAATGTAATTGTAGAAGCATTAATCTTGACGTTCATAAGTGTAACTTTGTGACCTACAAGAATTTTTTTATTTATTTCATTACATTTCAGAGTGACTTCACTTTATTTTTCCAGTTATTCTCAGTAAGCCCTTTCATTAGAAAAGCATATTGTAGCAGTGTATTGAAAACAACTAGTCCGCCATTTTGGGTGTATGCTAGCCGTGCATTGTCATTTGAATTAAACGTGTATTCCAAATTTCATATCAATGGGTTGAAAATATTTTCTTCAAAATTGGGTTGCAAAATTAAAGAAACCTACTGTTAAGTTAATTAAACACTAATACTATAATACAACTACTAATAATTGACCCTGGATTTTTGCAGGCTATTGAAACTCCAGTTGGGGCGGGCGAAGTAAGGCGGGGGCATTGACAGAAGGTAGGTAAGGATAGAATTATAACGCACCAAAATTTGTAGATTTTTACCACAGATATAAGCGTGAATTCAAATTATTGAATATTAACATTCGTAATTTCTGAAGTATAAACAATGAACAAACGTATGCTAGGAAGCCGCCAGCCAGGGGGGATCGTCGACCCAGAAAAGGCGGTGGGGAGGAACTGAACCTTGTGGTGCTGAGCGAGCTAGAAAAGGCTTGTGTTTTGGAGTGGACTGCAGCAGGTTAGGTCCGAAAGAGGCTTAGATTGTGGAATGAGCTCCCTGCCTGGGTTTTCTACTGTATGGGGTTCTTCAAAAGGGGTTTTACAAGGTTTTTAAAGGGTCGGCATCGCGAGTGCTGAACCTCTGGTGTTGCAAACGTGTATAGGCTACGAAGACCACTCTCTATCAAGTTAGCCGTATGTTTGTCTGCCACCTCAGTGGTATAAAAAAAGCAGGCTGATTAGATTGAATCACAAGTGCAAGAGAAGTTTTGAACAGTGCAAAAACTTAAAGGACATGTCGGGATGTTAAGGACATGATGACACAGATGTTTTCTACTGATTGATAAATATCTAAGAAAGCCGTTGAAGCTTTCTGTAATTTTGATCATTCCTCGATGGGAACAATAATAATAACATCCGCCGAGAAATTCCTAAGGCCGACACGAACCTGTTTGCGCCGAGCCTCGCGCGGCCGAAGCCGTCGTAATTTCAGAGAAAAATCTTCACAACACGGCACATCCAAGTCGTGTCTTAGAGGAATCATTAGGCCTGTGCCTGCGTCATGTGTGCGGAATTGTGGATCTAATCACAACGAAAATGCGCTGAGAAAATTGTCATAAAATGCTCACAAGCAGCACGAGCTGCGTTTACTGGCAAACGTAAAAATGAGTTGGATCCGAGTTAGAAGCGTGTTGCGTAAGTTTCTCTTAAACATTTATCCAGAAGGGGGGGGGGGGTGTGTGCCGCAGGTTATCACTGTATCATTATATGTATCATATATCAAGTCTTATTTTCACTATCGAAAATCTACCAGTAAATAAAGTAAGTATGACGGTTCTGTGAACATAACCCTTGAGTACCGAACAAGAGCTATATCTTTATTATGGTTCTGCATTAAGTCTATAATTAATAAATATTTCGTTTACTTTTTCAACATTACTTTTTACATACATACATACATACATACATACACACACGCTCCGCCGCGGGCCGCCCCGTCAGGAATGCCCCTCGAGATACCTACGTCCTTTTCCACGCCACTCGGAGCTAACGTAGCGTCCGAACACGCGCACTGTCCATGTTATATTCTTTTAAATCGTGAACCTATATACGTCCATGATTTAGAGATAATAGTGACAGATAGCCGCACTGAATGGCCGTCATATGTTTTAAAAGTTTATAAAACAGGGCGCATCTTAGGACTCACATTTATTCGCTCGACCGATTGGTTGGAGGCGTTGTTATTAAACTTTTGTGTTAGGAAACAGGAACCCAGCCATGATTGGTGTTTGCAAACCTGCTGTAGTCCAACACGTTCGGTATGAAAAGGATTAAACAGTACCTACTCAATCCATCTGGTGTAACGGTAAATAGTTGTGAATGCGAATTGCGACAAGTGATCTTCACAGCGGATTATTTGGTTTAAGTCGTATTAGTCTCTTACAAATCACGTTAGTTCACCATCACGAGGAACAGTTTTGAAAATGGGGACTTACAAGCTATTCGAGATACCTAACTTTCCAACTGGTGTTACAAGACCGGTATCCTGCATGCGGGTTGTAATACTCCGATTTTATCATTAGGTACTTAAATTGTGTTCAGGTGTATACAACAAGATATAATAAACTGTGAAATGAAAACAAAGGGAATCTCTATACCATCAATCTTGCTACCAGATAAAACCTGTGGCTATGTCACGCAAGGAAACCACCGAAGTATTGGTAAATCGTTATTAAAATACAGTAATTTCAATGTTTGAAGTATGCATAGATCGCGAAGCGTGGCGTTGTAATACATTATAAACATCATAAGGTTTTTGCTTATGCACTTTTTTTACTATACACAGTATGTAATAAACAGCAATTTGCATTATGAAAGCCTGTAGTGGCGACCGTGGCGCAAGGCATGGCGCGTCGAGGAGTCTGAGGCTCTAGAAAGTTGGTCTGTAAGTCTGTACTCTGAACAAAGGCGTCCTAAACCACCGAGACACGGCAGCGCACCGAGGCCGCGCTTGGCCGCTGACACACAAACTCGTTTAGTTCTTACGTTCTTGAGGTTTGAATAATAGAAACGAATTCGCGTGTCATCTTAATGTAATTACAGTTCAATTACTTCCTGCTGTTGTGTCGGCGGCAGCTTCGTAATCTAGAATGTAGTGTAGCTTCAGTGAAGTGTATTGTAGCCCGGGGCTTCAGCTTTCATTAAGGCATACATACCATATTACAATTACTTCTTTGTACGAGCTAGCGCACCATGTGGTGTTCGTTTGACGATCCAGATATCTCAAGTGACCTCGTCCGACGGTATTATTTATACTAACCCAACGAAATGTGTGGACTAAACCCAGCCGAACACCTCCCGAAGGAGGGTGTAAGAATAGCTCAGTGCTCTGGGCCAACCTTTCACCACAGCTATCGATGAGTACTAATCCCCTGTACCCGGCCTGCAATACCTAGGTTTGGCTAAGGGAAAATCTTTAATAGACTTGGTCCACTCCAAATGAGTGTAGTGACTGTGTATGCACGTACGCCTTCTCACTGTGTCCTTTGCCTCATAGAGAGATACGTAAGGGAGTGGTGTGTTCATTAATCACTTTTCTAGTGACGAATGCTCATAGCGTTATTCAACGGCCAATAAAATGTATTCATTGAAATGATGGCACGTTGGTTCCCAAGCATTCCATCAGTGGCTATAATTAATTAACGAGGTGTATAATGACGCCCCTAAGGCAGCAACCGCCGCTCGACAACCTGATCTGGGTATCTAATCAACGGTTATTTTACGACGTTCGACAACCGACAACGCTTCAACTTGGACTCGCGCCTATACAGATTTTTCTCACGTTTTAATGACACTATGATACAATTTTATTCTTATACGCCGTAGTAAGATATTATCATCACAATTGAGTGTGTCAGCGGTTGGAAGTCTCACACTCTCACAAATCGTATGAGTTGCAGCAAAGTGTAGTGACAGTTTGGTACTCCTCGATTGATGTTTGTACTAAATACTATTTCCAGAGAGCACACTAACAACATCACGTTTTAATATTATTATTGTACACCACTATCTTAATAGAGACGGATTTTTTTTCAAGGTTATGAATCAGAACGACAAATTCTGAGTTTACCTCTGTAGTCGCATAAATTCTTCAGCACGGTTTGATCTCTATTTCAATGAAAGTTCGACATTTGACACACACACTAACGTGTGTACACCTATAAACTAACGCGCTATTAATGGATCACGAAGTAAGTTAACAATGTCTTGATTGTGAGCCCGACATTGGTGCGAATGGATTTAGTGCAAATATATTGTTGAGTCGACGGGAACAGTGCTTACTAAGTATGTAAAAAAAACTTATAAGATATGTGCACAATCGTGACTAAATACTATTCAATCGATATAATATTTTAAGTTTGAGAGGCAATCACAATCAAAAGTGGGATTACTTTATAAATATGTACAATTATAGCTCAGATGAAGTAATGATTACACAATACAGCGCAAGCCACAGATAAAATCATGCCGATGAACTGTGGAAACGTCACACAGCGAACAGTACAGCATCCCACATTCTGACAAGAAAGATCCGACACTCTATTTGCATGGTTCATTTACTTTTACTGATTTTGATTTTAAGAACTTAGCCAGGCAAGTGAGCATCCTGTATTGAGATGATTAGACACAGTCAGAATGCGGCAAAAACGTGTTGCTAGTGCGCGTGCGCCGAGTGCCACTGGTAATGGCACCGGATGCCGATCGCATTGCTTTACGCGCTTGAGCCGATTCTAGCACTTTTTGTATAAGTATGTGTAGCTGTAACGGGATCGCAACACCGCTCACACCTGACGCACTGCCCTGCCTGCGATATTGGGAAACCTTGAAGCCAAATACATCATATAACGACGGATCACTCAATTTCAAGGTATACGTTGAAATAAGTATTTAATACATGGCTTATGTACCTTTATAATTAATTTGGGGTATTATACTCCAAATTTATGACTCCACCTTTGAAAATTGCAAGGTACACCACTTGCTCTGAGTGGAATAAAGAAGACGCTGGTAAAATCCGGCTCGATAGACCAAACCGTAAATGGATCGTTATGAGATGTTCATTTGACGAGAACTAACAGACGCCCTTTGTTCCGGCCACGTAAAACTCGATTATTAATTAAAGAAAAGTGTTCTTGGGCAGAAGAACCTATGGTACCACAGCGTAAGCAGTTTTTAGGCACGCAGGGCTAGCTGAACCTTGGGTTTGTGTTGTTACTTGTTCGATGGGCGGTTCGGCGGCGGACGTACGTTGGCATTCGAAAGGTCGCCCGGCCACTACCTCTACACTCGCATACGCTAATGTGAGCACAGACAGGTGCGCACCGACCATTTGTTTACGATGGTTTGAATCGAAGTGCCTTTAACCGAAAAAAAAATTTCGCACTGATTCTAATCACTTTAAATATTTTTATTTCAATTTCCTGGTGACAGTTCGGTAAACTTTCATTTTTAAGTCAAATAGAAATTACGGGTCTCTCGAATTAAAATGTTTTTAAAATTTTAAAGCCACTATCATAAACACAAAACTATAGTAAAATCCGAATCTTCTCTAGCTGCTCCTAGCAGTCAGTAAAAGCAGATCCTTGGCAGGCAGGGGCCTGGTTTTAGTGCCTGAAGAGTTTGACAGCAACTGAAGACGCTAATGGAGAAGAAGGACGTTAAATTTAAGTTTTGGTCGTTAAATTTAAGAACATTAACAATAAATGAAATGATAATGCTGTACTGCTGGTGTGGGCGGCAGGTAGCGGCCACTGCTACTCTACACATTACACTCGAGATGTCCACCATCGGAGTGAGTTCAATGACTAATAATAAAAATTGTGTCGATCAATGTTGAACTCAGACAGCGAGTTAAACTCGTTTAACTTGCGGTAATACAGCGATTAAAGTAAGTCATAAAATTTAACTGAGCCATGCCTAGAAGAGCCATGAGTGATGTGGCCGGTGGTATAATTAGGGCAGTAAAAGTCCTGCGTCACACAAACATTCCTTGTTCAATGGTCAGCGTGAACTGTTAGTGTCATTGAGATGAACATTGACAGAGATATTTCTATTCTGGCTTTATTTTCCTTTTTGGAGTCATCGGTATATTCACTTAGCTCTTTGAACTATTATTTGTTGTAAAAAAGACACCTTCTAGTTAGCTAGTTCGTGTATCCCTCACATTCAGTTTTCAGAGGTCATATTAGAGGTGATACATCACACTCACATCTTTTTTTTTTAGTTTTTTTGTGAAACATAACACGATTTTTTTTTTAATTTATGAAATTCTAATTTTAAAAATAAAATAAGTATTAATCAATGCTGATATAACAATAAAATTGCAGATTTCAAGGATTCAACGTGTTTATCAAGTTCTAAGCCAAACGTGTCTGTACAAACTGTTTATTAGCTATTCAATTTTAAATCACAAACTTAAAATTGAATAGCTAATAAATATGTAGATAGCATGGTAGAACTGTCTGATATGGCTGAAGGACAAACGATACCAATAAACAGTAGAACAAAAGCGCCGCGCACGCGCTGCTCAGGAAAATGTAAGTGAAAATTGACAAAATTGTCATGGTCGTGGTGTAGAGCGAACAAGTGGCGACAAATTGTACTTCGTTATAAACAATCAATTGTACATGACATATAGAGAGGAGGCTGTGACTTTTGCAACGGTTACGTCACTACTGTGATATCATTTAAAATGTCAATTACCTTGTACAGAATGGACAATAAAAAAATAATGCATTTATTTGTGTCGATTGCCGTGACAAAGTGAAAAAACAAAAATAATTGTTCTGACACTGGTATTGTAGGTGATGCAGATTTAAATTATATAGGTACTTTGCAACAGTTCACGAATATTCGTAATAGTCGAACACACAACATAACACGCCAGGATTACAGTTTCACAGTTCGCACGTTCAGCAGCAACAGTACGTTTCAAGTTAATATAGGGCTAACAGACGACCGGATTTGATCCGACCCGACCGGGGATTTGATTTGCCACCCAACCAAATCTTACCGTGTGTACAGCAGACCGGCGGACATAATTATTATTAATTGAGTCCGCCTCGATCCGCATACTTTGACATAAATTTTCCCAGATTTAATTTATTTTTTTCCAATAGACACTTTTTCATAATTTTTTCCCAATTTTGCCATCATAGTTAGTTTGTCAAAAATATCCCCAGAACCGATTTTACTTTTCCCCAAAAATTTACATTTTCGTACATTTTTCCCCAGAAAGAAAAAAGAGCTACGTTAATACATAACGTAGTGCTTATTTACTCTATGGAGAGGAATACTATGCATACCAGTTATCTACACAGTTAAATAAAATTGAAATGTGTGTGTGTGTGTGTGTGTGTGTGTGTGATTTCAATTTAGCAGCTTTTTACTAAATGCATATACTTTATAAGAAACTTTTCATTTCCCCAAAAGTTCCTTACATAATTAATTATTATTATCTGAGTCTGCCTCGATCCGCATCAATCCGTTTACTTTGTCGTAAATTTCCCCAGATCTAATTTAATTTTTTCTCAAAAAGACACTTTTTATACATTTTTTCCCAATGTTGCAGTCTTAGTTAGTTCGTTGTAAATATTCCCAGAACTGATTTTACTTTGCCTAAAAATATACTTTTTCGTACATTTTTACCCATAAAGGAAAAAGAACTACGTTAATACATAGCGTATTTGCTTTATGGAAAGGAATACTTCGCAATCCGCGCGTGTGTGTGTGTGTGTGTGTGTAATTTCAAATTTGAAGTTTTTCACTAAATGCATATAAAAGAATATACTTTATTAGAAACTTTTCATTTACCCAATAGTTCCTTAAAAAAAATAATTTTACCCTAGAATAGGGAAAAAGCCCCTAATCTGAACACCCTGTCTGGTCATCTGGTCGTCCGGTGCGGTCTGATCCGGTGGTCTGTTGCGACAACAGATTTGGTTGGCGGACTCGGCGGATCAAATCTGTCGAGGTCCGGCAGACCAAATTCGGTCGTGTGTTAGCTCTTTTAATAGCCCTAACACACGTTCGGATTTGGTATGACAGACTGAATATGTTCTCGCTACAGACGACCGGATCAGACCGCACCGGACAGCAGACGACCGGACAGGGTGTCCGGATTGGGGGTTTTTTTCCTATTCTGGACTGAAATAAAGTTTTGGATAAATGAAAAGTATGTGATAAGGTATATACTTTCATATGCATTTAGTGACAAGCTGTTAATTTGAAATTACAATTTTATTGATCTGTTAAGAAAACTGGATTGCATAGTATTTATAACGTATTTATCTTCATAGAGCAAATAAACACTTAGTTATGTATTAATTTAGTTCTTTTCTTTTTTGGATTAAAAATTTATTAAGAGTGTATTTTTGGGGATATGTCTTGAAATAATGGCAAATGATTCCTTGAATCGGTAGGTTTCAGCAAATAGACAAGACAGTCATCAAGCCCAAATTAAGCAAATAGCAGATTGTGCAATGGGATCTAGAGAATCAGTTAATATTACTATAAACACTATTAACATATCTCTCTAAATACGTATTAATTACTAAAACTATAATACTTTGTCAAATAAGTACTGACAACCGATCATGAAATAAAATACAGTGTTGTTATTTATGGGAATGCCAATCGGCTTCACAAACCCTACACTAACTCTAACGAATAATCAATGAATCAAAACATTTGTAAACGCTTTTTCCGCAACCGAGTTCAGTTCTTGTAGGATAAGTGGTGTCTCGATGGTATTTGTTCACTTTTGTTGGTGAAAAATTCGTTTACAACGATAGCCTTGCGAACTTAATTGATGGTGGTGCAAATTCCAAGAATTCTACAACAAATCTGATGCTTTTGGCAAATTTGCTCTCTCAAACGCTGAGTAGCGCTCAAATAAATATTCTTTATTTTCCGTTTGATCATGGTTTTGTTTGTGACTTAGTAAAGACACGATTACAAAAAGCTAGCCTGTGCATGCTTTGTCATATGGCGATTCTTTCTATTTATCTTCACGCTATATCCCCGATGGTGTAGTCAGAGAGGACCGACTACCAGACTTCGAATAGACGCTTGATTTACAGTGAATTTTACGTTTTCTTTTGTAGAAAGATATCATTTTGATTTAATGATATAGAAGAATTACCTACTGTTACTTAACGTAACGTGGTAGCTGACTTCTCAGATACATTTACACCAGTTCCTCATCGTGACGCGATCAATGTATAATAATATGCTTCATCAACCCTAGCATGCTCTACATTTTGTTTACACTTATACGTTGCTCTACACAAAGCTTTTAAGTTCCCTCCCCCCCCCCTCTCCTCACTTCACCTTTCCCCGTATCTACGAACTGCCGTTAGCCGCGGCTGCACCTACGCTGATGGGACTGGTGCAGGTTTGCATAACACTTTGGTTGCACAGTTGGTGCACTTTAAGCTCGCGTTCAAATATCACAGACTGGTTCCGCTGAACACTGTTCACGTCGAATCAGTTTTTTGAATAGTTGGAATTTACAACTTGTCCCTGCAATCCTATGACTGTTTTTCGAAGATCACTGAGTGCTACTGTAGTTACGCGTAACTGTTGGCATCGGACACCTCTTTAAACACGGAGACAACCATGGTAATGTTGGTCGCCGGCGAGGTTGGTGCTGTGGTCACAGAAGTAACTTGTATGAGCCTCACTCTCACCCTCGCCGTCCACTACTGGCGGTGGCCACTGGCTACTTCCATAGCTTGAACTTGTAATTATGACCATATACTGATATTGTTATGTCGACTTTTATTTATAACAGTGGTAAAGGGAAACTTCTAGTGCAGGAGTAAACATTTAATTTGGAACTTTATGAAGATTTGGAAAAAGATATATTTTAATTGTCATTGTATCCTATTACCTACTTTAGAACGGACACATGACAATTTCGAAAGAATCACAGTACCTGTGACGTCATATCAACCTGTTTTTGGTAGAGGTGAGAGGTGCGGGGACGGGAGCGAGGGGCGGCTGTTGTGCGACAACAATGCGCGGTGCGGCAGGTAGAGGCGCCCGGCCCGCCACTACCTGCTGGCCACTGTGGTGAGATTATTATTGACAGGGTTAATAGCGGTCTGATTGGACTCCCTCGATGGTGAAAGAAGCCTGTAATTATCTACTCTGATATCATTTTAATTTATAAATAGTAACAAACGATGAGAGACTGCGCGCATCCACTGTTATGTTTAATGACACCCCAGTTTCGCGGAGCCGGATCCTCTAAAAGCTCTCGAGCCATTCGGAACACACACAGACAAACACACTACGCACACAAAAGTAGTACGCGGAGCTTTCGAGCGCCGAACACGACACAAAAAGCAATAACGATGGGAGCGGTCGGAGGCGCGGGGCGACGGGCGCGCTCACCTTGCAGTTTCTTCTCCGTCTCCCAGAACTTCTGCAGCTCGGTGAAGTACTTGTCGAGGATGAACACCTTGGAGAGGCCGAGCGTGGCCATGGCGGGCGGCGCGCTCGCATCACACTCGGCGGCCGCGCCGCTGTCAGCGCACTGCGGCGACCACTCGCGCGCGCGTCTACTCGCGAACTGCCGCCCGCGCCCGGTACAGACACGGCGAGGGACCCGCAGACGAGCTCAGGTGCGTGCACTAATGCACCGAGGTTGTGAAACGAATCAGATGTCGGAAGAGCACTAGTTGGCTCCGTTGAAATGTTGCTTGAAAATGAGAGTGAATGTGTATGAAAACTTTGGAGGTCCAAAGTTCATTTCATGCTTTAAACGGGCACTCGGTGGAGGGCACAGGTGCGCGGGCGCAGCGCGGACAAACTGGTTATATTCGTGAGCGCGCGCCGAAAGCTATGCGCGGCCTCCCCGCGGCTCTGAGTGCGCGGCGTGGCCGGGGCGGGGCGGGAGCGGGCCCCGGGGAGATGCGACTACGCGGTAGTGTCTACTATGTTTTGTATTTGTAATTTAAATCATTACTTAAATGTAAAGTTAATTTAAAAAAAAGTAAACGTTTGCATATAATATGCCTCTGCCACCCTTTCGACGATAAGGCGAGATAGATACTTAAATAAATAATAATAAATAATTTAGTGAACCATCAGCTGTAGCCCGTACGCTAAGATATAGTTGTCTATACTATTGATCACAGATTTTCAGTAGGATGACTCTATACATTTTTAATTTTGTTGTTGCATTGAATACACAACAGAAATGCGTCAACGCAATGTGCGAGGGCCGACGTCACCGGCGCGGGCGGCGCGTTGTGATTAGTGACGAAACACTTAAGTCAAAGGTCACGTGGCCGCCGACCCCGGACAACACTAGCACACTGGTGCACTGGCGCCTCGCTCCTGCACCACGCTACTTTGTATTTAATGGCCGTCCATAGCCGGCCCTCTTGCGTTGAGGTCCAACGGTGGCAGTGGGCTGTATTAGAGTAGGAGAAGGTGTTGCAAACGTCCATAGTCTACGGTGACCACTTTCCATCAGGTGGGCCGTACGATTGTCTGCCACCTCAGTGGTTAACAAAACGTAAAGTTGCACTAACACTGTTATATAGCTTATAGGGACTACTACACCCTATTTCAATAATGTTCGTGTACAAGTGTAAAGTCCTTGGTTGAATTCCAAATTAAACGTGCGCAAAAAATATACCTTTAGCTTGCAAATGTTAAGCCATAGCTTTATCATTGAACTATAGCCATCAACTAGGTCAATTGAAGAAGTTAGGTCTTAACAATAAGACGCGAGTCTTCAAACGATACAGAACCTATTTAATACAGTTCCTAGAGGACATAGACAATACTACAGAACCTAAAAGGTCTAACAGTGAGTCTAAGCTAAGGCTTTCAATCGGATCTGGTGCAAAGGTCTTCAGAAGAACTCGTTGTCGAAGAGGCTGCTAAAATCGGTTGTACTTTTTGTATCCAAGAGAAGACAGTCGTTGATATTTTGTGTCTCTTGTTGGGTCCTTTCTCTCGTATTACACTAAAGAAAGACAATCATTATATTGTGCGTGTAAACTTGCTTAAAAACATAAAAATGGCAGTGGCTGTGGAAGACGTCCGGAGTGCCGGTGAGCCTTGACGAGCCTCTTGATCCAGTTAGTTAAGAGGAAATTTAAGTTATGTTCAGTTCACTGCACAAGAATCTTTTAGATACACCACCACTTTAAATATTTTAGCTTTAAAGAGTTTAGCCAAGTTCAATACTGTGGTACTTAAAATTCTAAAAACCTCGATTCACGCGACAAGGCTTTAGTTTATGTTAATCAAATTTTTCGGTTTAGTAGTTATTTGCTTGCGTGACTGATCACTGATACTGCTCAGGTTATTCAGACTCGTAACAGTAACTTACCAATTATGTATTAAGAGAAATACACAATATCTGCAATCTATAACCCAATACTTGAACAGTGTGAATCTTACACCTGCGCGCGTTGAACTCTAACCTACGGTAATAGCTTTTGACTTATTATGTGGAACGTTTAGAGTGCAGTTTAACAATTTACCAATCCCGTTGTTATCAATAATTACAAATCATAACATTGCATGAGTCATCTTATTGTATTATTTTCCAAGAAATATCAACTCTGAGATTGATCTAACAATAAATAAATATATTGTGGGACATTTTTTCTTCACAATGCAATCTAACTACGTATACAGCACCGCCGACACGAGTGACTCGGGAGCAGCGAGTTGCCTTCTTTCATTGCCTTTAAGCATCTTCCATCAAATACTCACTTTACCTTTTCTTAAACATAAATAAATATTGTGGGATATTATTTTACACAGCGCCGTCTAGCCCAAAGTAGGCATCTTATATCAATCTTATATCAATAGCTCAGAAACACTGAGAGACAGACAAAAATAAATTAGTAATAATTTAAATGAATGAATGAATATGTGAGTGAGGAGCGATTGACGAACAATATATATTGTGCGAAAGTAGAGGGTAGAAGGAGTCAGGGTAGGCCGAGACTTACCATACCATACCATATGAAGACCACGTGAGCAGATTGCTCAAAAACGGAAAACTCAAAAGTACTCGGATACCCAGAAGTGCATGTATGAAGCGATTAATGAATCTTCAGGAAGCAAAAGAAGTATGCATGAATCGCGATGTCTGGCGATCTGTCCTTTCTGACTACCCCGTCAGGGATACTGCGTGAAGATAGTTAAGTTTTTTTATGTAATAATTTATTTCAGCTTCTAGAATTCTATGCTATCTCTTTAAATAACACCCATTAGAGTGTACTCACTCTGTGCTCAGCTTAGCACAAGATTGATTTGGTTCGTACGCGTTCCCCTGCAGCACACCGTACAGAGAAAACAAGACAGTACCTACTAGAGCCATCTCAACTAGCTTTGACGAGTGTAATCGTGCGCCGAGGACGTCGGCGCCCTCTCTGCGAGCAGCGCGGTAACACGTGATCTTTCAATATATACTTAGAGTACGTAGCAAGCCGTAAACCGCGCGCTACGAGTTCCGTCGAAGCCTCCCCAGTTTACGCGACGGACCGCTAGAGGGCCGCGCTTTGACATACTTACACGTTTCACGAATTTTACGTGTTTTTATGCGAGTTGCCTAAAACAGGCGACGTCGACCGCTGACGGCTGGTGGAGCAGGTACGAGTATGTACGAGTACGACTGGATCAGACCTCGAGGAATGATGCTCATTCAATGTTAATTGCTCGGGAGCTTTTATGTTTTATTATTTACAAAGTTGGCTTTGCGGATGCTTTCAATTATATCAAGTTTTTTTTCATTTGCACGCCTCATGAGCGAAGCGTTGAGGTGGGTACTACCGTCACTTCGCGCAAAACATCTGATTTTTCAAACTTAAAATGTCTCTATTTATCATATATTGCACTTGTAAAATAATATATACACACATATCAAGAAAAAACACTATTTTTAACACTCATGATATTTTTGATGCCATTTTTGTTATTGAAACTAGTTAAAAACTGTTTAAAAAGTTTTGTCTTGGACGACCGTATGTCTGTATGTGCGTATTATTTTTAAGAGTCTACTGCCCCGCTCGACCAGTATTTTGTAAAGGGGCATCGTCATCAAGCTTCAGCTGAAAATCAGCGCTGTGGTACTCCGCAGTATTATGCTGAGCTGTAGGCTTTTAAGCACATTTAATTATTTCATTTATTTTTATCACTTATAAGGTTTTTATTTAACTTAACTATCTTAACGCTGTATTCCTGACGGAGTTGACAGAGAGGTTTCACAATCCATGCATACTTCTTTCGCTTCTTACACATTCATCAATCGCTTCATACACACGTCTGGTATCCGAGTACTTTTGACTTTTCCGTTTTTGAGCAATCTGCTCACGTGGTCTTCTTATGTAAGTCTCGGCCTACCCTGACTCCTTCTACCCTCTACTTTCACTCAATATTTATTTTTCGTTAATCGTTCCTTCCTCATTCGTTGGACGTGTCCAAACTAACGGAGTACGCCCTTTTCCAGCTTAATGCTGACACTTTCATTCAAACCTGCCATATTGATGCGCATCACTTCGTTACGTATTCGGTCGGCGAAAGTAACGCCGCACAATTTTCGAAGTGATCGCATCTCCACAGCATTCAATTTACCTTCTTGCATCTGCTGACATACCCAGGTTTCGCTACCGTAAAGCAACGTTTTATTTAACTTGTTTAATGTTATTGTTGTTATTGTTGTTATTTTGTGTATGTATGTATGTGTCTAATAGATATGCTTTCTTTCTTACGCAACGCTCGGTTTTATGATAGACGACCATTTGTGGCATTTCCATTTACGGTTGCATCAGCTGTTCGTCAGCGGCTACCAGCTGCATCCAGGCCCATTTCCAATGTAAGTCTTACAAGTAATTAATCATATCAATACAGTTCTTTTGGAACGAAGTTCCTTATCGCGCGTTGTGAAAGGGGGCTAGACGGAAAAAATTCTTACGAAAAGTTGTCACGACACTTTTTGCAACAGTTGTAAGCCGTGCGGGCGGTCCCTATGTATGCTTAGATCTCTAAAACTACGCAACGAATTACGATGTGGTTTTTTTAATAGTTAGAGTGTTTCATAAGGAAGGTTTATATCTATAATTTGTTAAGTTATTGTATACATTGACTAAATTATAACGATATTAGTGGGAGGTGTCGGAAAAATATACGCCGTCTGGGAGCTTTCAACGAAAACGCTGCCTAAACCCTTTGAGATATAACAAAATAATGTATTGTGGAATTGTGTATCTAATATAGGTCTACAAAAAAGTCCGCGACGGTATATGTCTGTCTGTTAAGGATAACATACTATAACTGTTTTAATATTTAAAAAAACCATCAATTATTAAGCCATAATTTGAAGACTATTTACACTAATACGTTATTAATCCTTATCATTTTTAATATGTTAGTTGGCTGCAGCATTTCATGAAGATTATTTTGTCCCTTTGCACCTTGCAAATTAATTAAATATCTTAGAAGATATAGCAAAATGAAAAAAATGCGCAAAAAATTAATTTAGTGTAACCATAATTCGACCGGACCGTGCGGGCATGCATAGGTACTGGAGAGCGGAGAAGTAATCAACTAATTTGGAAAATAGTAATACATTATTATGAAATTAACGAACGACGGGGTTAAATGGGTGCCACGGGGTTCGAAGTATGACACTGGCGAAGCCGGGCGGGTCAGCTAGTAAATAATAAATACAATTCCTTCACTAATTAATCGAAAGCAACTTCGTTCCATCCGGGTGTCCCTTGACACCTCTCGAGTTTTTTTTATAGTTTATTGACATAAATTGAGTCATAGTGCTTTAGGTTTATATATGGCGAAGGATTTTTAGTATCGCATATACTTATACAGATTATAAAGGCAACTCTAATATTGAAAGTACACAATCAGTTTCTAGATATTTTCTGTAAATATGCAACCTACATAAACGTACACATTTTATCTACGAGGTGTAACAACAGCACACATCATGAGCCAGTTTTGCGGTAGCACCCGCCGGCTAGGTGCTCTGGTGGTTTGTGATGTTCTCAAGATAAAAGTCCGTGCTAGACATTAAAACCATATTATAAGAGACACTACATATTCAATAAAACAATCGACAAAAAGTTCGTGTTTCTCGTTGAATAACTACAAAACTAATATAGAGGGGCGCTCGAGCGATTGGTAAGAACTTTGAAAACTCGATTTTTTCGCACACTTCACAGAAGACACCAGAAATGTTTAGGGAACAGCTGTCTTACAATATCTGTCACGCATTCTCAACTCCTTTATTTTCATGGTCGACTGCAAAAAGTTATCAAGGTGGTTTAGGTAGACTATTGTAAGTTTTCAAACGGAAACTGTCCCGAAGCGCAACAGTAGATTCGATATTGGACGCCGCATAAATTAACCACTTGGGAAAACTATTTGCCTTAAAATCATTTATTTATGTCTGTTTACTTGCACTAGCTACAACACGTGTCGTATCGTTTCGACGCGGCGGCGTAGTCTAGGAGTAGACAGAGACACTCCTTGACTAAAGACCTGTGAAAGATAGTTTAATAGCACTACACTGCGCCTATTTAACTATTTATGAAATAAACTGTTTATACTATTGAGTGACTTCATCACTTGGTGGAACTTGCTGCACATATTAAACTCACTTGGTGGAACTTGCTGCACATATTAAACTCACTTGGTGGAACTTGCTGCACATATTAAACGACAACTCTTTTACTATTCCACATTATTACTTTTTAGAACAAGGTTGTTATTAAAGACAATCCATGAAAGAATCCTACAAAATCTCTTTACCTACACGCGAGTGGAGGCAATATGCGAGTGATGTACGCTGATGGTGACGTGTTCGATGCTATGTGCAGGGCAGTTGGGAGGTAGGTTTGGTTCCTGTTTGCTAATAGTCCCCAGAACATATTTCTACCATTAATGCATTGTGTATTGTAAGTAACAGCCATACGTCCATCTCATCTCATCTCCATAACCGATACCTTCAAGTGTTCAAACATATCACGCTAAATATTACAGTAGGTGTTATGTCAAATTGTAGAAACTTCAGCAGCAGATAGCAACAGCCTACTCCTGTCTGTTTTACCACGGCAATAGGATATGCAACGGTGTAATGCTGGTTATGTAAATGTCCACAGGCTACGGTGACCTCTTTCGTTTCGTTTTGTTTGTGTGTCGCCACCACCCGTTACCTTGTCTGCCAAATTAGTTGTATAAAAATATTAGTGCTTTTGTAACTAGCCTGTATACACCGCGTGATACCAATCTTTAGTTAACAGTTACTCATTAATGTTACGTCATCGGCAACTCACAGAAAGAACGGCTCTAGAAATAAATGAAAATGAAAAATGAAAATGAATTTTTTTATTTATTTAAAAATGATAATCTTTATTCATGTGGGTCACAAAGTAACACTTATGAACGTCAACATTATTGCTCCTACATTCACATTTACTACCAGTTACGCAAGGCAATAGGTAGAGCCTGAGAAAGAACCTGGCCATAAAACCTATGGCCACTCTTTTCTAACCGCCAGTAATTATATTTACATGATATTTGAACTGATTATATATAAAGAAACAAAATCAAATCAAAATGAAAGTTTCTAGTTGCCAGTACTGAGGGCAGCCTACCCTTTACCCTTCGACCCTTTACCCTTCGACCCTTTACCCTTAGTAAAAAGAGAGACTTATCTTAGTTATGTGAGACACTCGACTAAACTTAATTTGTCTTAAATTTAAATAATATTACTTGTAATAATTACTATAACAGCTATGAGCTGACCAGTCCTAACAGACGGCACCTGTTGTGACGCATATATATCAGCCATCGTCGCCCTACTCAACCCTATTATAGGGAATAAGGCGACCCAATACATAAGCCACTCGGAAGACTTAAACATTAAAATATCAACCACTTTAGACAAACGAAACACAATCTTCCAGGCAGAATGTGTAGGTCTAATTAAGGCAGCACAAGCGGTTGCAGCTAGAGACTTACGTGGTTTTAATATTAAAATCATCTCGGACAGCGCATCTGTACTACAAGCATTACAAAATAAAAAAATGTCATCAGTCCTTATATTGGAATGTCACAACAAACTCCAACACATTGCGGATAAGAACAAAGTAACCCTGCAATGGATAAAAGGACACAGTAACTCAATGGGAAATGACGCAGCAGATGAACTGGCCAAAAGGGGAACAGAAGAAATAGTATATGGACCGGAACCATTACTACCCCTACCCCAGGCACAGATAAAGACATGGCTGCGCACAAACACTGAAAAAGCACATAAGACTACATGGATAACCCTCGAAGGTTGTAGGCAAACTAAGATGGCGATTCCGGAGATATCTAAAAGATTTACCCGCAACCTCATTAGGCTAAATAGGGAAAGCATAGGTAAGATTGTAGGAATCTTAACAGGCCACTGTCCCCTTAACATACACTTTTTCACCATAGGTGTAACAGACAGCCCCCTGTGCAGAGGATGCATGGAGGCAGAAGAAACGCCACACCACGTGCTCATGGAGTGCAGGAGCGTGGCAGATGACCGGGCGCGCATCCTACAGTCGCCGCAAACACTCCCGGTCGCATGCCAGGGCCTTAAAAGGCTGCTGACCGTCTGGGACTGCCTTGGATGGTTGGAGTGAATGGATGAAGAATCCACGCACAATGGCCCAATCAAGTGGCTAAGTGCGGAAACGGCCCAGTAAAAACAAACAAACAAACATACATAAGCCACCACTGCCATGACACTTAGGCGAGCATATACCCAAACTGCAGAGCAATAATCTTGTCAATTTTAAAAATAATAAATTACAGTCCACTTGGTGCTCACACAATAACAAACTCAAATTAAATATAAAAATATGAGTTATTACCCTTGGTTGCCCGACGTTACAGATTACTTATGTTGAACAAATGTAAAAAATTACACATGGAGTTTCGAGACGAGTACAATGTATAACAATATTATCTTAAATTCGAAACCCCAATTAACTCGAGCGAAGAGCAAGCAAATATACAAAGTATGGAGTTGAAATAAAAGCATACAATCATGTTTTACTTCTAAATACATGAATATTCAGGCAGACAGGTAGCAGTTTATACTTAAAAGATACATAGCTGCGTTACCTTGTTCGAGTGCACTTGCGACTTAACCATAAATACCAAAAACACTATCAAATGAATGATTTAATAAGTTAATTGAATCGAGAGTTTCGAGAGCGGCATAGAGATAGACATCGCGCGCCGGGCCTATCTGCGGCATCGTCTCGCACGCTGTACACAGAGCTGACACGCGGGTTACCCGTCCGAGCACAGCAAAAGATCTCGCCCTTCTTCAGAACTGGTTACAATAATCATTTATTATACGCCAAGTATTTAAGTACTTACGTTGCACTAAATAGCTCCTTGCGTAATATCGTAAGATAAATGTATCTGATGAAATAAAAAAAATAAAATAAAAATATCTTTATTTTGCATAGACCATTTCAGCGGCGCTTACAAAATGTCATACACTATTTAAAATATTTAAAGCGACCACCGGTTCGGAACGCGGCCCACCTGAGAAGAACCGGCAAGAAACTTAGGAAGGCTTTTTTTTTGATGGCCTATTTACAATTTAATATTATTTCACTTTGCCAGCAGATCATTTCCAGGCGTCCCTGTCCTGCAAATAGTCTGTAACGGAGTAAAAACCTTTTTCACAAAGCTTGTTTTTAATAAACTTTTTGAATTTATTTAATGGTAAATTTCTCAGGTCACAGGGAAGCTTGTTGTAAAAGCGTATACAGTTACCCTGGAAAGAATCGCCAATCTTATGTAGTCGAATGTGGTGGACTGAAAGATTATTTTTATTTCTAGTGACGAAAATATTCTCTCCAATGCACAATAACAACTACGTGTGGGAACAACAGTACCAAAGAACCTGAGGCAGTCAATTTAAAATGTGGGGACAATACGATAGCTATTTATAATAGGAAACGTTACATACACCATAATGGCTGAGTTCCCGTGATAGAGCCACGTTTAGAAATGGAGGCTGATGGTCAGCAGAACGAAGCATTATTTTTGTCGATATAAAAAAATGTTGCCTTTAGCATACTACGAAACTGCTACGTGTTATATGCGTAGGCAACAACTAGGCTCCCAACTATACCAAAAAAGGAAAAGTCGAACGAAAGCTATTCCTAGCAGCCAAATAATCAATCCTAGCCTTTAAATTCACGAGAAGTTTGGAAGCGATTGGGAACACACGAAGGTGGCGCTGTGTAAAGAAAATGTGCCGCAATATTTATTATTTTATTTATTCCTGAGGTCGATACTACGCGCTACTACGAGATGTATGCGATATTCTTTGACTTATTAAATCAGCGAATTAAGATAATATACGGATTATATGTAGATACCTACCTCCCTGAGCAAATGACGTCTAACAGTAATAAAACAACATTACAGCAAAGTTACGTTTGAGTGAGAAATAACTTATTAAAGTGCTGATATGAATGTTTGTAATCTTTCTAAATCTAAATGCTTTATGATGTTTAAATTGACTTCCTCCTTCATTGTGGTCACATTTAATATAATTTCCACAACTCCTTCTGCTTACCTGACTAATGGGCTTGTGAAATCTTGTGAGAACGGTGCACTCAATGTATGTGTTTAGTCTCCACTTTAACAAATGTCACAATAAATGAGTTGTGAATGACTGCACGCTGGTAACTCTATCATTAAGATCTGCCACAAGATCTGTGGTCCATTGTACTTGAAGGTTGTAATCGTCGAGTGTGTGCTCGCCGTTATTCCGCAAATATACGAGATGTCATAACGCTTTAAACTGATGAGGAAAATATATCACCTAATGAGTATATTGACATTAAGATTTTTGATAAATTTTAATCGAGAAATATTCAAATAGATACACTTTAATTGTTGCGAGACGTTTAAAGTGTATTCATTATTTAATACTCGCACTTGACCTGTGTTTTTTTCATCAACTGCACCTAACATTGCGATTTGTTGGGCTATGGGTACATCCTTTGACGCTTGTTGCCTCTGATACCAATTTGGAATTTGGTCAACCTATGATGACCAAATGGTCATCATAGGTTGACCAAATTCCTGATCAGATAGTTGTATTGGTCGCTCCAAGAAAGTTGTCGTGGATTAACTGGTAACAGAATGGCTGGTTGCGATTTATTTATTAAAAAGTTAGTCGAAAACTATTTGGTAACAAATATTGCCGTAAAAGCCTTCATACAAACGTGCGAAACGGCTTACTCACACAGACGTGCGCAACTGCGGTCCCAGAAGCGGACTTGCAGGCCTGCTTGAGTCGGCCAGTCACGTTGTCGCAGTGTTCATACTATATATTTTGAGTTATTTTAGTATTACATACATACTTTCTTTCACGCCTTTATCCCCGAAGGGGTAGGCAGAGGCGTACTATACGCCCACGTTTCACCGTATGCTTTATTATTTTTTTTATATACTAATTACTAAGAGTGGGGACTAGTATCATACCTAACCCTTTTATTATGCTATCTTTATGCCAGTTATTTCAAATAAAGCGTAATTAATAACACAAAAATATCGCGTTATGCATACTAAGTATAAGTGGGACTAAACGTATTACCTAAACTGCGTTAAACTGAGTTATTACCTAACTGGTGCACTGGTCTAAACGTCAGGCAACAAAAGGTCATCATCATCATCCGAGCGTCTGTCCCAGTTGCGTCTCGCGACGCCCGGGGTCCGCTTTCCTACATTTTCTCCTCCACTTCGCACGGTCGTCGGCATCCCCTGTGGTGAGACCACCAAAAGGTATAATATTTTAATAATACATATAATGGGACATTTATTTAACACAGCATCGTCTAGCCCAAAGTAAGCTAATATAAGCTTGTGTTATGGGATCTAGACGACTGATAAACATACTTATAAATTTCCAAATACATACATTTTATACATAGGACACACCCAAACTCCGAAATTAACATTTGTGGATCTCACAAATATTTCTTCCGACCTGGGGAATCGAACCCGGGACCTCAGTCGCGGCAGTCGCGTACACTACCACTGCGCCACGGAAGCAGTAAACGGTATGAAAAATAATCGCGTTTAGTCCCGGTAATAACCAAAATACATAACGTGTTTTGGTTTAGTATTAATAATTTCACAGACTATTCTATGCTTCAGTGGAGAATGATAGGTACGGAAGTAATTTTAGCTCATATATGTACGGTGCCGATAATGTTTGTTGTATTAATACTACTTATATTTAATGCTTGATACATTATTTTGCGTGACAACAGCGTATTGTTAGTTAACAGCGCCCTTAGCGCGAGTGACTCGCGACTCGGCGCGCTCTCAGCCGCTCGCCAGCGCGCTCTCGGAACAGAAATATTACAAGAAATTTATTGTAATCTTACATACACAAACATGGATACGATCTTATATCATTGTCATTACTATTGACAGACACTGTGTAATTATAATGTCACCATTACTGATCAAACAATATCCGTGCGTTTGGCAGTGCGACAGCAATCGTGACTTGTTGCAAATAAATTAATTCATACGAGAGCAGATTTGCAGTAACCAGTATACGCAGCTTTTAATGCAATAAACTTTCCACAGCTTAGCTTAGCTTAGCACGTAAACACAACGATACATCGAAATGTATGTATTAAATATATTGTTGGGACAACTCACACAACGCCATCTGATGAGATGTACTATGGTAACCAGATAACTGATAAACATACTTATATATTTCTAAATACATACATATTATAGATAAATAACACCCAGACACAGAATAAACCATCGTGCTCATTACACAAAGTTTTATCCTGGGTGGGAATCGAACCCACGACCTCTTGCGTAGCAGTCGGATGCACACCCACCGCGTCACAGAGGCAGTCAAAGTATTCAAAGTTCCAAGTTTAGTTCAGTTATGTTTAGTTCAGTTTCATTCTTGTCAGAATGTCCATGACTAAACATGTCTTTTGAGAATATGATATTCAGCGACGATGTCATTTGGACTTCTTAACACTGTAAACAGCTAGAGCCTTGTCAACAGTTTGAGTTCGATTATGACTTAGGTCGGATATAGATGTACATAAATATAGCAAACAAATCAATCTTTATCTCATGGCAACGTCGTCTCATTGTTGCTTCTTAAAATATGGTCAAGTTAATAAACCATCACATCAGTTGCGCATCCATTATATATTATTTTGTTGTTGCAGGTTTGCCGAGTGTCCTTGTTGTTGTAGTACTTAATGGCGAACTGGCGAGGCCTTGTCGTGTGCTCAATGTAAACGTGTATACAAGCCACAGGCTCGCATAGGACATAGCGCGGTAGGATAGCAGCGCAACCATTCGCGACACAATGGTTCGACGCGCACGCGGGCGCCGAGAATACAGATAACGCCAATTAAGCGGCACCCGCGATAACACCTGACTTGTTTATGGCACAGGAGAACACCACTGCGAGCCAGCTCTACCGACAACTAGTGTGAGCTTACCCGGGGAAAAGATGCGTTAGGTACTTAGATCGACGCAAGTTTCACCAAGCCTAGACAAACGTGTAAAAGATGATGTGGCAAGGCCTAAAAACCACACGCCTGTTAACAAGATTTTATATTAACACTAGAGGATGCCCGCGGCTTCTCCCGCGTGGTGAAGTTTTCCAGGACTCGTTTCCCACAGGAATCTGCATAGCATATGTGTTAATGCAGAGTGCAATCGACTTCCAGACCAAAATTTGTCCCAATTGTGCCTCACCTGGTGGAGAGGGGAAAAAGACATGCTGACTAGCGGACGGCGTCTTAGGTTTGGCCCCTTTGGAGGTTGGGATGTCGAACAACAGTCGATTCTAATAATGTCGAAAACCAAAAGCCAGTCAAATAACAGTTAAATAAAAGTAGACTCTAGACTACACACCTTACAGGTCGGGTTTGAAAGTAACTGAGAAAAGGTTCAGATGAAGAGAGAGGAAGGGTCGTTGCGTTTGATGTTTATTTTGTACTTAGGCACTTGAAAAACAAGTTTCCTAAAGTTTAATTAATTATTTTTTTTATTTTTTTTATTTAGGTTTTATTCAAATCCGCTAAAATGAATAATTCTTAATACGCCCTTTTATTTGACACCCATATGGTAGCTAAACTTAACTTACTTCACGCTGTATCCCTGACGGGGTAATCAGAGGGGACAGACCTCCAGACTTTCCATATGGTAGGAATTAGGAAAGTATAAAAACTTGGCATCTTAGGTAGTCCGCTATTATGGATTTAAAATGTCGTCATAATATTTTTTGAGGTATTTGATATCCATGTGACAAAATAATAGTCCCCCTGTTGGATATTTCACCATGTTGGGTTTATAATGAGCCCACACTCTTCCGAAAGCATAAGAATGAAAGTCAAGGATGTGAGATGTATACAACAAAGAGCAAGTATTGTATAGTACTATTCACTTGACAATAGTGTGTGACATAGATACAAATAATAGATACGAACCGTGCAGTGGCTGCGGCCGCAGGTGGCGCGTTCGTCGACGTCGCTGGCGTCGGCTGCCTCCCCCCACTGCCGACGAGCACCTGCGTCACCGACACACGCACCATCAACTACTTATTCTCTTCTACGATAGCATACTCACTATGGAGTGTTCAGACATCATAATATGTGAGACCTACAGTTCGCACCTCCCGATGTAAGCAGCTAAAACATGTTTACAAATGGGTTTCAAATCAACTTAGTTTTAGTAGTAAAATTTTCTTTTTTGGCAAATAATCAAAGTTGTACAAAGTCGATTTAAATCGCCACGTCGCGTTGCAGTAAACGATATGATGAATCTGACAAAGAGAGTGAGAAGAGAGGGAGATGCTTATTGATGTGATATGTGGAAACACGAAAGAAACTCAGCTCAACTCAGTAGTAGCACGGTAATAGCCACACCCATACCGTGGCAGCAGTCTTTGTACATGGGGCAGAAAAGTTTCGGCTACATTGGGAATTACAACAGCATCAAGAAGTGCTGACTTTGTTGTCATGGACTAGGACTCGTTTGGATGTCTTACTGGATGCAACCAGAAGCAAGCAAGGATTTGCCGAAGTGAGGTCTTTGAAACCGACAAGGTGCTGTTGCGATGTGAAATAGAAACATGAGAGAACAAAAGAGGAGAAGAAAATGAATACGAGTAATGTTACATACCGGCCGGCGGCGACGGCGGCGCCAGGGCTGCGCTCCTCGGCCGCTCTGTTGGCGCAGAAGAAGTCGGGCGGCAGGCGGCGCGCGTGCAGCAGCACCAGCAGCGCCGCGGCGCCCTCGTACGTCTGGTCGGGCAGCAGCATGCCGCGTCACGCCGCGCCCTCGCGCACCGCACTAGCACTACTCACATCCGCACTTTGTTCATCATTGACGTTAACTGTTAACTCATGATCTACGATGCGGCGAATGCGGCGAGTTCACTTACGCGCACGTCCACATCATAATCGCGCAGTAGTTGCAACTAACGAGGCATTGTGTGTCGCGCCCATAACACACGTAGTGTGCCACTGCGAGCGTCATTATCGGCGGTGAGTCGGCGGAACGCGCCTCCGCCTGTCACAGCTACTCGTTGACTGATTGTCCTGGTCGAGGCGCGGACGGCAGCTCGCCTGGCACACATCCATCAGACGGACGCACAACTGAACAGATTGCGGGCGCGGGACCCCGGCCCGCTCGTCGGAATGCCGCGCGCGACACTTTTTGCGAGAGTCCGCCAAGTTACCAGTTCCACCAGCGGCACACTGACACATATCCTCTATTTACTCATTTTGATCTATAGGGCTATCCAATAACTACACTACTCTATGTACTCATCTTGATTTTCCAAAAATGCCTAATAGCTTTTCTGTGCGGGTCCTTCAAGCTGCTTTCTGCATATTAACTACGAAATAATCTACAAATCATGTCTGTTATAACAAAAGGCGACGGTCGTTTCGAATAGGTCATCATCCACATAACAATAGTAAGTATAAATAGAGATGTTTATTGTATGTTATAGGAATTATGTACATGTTATTATATAAGGCACTAAATGTACCTTTTATTAAAAAAAAACATTCTATTAAGATTATTTATATCTGGTAAATAATTCGTCTTGCTGTCTACAATAGGATTTTTATGGCACGCTTCATCCGAAACAGTATTTTGCGTCATCTACCTAAATTAATTATGTATATTTTTATTAGAATTTAATACTTTATTATCCTTCGCAAAACATTGTGCCAGTATTGATGTTTTACCTTCAAACATAGAATGTCATATAAATTCAACCGCCCATTAGAAATGAAAAATAAATAAAAATATTTCTAGGTGTACAATTACTGAGATGCGTTGTTGTAATGTGAGATGGCATATAATGAGAAACATTCACAGGAGCTAGCGAGGCGGCAACAAGCAGGTTGTGACCGCGCTTGGCGTGCACTCACAGACACGCACGTGTAGGATCCAACTACGAGTACTTCTCTATATAATGATAAGGTCTTTAAATCGATCGTAAATAAAGAACAGAACCCATAAAGTTAAAGCAAGCAGACGAGGGTGATGCTATATTATCATCATCTAAGCCCTAATCCCCATAGCGTTTAAAGCACGGGCGTAGCCAGGATTTAGTTTCAGGAGTGGTTTTCCAATACTTGTAATGTGTAAATGTTTGTATTGCTAGCTAGCGTTTCCAGTGAGGTATTGTGAAGTGATAAACCGTGAGTACATGAACAGACTTATTAAAATTCAAGCAAACATAGACTTATAACATTTGTGTCCGTAAAGTGATTAATGCATGAAAAAATTACAAGTGTTTAAGACTTAGTACAGTTACGCAAAAAGTGAACACACGGGGAATCTATGCCGGTTTTCTGATCGAACTATTTGGATGACAAACACTTAGAAAAAAATTACTGAAACATTCATCGACTTAGAATATTTTGAGTTAACATTCATTGACTTAGAATAATTTATCAACTACATTGACTTCTGTTTTTCTGGATCATTGATACTGGAACAAAAGGTTGAAGTTACTAACTATCTCAGTAATTTGAAAACAATTGTAAGTTCCGTTTAAAAGGTCTTTAGAAAAAGGAATTTTAGAAAATCTCCCAAAGAAAGACTTTCGCAGTCCTATGTGGAAACTCGTTTAGAAACATTGAATGAGTATTGGAGTTCGTACCGTCTTACACATAAGCAGATTATTTCCGAACTAAGTAAACAGTAATTTTCTAACACTGATTACTACAAGTCAGACGCATACACTGTCACCGAAGAACTTTACACGGATTATAAATCGGAATTAAAAGGATATTTGTGTAAATTAACTGATCCGAAGCCTGTAATATTAGATTCTAAGGTTAATCTGCCACATGCTGACCAATGCTTTGTCAAGTTACCTAAAATTTCCATTCCTAATTTTAGCGGTCAGTATGCTGAGTGGACCAGTTTCCGAGATTTATTTACATCTTTGATACACAACAACAAAGATTTTACGACGTGCAACGCTTACATTATCTTAAGGGTTACCTAACCGGTGAAGCCGAACAACTTATACGGCATATTCCTATCATAGCTGCTAACTACACTGAATGTTGGAAACTATTGGAAAATAGAAATAATAATAAAAAACATTTAGCTAACTGTATTTTGAAACGTTTTCTAAATAAAAAGGTTTACAATGTGAATCGTCTAGTGCTATAAACGAATTGTTAGATACTACAGTCGTATGTCTAAACGGTCTTAAAAATTTAAATGTTGATATCTCATCATGGGACATCATTGTAATATATATTGTTAGTTTAAAGCTTGATACGGACTCTAGAAAGTTATGGGAAATCCAAGTTAGTAAAATTAATGACAAGTTACCCAAGTTAAGTGATTTTAAGGAATTTTTGGAGCAGCGTTTTAGGTCCCTAGAATTTTTAGATAATAAGGTTAATAAGTCAATTAACGGCCATAGAATTTCCAAGGTTATGCATGTTACATCAGCAGTAAATTGTACTTTTTGTTCTGAAGGACATAAATTAATTAATTGCAAGAAATTTGCTAAAGAATATGTAGACGCGCGCCGTGACTTTGTCCAAACAAATAAATTATGTTTTGCTATGTGCTAATCACACTGTATTTTTATGTCGCCATTCAACCACTTGTCGTGTTTGCAGAAAGAAGCATCACTCTCTACTCCATCCAAAAACAGCATTTAGAAGTGCTGGCACTTCTAATGACCAGAGGCAAGATGGCATGGATAATTCAACAAGTCCACCATCAACCTCACAGGGCGAAGTACCAAAAATTATATCCTGTTTCTCCAACTTGGATAACCAAGTATTATTGGCCACTGCATTAATAAAGGTGGAAACGAGGACAGGTAATTTTGTTTTAAGATCTCTCTTAGACCAAGGGTCACAAGCATCATTCATTACAGAGTCTGCGGTACAGATGCTAGGCTTAAAGAAAACTACAAATAAGTGCCTTATTTCAGGACTTGGCAGTGACCAGGGTGTAACATTGCACCCTAAGGAGTTCGTTACCTTAAGTTCCCTTTAATCCCAACTTTATAGTTGAGGTAAAGGCTCATGTTTTAAGTAAACTTACTTCACTTCTACCTGAAAGGAAGATTACGCATAAGACCTTATTTTCACACATTTCAGAATTGAAATTGGCCGATCCTTTGTTTGGTAAACCTAACAAAATAGATGTTCTTCTAGGTTCAGAAGTATACTGTCATATTTTACTGGAAGGAGTAATTAGGGGTCTGCCGGGTCACCCTATAGCCCAAAATACCAAGCTCGGTTGGATCCTCTCTGGCCTGATACATTCTTCTCCATCTCATAACTCTCACACCCAGGATAAAATCGTGAGTATGCATGCTCAATTATCTACCGTTGACCTCTTGAAGAAGTTTTGGGAGTTGGAGGATACACCTTCTAACATCAGCAGGTTTTTGTCAGAGGAAGAGCAAGCTTGCGAAAGCCACTTTGTAAACAACTTTAAAAGAGATTTCACTGATCGTTATGTAGTAAAGTTGCCGTTTAAAACTAGTGATCCCCAATGTCAGTATGGCAATTCGTATGATGTTGCTCGGAAACGATTTTACGGACTAGAAAAAAGGTTATATTATAATCCAGAACTACGTCGTCAATATTCAGATGTTATTTCAGAATATTTGTCCCTTGGACACATGGAAGTAGTTCCAGAAACAGACACAAGTAAGTCTACCGCTGTTTATTTACCGCACCATCCGGTTATTAGATATGACAAAACAACTACAAAAGTACGAGTTGTTTTTGATGCATCGTGCCAACTAAACAATGGAACGTCATTAAATAAAGATATGTTGGTTGGTCCTACCCTTCAACCTGACTTGAGACATATCATTATGCATTGGCGTTGCTACCCAATATGTCTCGTTGCTGATGTTGTGAGAAGTATAGACAGGTAAAAGTGTCCGAGGAAGATGTTGATTTTCAACGCTTCCTATGGCGTAAGGAGATGAATGCAGAATTTCAACATTTAAGATTATTGCGCGTTTGGCACATCCTCAGCACCTTACTTGGCTATACGAGTTTTGCAACAACTGGCATATGACGAGGGGAATAAATATCCATTAGCAGCAGAAAGGGTCTTAAAGGAATTTTATGTAGATGACTTTATTTCGGGTTGCGAAACGGTTGAAGAAGGGCTTCTAGTATATCATCAGGTGAACAAGCTTCTTGGTCTGGGTGGCTTCGAGCTACAAAAGTGGACCTCTAGTAATTACAAATTGATGCTAGCGATACAGGAAGGGAAATCAGCTACACGAGAAAACCTAGAAATGAAAACTCAAGATGACTCTGTTGTGAAAATTTTAGGATTAACGTGGAATAAATCTAGCGACGAGTTTCAGTACACCGTTAACCTTCCCAAACTCGAAGAAGTTGTTACTAAACGGAAAGTAATATAATACATTGCGAGATTATATCATCCACTTGGTTGGATTGCCCCCGTTCTAACAACGGCCAAGGTATTTATTCAGAGAATTTGGCTTACTGGCATAGGTTGGGATGATAAAATACCACCTAATATTCTACAAGAGTGGATCTCAAATCGCAATGATTTAGTTTGTCTCACTGATTATCGTCTTCCAAGATGGGTTGGAACATGCGCAGACGATGTGCAGGGAGAACTCCAAGGCTTTTCGGATGCATCTAACTTAGCTTACGCTGCGGTTGTCTATGTTAGGTCAGTGACTAATAATAATAATAATAAATCTTTATTCATTTAGGTCACAAAGTAACACTTATGAACGTCAAGAATATTGCTTCTACATTTACATTTACTGCCAGATTCGCAAAGCAATAGGTAGAGCCTGAGGAAGAACCTGGCAATAAAACTCATGGCCACTCTTTTCTAAACGCCAGTAGAAAAAACATTCGTTTGATTAACATGATATTTGACCAATTATATAGTAATGAATTTATACAAACAAAAAAACAAAATCAATGTGGGGTGTTAAGTCATATCAAAATTAGAGCGATTATAGTTGCCGGTTCTAAGGGCAGCCTACCCTTGAAGAAGAAGAATCTGGCAAGAAAGTCAATGGATGCCATTTTAAAATGTAGGAATGGCTTACAATATTAAAATTACACTTACATTGTTCCTTTGGATTTATGTGAGAACAGTCGACTAAACTTAAGTTTACCTTAAATATAAATAAGATTATTTGTAATAATTGTTATAACAGCTATGAGCTGACCAGTCCCAACAGACGGCACCCGTTCACGGGTATGACGCATTACATCAGCCATCGCCCTACTCAATCGTATTATAGGGAATAAGGCGACCCGATACATACGCCACCACTGCCAGGACACTTAGGCGAGCATGACATATTCAAAAACTGCACAGCAACTATCATGTCAATTTCAAAGAAATAAATAAGTCTACATGGTGCTCACACAATAACAAACTCAAATTACGTTGTATATTAGTTAATACAGGGACTAAACGCAGCCAATTTAGAAACCTTTAGTTGTCAGACGTTTCAAATTATTAATAATGTAGAGATGTAAAAATACAACATATATATGCAGATACAAGGCATACGAGAGAGACTCGAAATGGTGAAGTTCGAGTCAACCTTATTGCTTCCAAGTCAAGAATTGCTCCTGTGAAACAAGTCTCAATACCTCGGCTAGAGCTATGCGGAGCTGTCCTTTTAGCTAAGCTATTTCAAGAGATATCAGAGGTATTGAAGATTCCAAAGAACTTATCTATGCTTGGACAGATTCTAGTGTGGTCCTTGCTTGGTTGAGCAGCCACCCCAGCAAATGGAAGACCTTTGTGGCGAATAGAGTCTCCGAAATAATAACGATTACCGATAACAGCCAGTGGTCTCATGTGAAGTGCGAAGATAATCCAGCTGGCTGCGCCTCCCGTGGTTTGGCTCCAAGTGAAATATCAAAAATGAAATTATGGAAGAAAAGCCCTAGCTGGCTACAAAAATATACAGTCCAATACACGAAGGAAATAGTTAAGAATACTAATTTAGAAAAGAAAACAGAGAAAATTTCATGTCACATAACAACTCAAGATGTATGATTGTAGGTATGATTTCAAAATTCTCCAGCCTAAAGAGATTAATTAGAGTTATTGCTTACTGTAGAAGATTTTTTAATAGAAATAGGTTAAGTACATATTGGCTGTCATTTGATGAACTGAATAAAGAATTACTTACCTGTATAAGATTGTGCCAAGGGATAAATTTCCTAGAAGAAATCAAAAGCTTGAAGGAAAAAGGAAGCATTAATAAAAAGAGCAGACTTACCTCACTTAATCCCTTTCTTGATGCCGAAGGTATCCTCAGGGTTGGTGGACGATTGCAAAGAGCTGACGTCGTAGAAGATACTAAACATCCAATACTAATTCCTTACAAATCTCATTTAACCGATCTAGTTGTAGCAGATGCTCATGAGCGTACTATGCATGGTGGTCCTCAATTAATGTTGAACTACCTGAGGACTCAGTATTGGATTATTAATGCCAAATATCTCGTAAGACAATACTATCGCAAATGCATTTTTTGCATTCGTTATTATGCTCAAACAAATCAACAATTGATGGGTCAATTGCCACCTGCTCGTGTTACAGCTTGCCGCTCCTTTCATCAAAGTGGTGTTGATTACGCTGGACCTATCGCTATCAGACCCACAAAAGGGCGTGGGTATCACTCCACAAAGGGGTATATCTGCTTATTTGTCTGCATGGCCACTCGTGCTATACATCTCGAAGTTGTCAGTGATCTGACCTCTGAGGCATTTTTAGCTGCGTTTAAGCGATTTGTAGTACGCAGGGGACATTGTGCCGATTTGTGGAGTGATAATGGCACTAACTTTGTGGGAGCGAATAGAGAGCTGAAAGATATGTTACAACTGGAAGGGTCTGGAGTAGCAAGTGACATAGCGAATTGGCTGGCGTCCAATGGAACCAATTGGCATTTCATTCCACCCCACTCTCCAAATTTTGGAGGGCTCTGGGAGTCCGGAGTGAGATGCACCAAAAATCATCTGAAACGAGTAATAGGAACCAGTACCTTAACGTTCGATGAGATTACGACCCTTTTATGTCAAATTGAAGCGTGTCTTAACTCACGACCAATGACTCAGATTAGCTCGTGTCCAGAGGATCCATTCCCACTTACGCCTGGGCACTTTCTGGTGGGCGAACCATTGGTACTTATACCAGATGCCAATTTTGAAAAATCTAATGTGAGCACGCTTAAACGGTGGCACTTTACGCAGCGACTTCTTCAAGATTTTTGGCGCAGATGGTCACAGGAATATTTAACTCAGCTGCAACACCGCTATAAGTGGTCACATATTATGCCTGAGCCCAATGTAGGTGACGTTGTGCTGGTAAAGGAGGATGATCTGCCACCAGCAAGATGGTTGTATGGCATAATAATTGATAAGCATGTTGGTGCGGATAATCTCACGCGTGTCGTTTCCTTAAAATGTAAGAACTCTATCATAAAAAGGCCCGTTTCAAAGCTTATTATTTTACCTATCACAACATAGAATTATGGAGAATCGAGAATTTTGTTATTGTTTCGCTTAGCGGTTAATTCAGTTGGTGTTGTTATTATTAGATTTGTTTAAGTTATAGATTCAAATTCATGTGCTTTATGTTGAAATGTCCTCTGATGTATTTTATGGACAGTTTGTCCATGGCGGGCGGGATGTTAAGTTATGAACTTTATCTTTAGTATCGATAGATGGCGTTGTTTGGAATATTAATTTGCACTATTAAAATCCACCCGATAGTAATTAACTATAGAACATTTTTTGAAGTAAATTTGTCTCGTCCTGAACAAGAGCGTTTTATTTCAAATACCTTGAAGACCGTTTGGACTTTTTGGAAATTATACACTTTATTTTCAAAAATAGTTAGCACACCAAATTTAGCATGCCAACTTTGATTAAAAAAAACAAATTGTTCATTTTTTTCTTTGTAAAATAGGGGATGTAAATTTGAATGAAAATATTTGAAAACTAATTCACCTTGCCCCAATGGTTCGTGGAGTTCAATGTATATCACTTGCGAAGCAATGGTGTATAGCAATATTTTACATCTGCGATATCAAAATAGGGGTTGTAATTTTGTAAGGGAGATCCTTCATTTTCAATAGTAAATTTGTATACCTACTTTTGATTAAAAATAAATATACAAGTGTCTCGGGATTTTCAAAAATTTTACACTTAAGGTTGTAAAATATGGGATCAAGTTTGTGAAAGTATTTCAAATCTAATAATGGTCATGTGAGTTTAATGTGTGAGGTGCAACGGGTCTTCAAAGAATGTTCCGAAAGAAGCCGGGGGGTCACAATTAGTAATATAATAGAGCCAACGTTTGACAGAATCGTATCCTATATTTATTATTTCATCGTTACTATTTCTTTCAACACGAATATATTTAATGAATGAAATTAAGAAAATTAATTTCTAAATTTCATTATTGCAATATCCGTAGATACTATGCAATGCGATAGTTGCCCTTAAAGTCGCGTGACACTGACAGGGTTGTCACAAGCCAATATAGGAGGTCTCTGTAGCTGTCATTAGTTTGCTGTTTTCACTTTATTGTCTCGTGAAAGAGCGTTTTTTTTATATTTACTTGGCATCATAATTTTCACGCGAATCTGCCAGCTACCAGCGTAGTTAAATGTGTCGATCGATAATTAAGTTTCTTTACTTAGCAGTTCGCGACCCGTTTCACCATACACGCCAATGATGGGTCTTACAGCAACTATTGTAAACTACCCTTTTTTCAAATAGACTTTTGTATAATTTGTTAACATATCTTGTTAACAAATTAAACAAAACATCTATTATTTAACATGTTCTGTTATTATGTACTATCATGTTCTTTTCTTTACTTTATGCTAAGATCACAAGGGTCCGTAACGAGTGCGTGAGAACGCGTTTGAGTGGTGGAACGAGTTGGTGTGGCCGGTCAGAGGTGACCGGCGCGCGGCCGGCACTATTACGGAGGCGGGGCGGCGCACGCGCACGCGCTGCAGTAATTTATTTGCGACGCTCACGTCGTTCCCACACCCAGGCCGCGGCCAGCACCGAGCAACCAAGTAAGGAAAGTCTTCGATAAGTACTTGATTGTTGTAATAAACCTTTTTTTAGTTTGTGGCAACCCTGATTTTATTGTAATAGGTAGGTACCTATATTATTTATTGCATTGCATGGCGCAGTAAGGATGTTCACATTAAATATACAAGTAGATGACAGAGCATCGTTCCTGTATTCTCGTAGGTGCAAGGTAAAGTGCATTAGTTAGCTGAAACCTCCGTTTAGCATGAACTTATTTTACGGAATTCTCCTCAGTGGTATTAAAAAATACCTGAACTATGTTACTCCCTACCAAACATAATAGGACATAAGGATGATCATTCGGGATTTTCGGGGCACCTATACCATCTGAATATATTATGCGGCCTCCCTTTACAAAGGTTTAATGACACCACGGGCCCGCGGAAGTTTGGAACCCTTTCGAAGATATTTTCTATTTATAGTTTAGGCGTTCGTTTCTATGAGAAATAAATTATATTTACAATATAATATTTCGCCAATTCGAACAATATTTATCATCACATTTTGCGTTATATTTCATTAGCATAGTGATAGATGGCGCCTACGCCGGAGCCGCCCTAAGACTTACAAAGAGAAATGAATATTTAATTTCGTTCCCATTAGACTCCCCCGGATTGGGAAAGGACGCTGGTTAGAAACCTGTTGGAGCTCGTGACAATTTATTAAATGTGATATAGTCATCATAATAATTGTTATCTAAAATTATTTGGAAATCTATGTACCATACGTACTATACTATCCTACTAATATTATAAATGCGAAAGTTTGTAATAATGGATGTTTGTTCCTCTTTCACGTAAAAACTGCAGAATGGATTTTAATAAAACTTTACAAAAATGTAGCTTATACATCAGAATAACACATAGGCTACTTTTTATCCCGGGAACAAGTTCCTGTGGGAAACGGGTAAACTAGTAAGTTATAGTTATCGGAGAACACAGATTTAGGTAGAGGATTTCACACCAGCGATGCGCATATGAGGAACAGGGACTAAAAGCTCATAAGTATTGTGGGGATGACCATCATGTACCGATGATATTGTAGCCGGGTGTGGCTGTGCGTGCAATGCCGACAAACCCCTCACTCTCCTAAAATGAAACTGAAAGAGGCTTTACGTCTGTCCAGCTGTGCACTGTGTTGAGTCTAATTTGATTGATTGATTCTGTGCTCGTCTGCTATTGTGTACTTAGTAGTCAAGGTACACGAACAGTTTTCTACACAAAATGCTTCAGAAATGCGTCTAGTGATTGTGGTTACAGTAGCTGAGTCATGAGTTCAATTTTCACCCAAGACAAATTTCTGCGTGATAAGCACGTTGATTTGTTGTGTCTAGATGTAATATCCCTTTTTTTGTATGAATTTAGAAATATATAAGTATGTTTATCAGTTAGCTGAGAGCAGTAGCCTGAGATGTTTTTACTATACCTACTTTACTTTTACCTACCTATTCTTGTTGTGGTACTTAACTTACAAACATCCCTAGGTTAGTGTGTCCACTGTACATCGGTTGAGCCATATGCTTGTGGTATAAAAGTACACTACACTTTTAAGCGAAGATCACTAATGAACTCGCGACGCGCGTGTTTAGCGGCATGCGAGAAGCGCGTCGTCAACGTTCTCTCCGGGTTCCGATCTGTCGAGTACTGAATATTGACATAGCCGGCCACAGAGCTCTGACCACTCTGCTGACACTGAAAAAGTTCACGCACACTGCCTTGGTGTGAGAACTAAGTAATTAATCTTCACGGGCACCGAGTTTATGGAAATATGAAAACAAAGACACGAGTAATGACGTAAACAACCCTAGGTTTCTACTTGAACCACTATCATGTGTAGGTGCTCGCGCAATATTTATAAATAAATAATAATATTTTAAATAAATAAATTAGTCATTGTCATAAAATGCCGTTTAGCCCAAATTAAGCTAATATAAGTTTCTGCTATGGGATCTAGGTCACTGATCAACATATTATATATAATAGCTGTTGCCCGCAGCTCCGAAAGCGTGAAAACGTTTTTTATTACCCTTAAATTCGTTTAAAAGTATTTACCATGTCATTTATTATTTTTAGAAATAATCAATGATGCTGACTGTGACTTGGGTTAACGTAAGCTTTAATTTTTGAGATTTCTCTTAACCTATTTGATTGTATAAAATTTATCATTCTGTATTTGCCTAGTTTTATAACAATAGTGATAGAAATTGTGCAATAAGACTGTCGGATTACTTGCGTAAACTCAATTATGATGACACGGAAAAAAAATTAGAAATTATATTAGAAACAATTATGAAAAGCAATTAGTATGCTAAACTTTTTCTAAATTTAAATTTTTAAAGTGGAAAAATTTTTCAGTCACGAGCTGGACTACAACCAGCGTCTTCTGGTTCAACGCACCAGACGCGTTACCAACTACACCACCGTGACCTGCTCGTAACTGACGAATTAATCCACCTCTTTACGTCTTAAGGAGACGTAAGGCGCCATCTACCGGCACTTAGCAAAGTTGCACGGTACGAATGTATAGAATTGCATCTATAATCATTTGATTTGTGATGACACCTGCCTAAACATTAGAAACAATTTTGAAAAGCAATTAGTATGCTAACTGTTTCTTTAAAATTTAAATTTAGAAATTATAAGCTAATATATTAAATATGTGGTAATTTTCTATTTTATTTTGGAAACGAATAGATTCACGTTTACATTCAAGTCAGTCAAACGATCATCTGAAACACATGTTCATCGTAGTTCAGATAAGTAGCTAAGATGTACATTGTAATGTATTCACTTGAACTCTTTTGATATTTTTTTTAATAAAGTGAAAAAAGACAATTCGATTCGAGACGGGGATTGAACCCGTGACCTTTGCCTAACCACGACAATGTTCTAGCCACCTGAACTACCCGAATCGTATCGAATCAAGTTTAAATTCTCCACCATATTTTAACTGTCCTTTTAAGAGTATGACCAGACAAAGTCTTCTTTTGACAAAGTCAATAATTATATAATTAGGTATTTTAGTTAATTGCCAAGTCACAGTAAGAATAATATAAAATTAGTAGCTGTCCCGCCCGGCTTCGCCCGTGACATACTTCGAACCTTTATTTTTCTATTATTTGTGAATCTAAACCATCTAGGGCGCCACCCAAACGCATACAAAAATAATCATTCAAATCTGTCTAGCCGTCTAGGAGGAGTTCAGTGACATACAAACGCACACAAGAAATATATATATAAAGATATTAGGGTAGGCAGAGATTATGGCTTTCCACTTGCTACGATCCTGGTATTACATACAACTTTCGCTTCTTAAACTTTCATAATTGTTTCCATACACGCTCGCCGATTAACCAGAAGGCCAATTCTCCTAATTAATAAACATCACAGAATGAGCTGTTATTGAATCTATACTGAATTATGAAGTGAGTGAAATTCGGTATTCTCCTAACCAAAATTACAATAGCATGTTGGTAAGGTTTTAGTTAAATGATAGGTATGATTTCAGTTCAGACTCGTGTCAATCGCGCGATAAAAACATCATGTTACAGTATAAAACAGACAGTGCACCCATCACCTCTAGATGAATGACACTTTTTTTTTAAGTGAAAACGCCTCTTAGCGTGGTAGACATATTTTTAGAGGAGATAACATCTCTGGATTTGCGACTATAATCATCATCATCATCTAATGTTCATCCCGGTCATCTACAGGTCTTATTAAATAATATTGTGTAATCAATTAAGACTCTTTCAGAGTAGATTTTTTTTTCATCATCATCATTAACGTCCATCCCGGTCAATTTTTGAAGTGAAAATTCTTTTAGCGCGGTACGCATATTTTTAGATGTGTTCTGTTCTATTACATAGTGAAAACATAAACAAATAACAACTCCTTGCGATGCACAGCGTCCGATACCAAAAGGCTCTTTTAAGGGCCACAATATGTGTCATAATCTTTTGGTTTGGTGGACGAGATAATCATTTTTAAAAAGATTGTTTCTATAAATTAAAAACATTATTGTCAAACTCGACAAAGAAAAAATCAATTACCTTATATACCTCCACCTATTGCATGCATACTATTCACACATACAACACAAACCATAGATTTGAACGAACTTACGTAACTATTTGACTCTATCCCGTCACAACACGAACCAATCACCAAAATGCGATTGCTAAGATTCGCTACTCGCTAGACAAGCCAACACAATAGGATAGGGCACTTATTCACCCCAATTATATGTGATAGGTACCTACTTAGGCGTTGTAATGAGGTATTGCGTAATTCTTATCTACATATTGCATATTTGCGTATGCCCAGTTACCAGTCCAAGTCCGCCTCTATTTTATTTTCCAGGGCTGGTAATTCATTGGCGATAGAAACGGAATGCTATAGGTAAGTTTATTTGTATCATACGTTCTTGGAATATTAATGGGGATTCTAGATCACAACAACCCATGGGCTGACGATGCAACGCGAAGCGCTGCCGAGCGAAGTGGAACGTAGCGAGAGTCAAGACGATGGGTGATGTGATCTAGAATCCCCATTAATATTAAGTACTATTTGTGCAAGCTCCGTTGATTCTGACACAAGCACTAGATCCCTCATATAGAGATTTCAGTGCTCATATCAAGTTGCTGCTTAGGCCATTCATGGACAATGTTGACCACAGTTCATTCCTCACCACTCTATCATAGGACTTTTCCAAGTCTACGAATGCGCAATAATTTCTCGCAACAAATCTCTTCGCCAAAAGTTTTTAATTATGCATCGTAAGGAAAAAACCTGATCCGTGCATCCTCTTCCTTTCCTGCTCGCATTTCCCTTCAGTTTCAATTATCACTCTTTTTATCAAAACTTTCGCATACAATTTGCCGACGATGCTGAGCAAGCTTATGCCGCGGTAGTTTTTGCACTCTTGCTGCGACCCTTTTCCTTTAAAGAAATAGCATGGAATACAATTGTTACCTAATGTACTGCGAAGCTTCTCAGTATCCTATATTACATGCACATTATATTGTCGATGTAGTAACAACCCTCGAGGTACCAACACGCATCAGAGGTGGTTCTATACACTTATAGCTGACCGTCTAAAAATGCAGCTAACACTTAGGATGCACCTTATAATTTTCATCACCTTTCAGCTTAGGGCCTAGACTTTATTAATATAAACTCGCTTCAAACTAAATGTTTGTCCTACGGCTGTGGGCGGATAAGGCGCATGGAAAACAAACATACACCTCACACTACTTTTCACAGGGCACGGCGAACAACACAAAGAAGTGTGCGTGCATGTGTGTCTGCTATTTCAATAGTGTAGAAATCGTCACTCAACAAAAAGGTACCGGTACAATTTTGACAGATTTTCGTAGTCTACTATTACAATCATACTCCAATAGACTTCTAGCGGTCGGCCGATAGAATCGCTCGTCAGCTGCATTTTTTATAGTCTACTAACATTTTAAAAATTTACAACAGCAATTTCGGTTCTATTCTACGACTTGTCAATAGTAGACTCGGCCCCCTAGCTGGGCGACTATCGCCAGCTCATATAGTAATAAGTAGCTTAGATGGGTTAGGTGGCTGCCTGTCTTCTTTAAAAATGGGACCTGGGACCAGAAGCCTCTTTTAAAATGTAGGTAGGTATAATGGTACACTGGGCCTACATCTGTTTTGCTTTCAGTCAAGCGAAGGGTTAAAAGGTTACTTCCTCGGGTGACGCAAATACATCTATACTATAATAAATCTGTAATTGGTCGCTGTCTGTCCATCGAAGATAGATGAGAAAAAATACGATATTAAAAATACGCCTTCATTAAAGCATACATACATACATATTGTCACGCCTTTATCCCCGAAGGGGTAGGCAGAGGCATATTAAACGCCCACATTTCACCGTATGCATTTTTGTCCCACGTAACAGGTGGTGAGCCCATTGCCGTGTTGAAATGGACAGGCGCCGGCTGCGGCGACCTGCTGTTAAAATTTTTTAAGCCGCCCATAAGGCCTTCAACTTGGCTTAACGACTGCCATATTATTGGCAACCGGGACCTACGGCTTAACGTGCCTTCCGAAGCACGGAACTGGGGTGGGACTAAAGGGCCGAATAAATTTAATAAAATAAAATAAAATGGATCTATTTTAGATGTTAAATTTGGAAGAAATTTTGAACCCGTTGCCTTTTTAGTGAGGTGGTAACAAAATAGCTAAAAGGTCTTATGTGCTAGACACTAATTAGCACGACCAATTAAAGTCCTGGTAGACTCGGACTTAAAGCAATTGACATCAAATCAAACATTTTTGGAATTATTTTCTGTTTGTATGTCCGTTTGTGCACGCTAATTTCTGAAACGGCTTAACCAATCTTTGTGCGGTTTTTATTAAAATGTTGTGTTAAATCCTGTTACGTTTTGGACCAACTTCTAAATTGCGTCTGACACTGTCACTTCCATGTTCGCACCAAGTACATTACCACGTTTTGCTGTTACTATTGTATTGTTAATTGATTCAGGATTAAATGTGTGAATCATAAGAATGTTCTTTCATTGTTTAACATTTGGAATACTCTACTACATACTCTATAATACTCTACTACATACGAAAAATAATAAATCCGTTCATAAACAAAAAAGTTATGTCAATCTAAAGAAGATGAGTCCATTATTTTGTTATTCGTATTCGACAAAATATCATAAAAATGTTCAGTTGCATTAAATAAAACTTAGACTACACTAGATTTTAACACCACTACCCACGTAACGCTATACTGACAGTAATGGTAAGTGAGGTTAAACATCTTAATCACGGTAAAATTTTGGATGGGTGAACTTTTTTGTGACATGGGAAGTACACAATCACTAGTAATCTAACTAGGTACTTCCGTGATTACGTACTAAAGGAATATTTAAGATAATTAATATTCAATAAACTTCAACGGCTAAATTACGAATGAGGTTCATTTTCATGTGTGGTGTCACAAAGCGTCTAAGAATAACAATAATAACAGAAGATTGACAAAGTATATTAAGTAAAAATCTTCATGCGGTATCCTTAACAGCAGGGTAATAAGAGAGGACAGATCACCAGGCTTCAGATCCTTCCATACCTAAGTACTTCTTTGTATGGAACACTGACACGCAAATACTCATTTAATCTAATAACTAAAAAAGAATATCATTGTATGGTACGTAGGGTAAGGTATTATTACCAGTATTATTTAAATCATTTGACACTCAAAGCCATACATGATGGTTCACTCGCATTTCCGACCCCGTTGTTCAATCAGGCACTGATTTAAATTATAGTTATCTTTATGGATAAGGGCGAATATATCATTTCGAGCATATTTGACGTTATGGAGAATAAAAAAATAATTGCACATATTCATGTTTTTTTTATGAATTTTTTGGAAAGAATTTAATGTTAGAAACCAGCAATTACTCTTTTCTGCTAAGAGATATTGAAGTTTATTTTTCTTTTAATAACGGTAATGAGATTTCCCATATACGGTAATTAGATCTCGAGATATGGTAGTGAAATAAATTGAAATGGTAATTAGAAAAAAATCAAAGGTTTGAAAAATAACCTCGACACAGGACTGGAGCAACACCTGACGTGGTTCTTAGGAATGCACCTTGATGCATTCCTCCTCGCGCAATAACGAGAGTGACCTCTCAGCAACGGACCGCGCAGCATCCAATCGTAGCCGATGTTCTACAGAAGTAGTCCTAAGACCGATCCCTGGGAAACACAACACTTCTCGCCATGCCAGGCCTAGCTTTGGTAAGCTATGGCTCTCTCGGAAAGATTAACCCCGACAATGCACTAGAGCTCTCAGCAACGGAGGCACTATTTAAAAATAAGCGTCTTCTTAAAGCATTTCCAGGGCAAGGCGTTGACTATGTCCTGAGACACCGCCATGACTATCTCACCTGTGATGACGCTGCTTCCGCGAGGTCTCCGACACGCATGATCGCATCATTGGAGGAGCACTGAAACCAAACTGCTTATGTACCAGATCCCCATGACTGTGACATATGCGACGAAGTGCTCTGCAATGATACGCTCAAAGAGCTTGCATACCTTGTCGGGCAATACAAGCGAATAATAGCCGGAAGGCGAGGCCGCTGTCCGCCCTCGTTTTGGATAAGGATCAATGTCCTCGTATACGACACCTTGGGAAACCAGTCTTTATTGAAGGATGAGCCAAAACCTTAATAGTCAACATTCATAGAGATCCAGGAGTCATACATACCCGGAATGCTATCGGGTCCGGAGTGAGTATGACTCTAGCTCACCTTTGGTGACTACGGGCACGTCACGCTATTGTTTATTATTTAAAAAAATAAAATAAAATAAATATCCATCACGCCTTATCCCCGAAGGGGTGGCAGAGGCATATTATATGCCCACTTTTCACCGTGTGGATTCCTGTCCCACGTAATAGGTGGTGAGCCCATTGCCGTGTTGAAATTATTATTATTTAATTATTTTATTATTTACATTAATTATATAGGAGTCTGTGCATTTTTCAAAATATATGTTATATGCAGATGATGCAAAAAAAATTAAAATTATAACCTCTGTTAGTGACGGTTTAGAATTACCATCTGAATTGACTAGAATATCGGAATATGGTTCATCTAACCAACTGTACCTGAATTCTGATAAGTGCTCTGTAATGACATATACCCGGAATCGTAGCCCGTTATTAATTGACTATAGAATTGATAGCCAAATTGTCAAAAGGGTTTCGTCGGTACGGGACTTGGGTATTGTCATGGATCCTGGATTATCGTACAATTTGCACATTGATTATTTAGTAAACAAAGCCTTTCGTCAGTTAGGTTTTATAAAGCGAATCTCTAAACCATTTAAGAATATTTGCACAGTGAAGTTATTGTACTATAGTTATGTGAGATCCCTCGTGGACTTTGCGGCCACTATCTGGAGCCCTTATTATGCTAGTCATATTGCCCGGATAGAAAGGATACAGAAGAAGTTTGTCAAACAATTGAACTTTCGTTGGTATCATGAGAATATCCCTTATGAAACTTCACTGATTCGTTATTCATTAACTACACTACAATCCGACGTAAAATATTTGATCAAGTGTCTTTATTTAAAATTTTTAAGTAATCTTGTTGATTCCCCTTACATTTTAGAAAAAATCTTATTTAGAATACCAAGACCTGGCTCCAGCTTAAGAAACTTGTTCTCAGTTCCCTTTTATAGAACAATTTATACAAGTAATAATTTCTATAGGAGAAGTGTTGATGAATATAATAAGCAATGTAAACAGTTAGACATATTCAATTGCGATGTATCAAAGTACAGAAGAGAATTAAGTGCGATTTATTTGAATGCTGTAAGCTAAATTTTTATTTTAATATGTATTTAACCTAGATGGATAATGTGGTGTCCATGTGGGGCAGCCATGTTCATGTATATGTATTGTAGTATGTGTATGGTAGTTTATGTATAGTGGTATATGAATGGTAGTATATGTATAGTATATCTAATGAATAAGATTTTTGTAATTTTTTGTTTTCTCCTTTTGGTCTGTATTAGATTATGTACTTATTTATATAAGTTATGGAACTAGTGATGATTCGATACAAGTAAATACAAGTAAGTATTCGATACTTTTGTTTCGATATCTACTTGGTATCGAAAGGAAAGTACTCGTATCGAATCGAATCGTCGCATATTATCTACAACGAGTTTAGTCTCCTAAATATTTACAACAATTGCTCTCTTTGGGAAACTTATGAAAAGAGGACTTTTTTGTCCAATAAATTATTAATTAAATACAACATAAAATAATGTGATGTATAAACCAGTTTTATTAAACTAACTTAATTAAATAATCTATTTATACAAAAGCAGAAACTGACGTACTGATCGAACAATGCACAGCTGAAACCACTGGGTCTAAAACCATGAAATTGTGCAGAAATATATCATAAGTGACGTAGGTGTGCACTATGGATAAGGAATTTTTGGAAATTCAAACCCTAGTTGCGAAGTTTGTATGAAACGGCGTGTTTTTTGTGGAATTATTCACCTAGTTGTAGAGTTTGTTGACACACTGTTTAAACACAATGTGTTAATCTTGATCCCATAATAAAAATAGGCTATAACGGATATGATTATGGGAAAACGGTTCATGAAAACTTAACCATCCAGGCAAAACCGCGGGCGTCCTCTAGTCATGTATAAATTTCTTACAATAATACAATACAATAACATGCTTCATAGTTTGCATAAAAAATACAAGAAGTATTGATATGAGTAGGTATCGATACTTATCAGTTCTCGTTATGAGTAGTATCGCAAGATGATTTGAGTAGGTATCGATACTTTCATGGTATCGAATCATCACTATATGGAACTCCAGGTCTATAAGTAGAAATTGTAATCATAAAATTTATGTGTGACTGTGTATGACTGTGTGTTTCCTGAATAAAATAAAATAAAAATAAAAATCCTCCGACCAGGCAAGGTGATCACGCCTGGCGGGCCGCGACCCAACGGTTAATATTGGGTTGTTGTATATATCATTCTTCAGCGTGAGAACTCTCATAGCGCGATGTAGGATTCTTAGTATCGATGTGGTTCAATAGCTTTACGCTAGGTGGCGCTGGTCGCCACAATATGAAAAATGTTGTTAAAATCTGCCGAAACCCTCTGTATGAACCCTAAAGCTTTGGCAGCCTTGCCAACAATTCTATCCATGTGATCCTGAAACAAAAGCTTTGAATCAAAGATCACACCTAAGTCTCACTCTGGCTATGGTACCTACTATAATCTATGTCAAGGGGATTGAAATATAATATTACTATTTTATATCAATCCCCTTTAGCAGTTTAAGTATAATCCAGTGTGCTCCCAATTTCTATTAAAGATGTACTAATTATTCCTACATACATACATACATATTGTCACGCTTTTATCTCCGAAGGGGTAGGCAGAGGTATATTAAATGCCCACGTTCCACCGTATACATTTTTGTCCCACGTAACAGGTGGTGAGCACATTGCCGTATCTCCTATTGCCAAAAAATCCAACCCTTCCTCGTTTTCTGACTATCGTCTTATCTCTATTCTGCCATTTTTGTCTAAAGTTCTGGAACGACTTGTTCACACTCAGCTCACTAATTTCCTTTCCCAAAATCAACTGTTAAACCCTTTTCAATCTGGGTTTCGAGCAGGACACAGTACCACAACAACTTTACTTCATATTATTAAGAATATAAGAGAGGGTATGGAGAACGGCAAGTTAACAGTTTTGGAGCTGCTAGATTTTAGTAATGCCTTTAATACGGTAGAATTTGATATCTTGCATGGTACATTGTGCTCAATTAACATATCTCCAACGATAAATTGATTGATTTCGTAAGTACCTGTTTGGCCACCGGCAGCGTATTAATGTCGAAGATGTCTTGGTGTAATACGTCAGCTGGGGTGCCACAGGGCGGCGTATTGTCACCTTTACTTTTCACAGCTTTTATAAACTCATCACAAAGGACTTATCTTCTTCCTACCACTTATATGCTGATGATCTTCAAATTTATTCCCAAGCTTCATTGGATAACTTGAGCATAGCCATTGGCAATGTCAATATGGACTTGGACAAAATTTGCAGATGGAGTGAATCTCACGGAGTTAAGGTTAATCCGATCAAGACTCAGCCTATAATAGTTGGCAGCAAAATAATGATTTCGAGAATCGACTGGACAATGACTCCTGAACTTATCTGTAATGGAACTGCATTACCGTACAGTAACTCCGTCACAAAATTTTGGAATTTATATAGATTCTTGTTTATGTTGGGGTCCTCAATTGCAGGAGCTTAGACGCAAAATATTTGCCGCTTCAGGATCCTTACGCAGACTAAGAAATGATCTACTAATTACAACAATTGCGCTAGGTCAATCACTTCTTTTTTCTATCCTTGATTATGCAGATGTCAGCTATCTAGATCTCACTGAACACCGACTTAATAAACTTGAGAGACTCCAAATTATTACATTACATTCATATTCGGATTACGCAAATATGATCACATTTCCGAGTATCGCAAAAGACTCAACCTATCCGCCTTCGCCGGAATGCTCATATCCTCTCATTACCGGTGCTCATATTCATTGAAACACAAAATCACTATACAATGACTGTAATAGCTTTGCCACAATATCTGCCGTTTATCTTGATAGAAACTAAATCATAGTTTTACAAAATTTAGTATAGAAAACCTAGGTACTTAACTTATTTGTTCCTTGATAATTGACAAACGCTCCAACAAAATGGACGATGTTTCAGTTCTCTAGCATCTATAAAACCAAGGGTCATATGTCACAAACGGCCATTGGACAAAACATACGGAAGTCGTCGATTTTGTAAAGACTGTACAATATAATTTCATGTGCTAGAATACATATGAATGTTCGATTAATTTTAACTTAATTAATCACAATTATTCATAACTATAAGTACTTTAGTGAAAGTAGAAGTTCATAAATTGGTTTAGCTATACTAGATAACTTGTGAATTAATAAAATACCACACCGGACTTCCAGCTCAGTATTCAAAGATAATCGATGTTGTAAGAGAAAACTTCTTGCTTTTCATCAAGCACATTACCAATAAGTTTAGTCATCCAAAAAGACAAAGCTTTACTATAAATATTTATAAATTGTCGACGTCGCGCCGACATATAGTATCCTTTTTAATTATTTCACTCCGACCTACCTAAAGAAACGCTTCAATTTCTTAAATGTCTCCCACACTAGAACTTTGCGATCATCAGAGTATTTGAGGTTGGAAATGCCTGGCCACTCCACTAACTTTATGGATAATTCTTTCACTGTCCAAGCGGTACGCTTGTAGAATGCGCTACCAGTGACAATCCAACGTGCACAATCGTCGCACACCTTTAACATATTCGTCAAAGACTATTATTTGCGTGCAGCTGACAATATAAATAAATAAATAAATAAATATTGTGGGACACTTTTCACACAGCGCCATCTAGCCCAAAGTAAGCTAATATTAGCTTGTGTTATGGGATCTAGATAACTGATAAACATACTTATATATTTCTAAATAAAGGGGTGTAAGGGGCCCCACCAAGATCTTCGGGGCCCAAGTCAACCTCCCGTGCCAGTGCGTGCACCTGCTGATTAACAGACGAGGCTCTGGCGCTGGCTTTCCCCTCTGGGGTTGGGAGGTCTGAGGGCGTCGCTCCCATAAAAGCCACCCGCCGAAACAAAAGTGAAAAGAAGTAAAAGGAATGCTGCTAGGGATAGGGCGCCGCCGCAAAACGGCGCGCAGGAGCCCCGCCCGACTCCTGTGGCAAGTGGGCTAGGGCTGCCGTGTGTCGGGCCAGCACGGCTAAAGAAGTTAGCCCCAACCCGAATCCGCTTCGCATCTTGGAACATTGGCACGCTGACTGGGCGTGCGGTAGAGTTGGCCGAAGTACTCTCCAGGCGGAGGGTGGACGTGGCGTTCCTGCAGGAGACTCGGTGGAAGGGCAACAGAGCCCGGCCTTTGCAGAAAGGCTACAAGCTGTACTACACGGGTGCGCCTGGTGGGGAGAACGGGGTGGCCGTGGTGCTCTCCGAAGGGCTGCAGAGCGGCATCTTGGAGGTGAAACGCTGTAGCGACCGGCTTATGATCGTGAGGGTGCTTATCGATGGGATTATTACCCACCTGATAAGTGCCTACGCGCCACAGGCCGGTTGTAGCGACGCCGATAAGATGTCGTTTTGGGGCCAACTCGAGGGAGTGCTTCGGAGCATTCCGTTGTCACAGGGAATCGTTTTGGGCGGCGACCTAAACGGTCATGTGGGTGAGAGGTGTGAGGAGTTTGAACGTGTTCATGGTGGTTTTGGATACGGCACCCGCAACACTGAAGGAGAAACTATCCTCAGAACGTGTGCGGCTGCCGATCTGGCCATTGTGAACACGTATTTCAAAAAGAAATCCGAACATCTCATCACCTACAAGAGCGGGAGGCGTACAACTCAGATCGATTTCCTACTCACTAGGCGACACAGCATCGGCAAGGTGGCCAACTGCAAGGTCATACCCGGTGAGAGTCTTACTGCACAACACCGTCTCCTTGTCATGGACCTCTGCGTGAAGCCTAAAGGCAAACGCATCGAGCGGTGCCAGCGCCGCATCAGATGGTGGCTGCTTGATGAAACTAGGTCCCAGGAGTTCGTCTCAGCTGTCGGTGACAAGTGCACCGACACTGAAGGCGAACCAGTTCAAGATTACTGGGATAAAGTTCAGGCGGCCATCCTTGGAGCGGCGAAGGTGGTGCTCGGTGAGTCTAAGGGTGGACGCAAATGTGAGAAGGAAACTTGGTGGTGGAACGACGCAGTCCTGATGGAGACCAGGGAGAAGAAAGCCCTCTTTAAAAAGTGGCAAGCGACCGGATCTCCCGAAGACCGCGACGCGTACAGGGCTGCGCGCGCCACAAAGGGAGCTGTAGCCAGAGCCAGACGAGACCACTTACAACCTTTGTATGATAAGCTGGAATCTTCTGAGGGGCAGAAGCTCATCTATAAGCTGGCGCGCTCCAGGGTCAAAGCGGCACAGGATAGATCCAAGTGTCGCTGTGTAAAAGACCCTGAGGGCAACCTGTTAAGCGAAGACCTCGCGGTAAAGGAGAGATGGCGCTCGTACTTCCACGAGCTGCTTAATAAGCAGCATAAAGAGGTGCAGCCTCCGGACCTCCCTCCGAATCAGGGACTAGTGCCACCGGTAACGCCTGGAGAAGTCCTGACTGCGCTTCGCCGCATGAAGAATCGGAAAGCTGTCGGACCCGATGGAGTCCCCATCGAAGCCTGGAAGGCGATGGGTCCTCGCGGTGTGGGCATCTTAGTAAACCTTTTTAACCGCATACTCCTCAGCGGGCAGATCCCAAACCAATGGAGACTGAGTATTATTACTCCAGTCTTCAAAGGTAAGGGGTCAGTGCAGGAGTGCGGGAGCTACCGCGGTATTAAGGTGATGTCCCACACCATGAAGATCTTCGAGAGGATTATAGACTCTCGGATCCGGCAGGAGTGTACTCTCTCGGAGTGTCAATATGGGTTTCGCCCTGGTCATGGGACCACGGACCCTGTTTTTGCCCTGAGGGTTGTCGCAGAGAAATACAGGTCGAAGAACACGCCTCTGCACTGTTTGTTTCTAGATATGCAGAAGGCCTTCGACTGTGTTCCTCGTGCGATGATCTGGTGGGCACTGCGGTCCAAAGGGGTTCCAGAGGTCTATATTGACACTATCCGGGACATGTACTGTGACTCCGACTCAATGGTTCGGACTGCTGTTGGCGACACGAAACCCTTCCCCATCACCGTCGGGGTACACCAGGGTTCTGTCCTTAGTCCGCTTCTGTTCAGTGTAATATTAGACGAATTGTCGGACAGCATCAGAAACCCGCATGAGCAGCCTCCATGGTTGCTCATGTATGCTGACGATATTGCGCTGGCAGACGCGGACAGGGGCAGATTGGTGCGACGTGTAAAGGCGTGGAAGGAGACGCTTGAGAACGGCGGTCTGAAACTAAATGTGGCGAAGACCGAGTACTTGGCACTAAACTCGACAGATCCCACATCCGTCCGCATAGGCGGTGATTTGGTCGAGCGCACGGACCAGGTTAAATACTTGGGATCTGTTTTTCACACGTCCAGTGACATCGATTGCGATGTCAAGTCAAGCATTGCTGCCGCGTGGGCCAAATGGCGGGAGATGACCGGTGTCATTTGTGACCCTAAAATGCCGATCCGGTTGAAGGGACAGGTCTACAAAACCATTATTAGACCTGTCCTTTTACATGGCAGTGAGACGTGGCCGATATTGGAGCGACACAAGCAGGAGCTGCGTGTCACGGAAATGAAGATGCTGCGGTGGATGTGTGGAGTCACGCGGATGGACCGCGTGAGGAACTCTCGCATCCGCGGCAGCCTTCACGTCCGTGACATTGCAGACAAGTTGCAAGAGTGTCGCCTTCGTTGGTATGGTCACGTCTTGCGGCAACCGCCGGGCTACGTAGGTAACAAATGTCTGGCCATGTCAGCCCCGCCGGGTCCCGGTAAGAGGGGAAGACCCAAGAAGTGCTGGCTTGACGTCGTAAGGGATGACATGCGTGCCAATGGTCTCACCACAGGGGATGCCGACGACCGTGCGAAGTGGAGGAGAAAATGTAGGAAAGCGGACCCCGGGCGTCGCGAGACGCAACTGGGACAGACGCTCGGATGATGATGATGATATTTCTAAATACATACATATTATAGATAAATAACACCCAGACACAGAATAAACCATCGTGCTCATCACACAAAGTTTTATCCTGGGTGGGAATCGAACCCACGACCTCTTGCGTAGCAGTCGGATGCACTCCCACCGCGCCACAATTTATTAGGACTTCTCATACCTAAATACCAAAAAGAAAATTGTTATTTTTGTATTTATTATAAGTTTATATAAAATCTTGATTGATTAATCTCGAAAAAGCGAAAGAAGTATGTATGGATCGCAAAGCCTGGCGATCTGTCCTCTCTGACTACCCCGTCAGGGATACAGCGTGAAGATAGTTAGTTAGTTAGTTTTTTTTATTATAAGTTTACTAAATGTAATGATTGAGTATATATGTACATACTCGTATATTTATATATGTGTGCGTGTGTGTGGCTTTTTTTTTAAGAAAGATATCCATCACGCCTTATCCCCGAAGGGGTGGCAGAGGCATATTATATGCCCACTTTTCACCGTGTGGATTCCTGTCCCACGTAATAGGTGGTGAGCCCATTGCCGTGTTGAAATAGACAGACGCTGGTTGTGGCTACCTGCTGTTGAAACTTTTTAAGCCGCCTATAAGGCTTTCAACCAGGCTTAACGACTGCCATTTTACTGGCAACCGGGACCAACGGCTTAACGTGCCTTCCGAAGCACGGAAACGCTCGCAAATGTAAATGTCACAAAGTGGTCACCCATCCGACGACCAGCCATAGTGAAAGTTGCGTACCTCAGTGATCGTTTACCGAACACTGAGACCGCGGGGCCACGAGAACTGTATTAAGAAAACTGTATTTATTTATCTAGATATGTTAAATATACGTAGCTATATATGAATTATGTACACCAAACTGCCCTACTATATTTCCCACCCGGTAGTCTCCATCCAAAGGTTGCCTGTAAGAGATTGCCTCGCGTGATAAGGCCGCTAATTGTTATACCATGAAGTCTAATAGTCATGTTCACATTATGTTTCCTGGTGTACAATAAAGAGTTTTTTACTTACTTTACTTACATAGTGAATGGATTACAATTTTAAACAAAATCTAATAAATAAATATCCATCACGCCTTATCCCCGAAGGGGTGGCAGAGGCATATTTTATGCCCACTTTTCACCGTGTGGATTCCTGTCCCACATAATAGGTGGTGAGCCCATTGCCGTGTTGAAATAGACGCAGGTTGTGGCTACCTGCTGATGAACTTTTTCAAGCCGCCCATAAGGCCTTCAACCAGGCTTAACGACTGCCATTTTACTGGCAACCGGGACCAACGGCTTAACGTGCCTTCCGAAGCACGGAAACGCTCGCAAATGTAAATGCCACAAAGTGGTCACCCATCCGAGGACCAGCCATAGTGTAAGTTGCGTAACTCAGTGATCGTTTACAGAACACTGAGACCGCGGGGCCACGAGCGCTTCAAAATCTAATATTTGTCAATAATAGCTATAAAACTTTCATGTAATCAAAAAAAATCTAATACGCTTTCAGGTACCCCTAGCCGTAGCGCGAGTGCCCCACCCGAGAGCTTGACGACTTATTATTTATCTTCTCTTCTCTTCCACGCGCTATAAAGCTGTACCGACAAGAGATATCAATCAGACAGGTCGGTTGATGAACGTTGATTGCCATTCTAAGTAACAACAAAAGCCTGAGAGGGGAGATGCAGTGCTATTAGAAGGAACTCAAGGATATCTGCCCACTCTTCACAACAAAGTCTTGTATTCCTCTACCTTTCAATTAGTTAGTGTGATGACGTCATCCTTTGTGAATTTTTCCAAGTCATCGTCGGGGCACAAGTGGTGTTGTAATCGGGAACTACAACACCATTAGTTACTTGTCTTGATTAAATAATCAGAAATCGATTCAAGATAATTTATAGTGGTTAAGTACATTCATCAACATGATTATCTAGTTTCTAGAATTTCAACGGAAGTGAGTATGACAACTTTAAAAATTGTCACGTAAAGGAATATTACGTGAGCCAGGTCGTGGGCCGCTCTGTTGTTTAGCACCGACGCAGTTCATTTCGGAACATGCCAGGCGAGTGTACCCACACACTTTTTCATAGGATTTTGTACGTAGTGCCTAGTCTTTGGTAACCGACTCCTTAGCGGGATAATAGAACGTTAAAGACAAACAGCTAATGTTAAAATAAAACGGCAAACTGAAAAATAACGCACTTTTTAATCACAGGTTTTATATTTAAAATAAATAAATAACACAACAATCGTGCACTGGATCCGTCCACCGTCACTCGGCGGCGCCGGGCGACGTCCACTTCTACCTACTCTTTTACATACTTATTACTCAACGACACCGGACTCGAGGAAGCGCGTGCTCCTCTACGCCTAGAGTTTACTACATACCACTTTGTTACTCGAAAAATACCATTACCAATTACTAAATATGTACTCGCTAATTAGGAATCGTCACACGTCATCGGCTATTTACAGCTTCGTCGTACACAATCGGTAGTCACGGCGAGATAGGATACAGAAACTACACACTAGTAACGGCGGCGGCGGCGCTAGTGCGCCTGCAGCGCGGAGAGGTGCGCGGCGATGGCGGCGGCGGGCTCGCCCTGCAGGATGGAGCGGTGCGTGGCGGGCAGCTGGCGCGTGGCCAGCGGGCCGGCGCACAGCGCGCGCAGCCCGTAGTCGTCGCCCAGCGACACGAAGTTGTCGCGCGCCGTGAACAGCGTGACGGGCGCGCGCACGCGGCCGCCGGGCCGGTACGCGTCCGCCACCACCAGCTTGCGGTAGAAGCTGGCGGCCGCCTGCGCCAGCGCCGCCGCGCCGTGCCGCTGCGCCGCCGGGCCCGCCAGCGCCGCCGTGCGCTCCAGCCGCGCGTCCCAGCCGCCCAGCCGCTCCAGCTCGTCCGCCACCTGCGCAGGACACGCGTCCAGGGTCACAGCCGCGTCCGCAAAACCAAACACGACTATTCGAGTTCGAGGCACGTAACGAGCACGAAAAGAACGACGGCGACGATAGTGCAAGCCGAAAACTTTTTAGCTAAAGCACCGGAGCGCAAACGCTCGTGACGGAGGTGTGATCTTCTACGAGGGAGTTCGATCCTGGGACCGGCACGCACATAGCGGCACCGATCGACAAACTAGCAGGGTCGGCGCGTCACAGACGACTAGTATCGTGAGGAGGGCGAGGGGCGTACCTTGGCGAAGTCGAGGTCGAGGAACTGCTGCAGGAAGTAGGCGAGCGCGTGCGCCTCGTCGGCGGCGGGCGAGGGTCGGCGGCGGTGGCGCTGCGTGTGCGCGGCCAGGTAGGCGGGCGAGCCGTCCACCAGCACGAGGCGCGCCGCGGCGCCCGCGCGCTCCAGCTGCAGCGCCATCTCGAAGGCCACGCCGGCGCCGAACGAGTAGCCCAGCAGCGTGTAGGGCGGGCGCGGCTGGTGCGCGCGCACCACGGCCACGTAGCTGGCCGCCAGCGCCGCCATGCTGTCGAGCGGCGCGCGCGCCGTGCACTGCAGCCCCAGCACCGGCGCCGCCACGCCGCGCGCCAGCGCCCGCAGCGCCGCCACGCCGCCCTCCACCGGGTGCACCTGACCACAGCGAGCAGGCAGACCGTGTACTCAGTAGCGATCAATACATTTTGTAATCAAATTACTTGCTTAGCATTAAATTATTACTTTTACAAATCAAATAGAAGTATTATTTTTGTATACAAAATCGAAGTCTTTGAGAAATCACTCTATTGTTGTGTCCATTTGCTTTTATTATGTTAGTGGTTTACATAAATAGGCTTGAAGTTGTGGACTTCCCCGACACAAAGCCATACTAGTGCAAGTTGAAAATGAAGGTCCACAGCCCACTACCACGGGCAATACGTTATGCTACGTCGGTTTCTCGGGTCCGAAAACAACTTAGTAAAAGTAGTCGGCTCAAAAAACTTAGTAACTAATGTGACCCTGAGGTGGCAATCAGAACATAGCCCTGACCGTTGGCCTCTGGATGTGACCACTGACAAGGGCACCAACCCAGCGTCTTATGAACTCTCAAATAACCCCTAAATATTTATTTGTAACAAGTATCAATATAAAAAAACAACTTACCATAAAAACGGGATTAAGTTTAGAATCAGCCTTGGCAGCACTGGGCAGTTTGACAACCACCTGTTTGGGAATAAGCTCCTGCAGGTCGGCGAGCTGCTCCAGGTCTGAGGCGACAGGCGCGTCCTCCGCGAACGCGTCATTTGCGGAGACATCCTCTGCGGGCACGTCCTCTGCGGGCGCGTCCTCTGCGGGCGCGTCCTCTGCGGGCGCGTCCTCTGCGGGCGCGTCCTCTGCGGGCGCGTACTCTGCGGGCGCGTCCTCTACGGGCGAGGGCGCGGACGCGGTCGCGTCGTGGGGCGCGGGCGTGGACGCGGACGCGTGCTCGGCGCCGGCCATGGCGCGCAACTTGGCGAACGTCAGCGTCCTGATCTCCGCCACGCCCAGCACCATGTCGTAGCCGCGCTCTAGCGTCTGCTTGATCTCGGCACCCATCAGCGAGTCCATGCCGAGCTCGGCCAGGTTGATGGAGTCCGACACTTTGCTGAGATCTTGAATACCTGTAGTTTTTACAAATGCAATGTTGTGTTTGCCTTACGTTATTGATGATAAAGCGACAAAGCATCGTAAAAAAAGCACGACTCGCGATTCATAACGCAGGGCTAGTGCAAAACAAGTGCTTTTCGGAAGTTGAATGCTAAGGAGATGCGATCACTTCAAAATAGTGCGGCATAACCTTAGCCGACCGAATACGTAACTAACTAACTATCTTCACGCTGTATCCCTGACGGGGTAGTCAGAGAGGGTAGATCGCCAGGCTTCGCGATCCATGCATACTTCTTTCTTCTGCTTCTTGAAGATTCATCAATCGCTTCATACACGCGCGTATCCGAGTACTTTTGACTTTTCCGTTGTTGAGCAATCTGCTCACGGGGTCTAGATATGTAAGTCTCGGCCTACCCTGACTCCTTCTGCCCTCTACTTTCGCACAATATATATTCTTCGTTAATCGTTCTTTATTTATTCGTTGGACGTGTACAAACCAACGGAGCACGCCCTTTTCCAGCTTAACGCTGACACTTTCATTCAAATCTGCCATATTGCGTATCACTCATTACGTATTCGGTCGGCCAAAGTTACGCTGCACATTTTAAGTGATCGCATCTCCACAGCATTCAATTTACTTTCATGCATCTGCAGACATACCCAGGTTTCGCTACCGTAAGGTATCGTTGGCACTAGCACTGCCATATGAATCGCGAGTCGTGCTTCTTTTACGATGCTTTGTCGCTTTACTAATTGGGACAAAGCACCGTTAACTTTGTTTCCGGTAGCTAATTGCCGTTCTACATCCGAATCACATCTTCCGTCCGCGCTAAACATACTCCTAAATACATAATTTTATTCACTTGCTCTAGTCTAGACGTTCCTGGTTTACCCTAATCTCGCATTTAGTTCTTACGTCATCTATTTCAAATACTAGAACTTTAGTTTTACTTGCGTTCAAGCGAAGTCACTTACTTTCACACCCCTATTACATATTAGTGACTTATACCTGATGGTCGGCTTCTGATGAGGCCATGAGCACCGCATCATCAGCGTACAGCAGATAGTTTACTGTAAAGTCACCCAAATTCACACCCTTATCACAATCTTTCAACTTCTGCAGGCAACTGTCCAGATACTCTATGAACAGCCAGGCGGCCATGACACAACCCTGTTTGACGCCTGAACAGTCATGGTAAAGAGGTGACACATCCCCCCTTACTCGCACGCAAGCCTTAAAGTCTCTATAAAGCGACTGTATTGCCCGCAGTAGCGAGCCATCCACACCATATCCGGGCAGCAAGTCCCACAGAGTTCCTCTCACAACGTTATCACATGCTTTCTCCAGATCCACAAATGCCAGAAACCTTCTGGCTAACAGCCAGAAACTTCTCCGCGCTCATACGGAGAGAAAACACTTGATCCATGCAACCTCTTCCACCTCGGAATCCGAATTGAGTTATAACCTTACTAGCTAAGCTGACCAAGCTGATCGCTCTGTAGCTGAAGCAGTTTAGGCGAGAGCCTTTCCCTATGTAGATAGGTACTACAAGTGCTATTCGCCATCATCTGGGACCTCACCCGTCTGCCAGCACAAGTTGCATAACAGACATAGTGTGTCCCAGACGCGCGACCCACCGTACTTGATCATCTCAGCAGTAACTTGTCTTTTTCCGCAGCCTTATTTCATACTTTTTATCACTTGTTCAATCTCTTTCATGCTAACGACATCAATGACTTCAGGATCCGGAGCATCAAAGTGAGCTCCGCTTCCCGATGTGGCATCTCTGTCTTTTCTTGCATACATATTTCCATAATATTCACTCCACATCTGCAGTACGTCAGTTTGGTCTGATAGGACGTCATTGTTAACACAAAACACTTTATTCATACTGTAGATAGCCAAAAGTCTCTGAGTCATGCCTACCTCCTTCTAGAAGAGCTTGGCATTATCCCGGAAATTGGACGGCAACCTTTCCTCTGTTTTCATTCTGCACCTTTCAGGAGCTTCTTTTATCAGTGCCTTCGTGTTAACTTTTTGCAGCTTGTATCTCTCTGTCATATTAAAATCATTCCGCGAGGCTAAGTAGTCCTACCATGCTTTCTTCTTCATTCGAACTGCTTCTTTCACTTCCTCATTCCACCATGCATCACGCTTATTACCACTGCCTCTTTTCGTTTCTCCACACACTTCCACAGCGGCATTTACCAAACTATCCCTAAGGTTCTGCCATACACTTTCCACATTCCACATTCACTACTAATATTGACGTATATATCCCTAATGGATGCATCTTGCAGCTTTCAGCTTTTGATGCTATAGGTCGGCTCAGGTTCAGGACACTCGGTACGATGACACCAACCCGCGAACAGACCCCCGAATCCTAGTTTTGACTAGGTAGTGGTCTGATCCCAGCTCAGCGCCTCGATAAGCCTTTGTGTCCATCACCTGTTCACGGAGCCACCTGTTTATCATTCTTCTCTTTGACTTACTTCTCCTCGTATACATATGAATTTGTTTGTGGTTGAACATTGTGTTCGCCACAAACTAATCCTCTTTCTTACAAAACGCCAGTGTAAGCTTGCCAGCGTTGTTCATCCTTTTGTCCCCATAACTTCCCGAGTACCGTCTCAAATCCATCGCGAGCGGTAACCACCTATCTATTCAAGTCTCTACATACTATGTCTTTCATTTTCTTCTACCACATTTAGAGCTTCTCTCATACTCTCCAGAAGTCCTCTAGCTCATTCGCGTTTGACGAAGATACCGGCGCGTAAGCAGCCACCAGGAAAATCTTCGTCAAACCAAGTTTTAAACGGATTCAGAGGATTCTAGAACCTACCGATTTGTACTCATACATACCGGAGGCCAATCGCGAGAACAACAAAATTCCAACCCCTCGACTGCCATGCTCGCTATCTTGTACTCCAGACCATAGCACGAGCACCCCACCGGGGAGCTCCAAGACTTCGCTGCCCTTGCGCTTGGTCTCTGTCAAGCACACTACATCTAACTTTCTCTCATTCATAACATCCATCAACACATTAATCTTATCTTCCATTCCTCCTCTAACATTCTACGCAGCTACCCAGCACTCCGTCCTCATATCTAGACCACGTGAGCTTATTGCTCAAAAACGAAAAAGTCAAAAGTACTCGGATACCCAGTCGTCCATGCATGAAGTGATTAATGAAACTACAGGACGCGAAAGAAGTACGCATGGATCGCGAAGCCTGGCGATCTCTGACTACCCCGTTAGGGATTCAACGTCAAGATAGTTAAGTTATTATCTTACAAAATATTTAGTGAATATATCAAGCGTGTACCTGTAGTCGCTTTGAACAACGAGCAAAACCAAGCAAAAATAACGTGTGGCTCTCGGGGACTGCTGGGGTAAAGCTGTTGCAAAGCAGTTTTTAACAACCTATGCAATTATAATTATTTATTATTTTTTATAGCTCAAAGCCCGCGATAAAAGCTTTGCAATAGCTTAAAATAGTCATTCCTGTTGTATGGGAACCCCTTTTTATTTTTATATAAATATTTATTTTATTCTTCCCAGAATATTTATTTAATTTTGTTTTTAGTATTTTTTGTTATAGCGGCAAACGAAATACATCGTCTGTGACAATGTCAAGTGTCTAATTGTCACGGTCGATGAGTTACTCACCGAGGATGTTGGCGACGGCGTGGTCCAGGCCGGCGGCGGGCGCCGCGGCGACGCGGCGGCGCTCGGCCAGCACCATGCTGGCGGCCACGGCGTGCGGCAGCGCCAGCAGCGCGTCCAGCGCCTCCAGGCACGACGCCACGCGCTGCGGCACCGTGCCGCCCACCACCACCTCGCCGCCGCCCATCGTCTGCACCACCAGCCCCACCTCGCCTGCGCACCCGCCCCACCCCGTTAGAGATACACGTCGTGGCGCCTCCCCGCCCGCACCGCGGCGCCGAGTGGCACTCACCGATGGCCCCCCATTGTATGGCGAGGCCGGGCAGCCCGTCGGCCTGGCGCCGCTCGCAAATGCGCTCCATGGCGGAGTTGGCGAACCCGTAGTTGCTCTGGCCGGGGTTGCCGCGGCCGCACGACACCGACGAGAACGTCACGAAGTACTCCAGCTCCGGCGTCAGCTCGCGCGTCGCCTCGTCCAGCATCCTGGTAACTGTCGCCGTAGGACGATAGGAATATTACACACTGCATGATACCTTACACACCGGCACACCCATACCGAATTACGTACCGTTCAGAACAGTTTATCGGACACGGTAACGAGCATTTACAACGGGCATTTAAACATTAATTTAATGATCTACAATAATTACAAACTGAATCGAAAATAATATCAAGACTTTTACTTAGAGATTTTTCTCTCTCGATTGATAATTTTGTTAAAGTCCCAAAGTGGCTTCCGAGCCAGACCGAATCAATCTTATGCTGCTAATACAAGTAGAATGCAAAAACGATGTCATAACTTTACCGAAGCGCATCTTCGACGATATTGGATGCTACAACGATGATACTATAACGAATTTGCGTAAAGACAACTAACTACAAGTATCGACAGATATAGAGCGCGGCGTTACCATCGAGCTTAGGCTTGGCGACGTCCTGGAAGTCCCTCGGCGTCTGGTTGTGCAGCAGCGCGTCGCGCAGCACGGCGGCCAGGTTGAACACGCCGCCCACGGGCGCCAGCGCGGCCGCCTCGCGCAGCAGCGCGCGCGCGCCCGCCGCGCTGGCCGCGTCCGCCGTGCTCACGCGCACGGCCACGCCCGCCTCGCGCCAGCGCCGCACGCGCCACGCCGCGTAGCCGCCGCGCACGCCGCGCCGCCCCGCCAGCAGCAGCGCGCGCGCGCCGCGCCGCACCAGCCACTCGGCCAGCTCCAGCCCGAAGCCGCCCAGCCCGCCCACCAGCACGTAGCTGCGCGCCGCCGACATGTACGTGCGCGCCAGCGCCGCCACGCCGCGCGCGCCGCCCGCCGCCTCCTCGCGCACCGCCACCACCACCTTGCCCACGTGCTTGCCCGCCGCCATGTACCTGCAAGCGCACGCACCGTCACGCCGATCCGTCGCACCCGCCCGCCTCCCGCCCGCCGGCCGCCGCCGCTCACCTGAAGGCCTGCTCCAGCCGGTGCTCCGAGAACACCGTGGCCGGCAGAGGGACCACCGCGCCGCTCGCCAGGCCCTCGCTCATGCAGCGGAACACCTCCGCCTTCTCGACGTTGTCGGCGCCCGCCTCGAACAGCGCGTCCAGCAGGATGCCGTGAAACGTGGTGTTCTTCAGGAAGAAGGACATCCCCTGCGACGAGAGCACACGGATGAGGGCGGTGGCCGCGCGCCGGCGCTAGACGACGAGGACTACGCGACGAGGGCACTAACGAGAGCGGTGTCGTTGGACAGGTCGAGCTTGCCGATCTCCAGGAAGCGGCCGCCCTCGGCCAGACAGCGCACGGAGGCGTGCAGCTGGTCGCCGGCCAGCGAGTTGAGCACCAGGTCCACGCCGCGGCCGCGCGTGCGCCGCCGCACGAGCTGCTCGAAGGAGCAGTCGCGCGAGTGGCCCACGTGGTCGGGCGCCAGCGCGGGGAAGCGCTCGCGCAGGAAGGCGCGCTTGGCGGGCGTGCCCACCGTGGTGAAGACGGTGCAGCCCGCGGCCAGCGCGATGGCGATGGCGGCCTGCCCCACGCCGCCCGAGCCCGCGTGCACCAGCACGGCCTCGCCGCGCCGCATGCGGCCGCGCACCGCCAGCGCGTAGTAGGCCGTGCAGTAGGCCACGGGCACGGTGGCGGCCTGCTGCAGCGTCCACGCGGCCGGCACGTCCCACAGGAAGCCGCGGTCGGCCAGCACCGTGGTGGCCAGCCCGCGCGCGCCCACCATGCCCATCACGCGCCGCCCGTCCGCCGCGCGCCGCCCGCTGAACTCTAGCCCCAGGATGCACTCCTGCGATAACAAACAAACCATTTGAAAGAATGAATGAATGATTTACTCGGACGTCAACCATTCGCTCCTAATATATGTATGTCGTATTTAGTCAAGAGTGAAGGAAGGCCGATATGGGAGCCCTGTGATAGGCCTGACTTCACCATCTTTGCAACAGACTTGAACCCTCGCACCGTTACGAGCTGTGAGTAGTTACGTAGATAGGATTCACACCGTCTCAGCAATGAGCCACAAATTCCGGCGTGACCAAGCTTCTATGTATATCAATAGGTCATGGTTATCCACGTCAAATGCTTTCGAGAAGACAGTGTAGATGACATTAAAGAGAAGTTAGAGACCTCTCTTTAATTGCCTTTAATATTTTACCAAATTTTAGGTATGTACTGTAACGTTACTATTTTCCGGGAGGGGAAAAAGGTAAAGTTAAGGAGAAAACTGTCACCAGGACTGGAGGAGTCCTGGCTTAAAAGAAAAAGGAGAAAAGGTAAAATTGATTTAATATAATATAAAAATGTTAAGAATAAAAATGTTATGAAATAAAACCAAGGAAAGCCGGGAGTAAATTAAAGTCTTGATTCTTCAAGAACAGCCGCTAAGATGGGGCCTCGAGTAGGCCTCCACGTTGCTAGGAAGGGGGGCCTCTAGTAGGCCTCCACGTCGCTAGGAAGGGGGGCCTCTAGTAGGCATCCACGTCGCTGAGAAGGGGGCCTCAAATCCCCTCAAGGCCTCCACGTCACCGACCTCGGAGAAAACTGGTCGCGAACTCAGGCAGGTAGAGGGCTGAAACTGACGAGCGGTCGGCGTCTTTCACAGAGCCGGTTAATAACACACAACACTGCAGACCATCACTTCACTATTTCTGGAGAGCACAACCCTCACACTCAGCACTTATTCCCAGCACCTCCTCTCAAGGTGAGCACCAAAAGTGGACTGATCTGACGGCCCCGGCTTCCTTCTTTTCCAGAGCATTTCAAAGTTTAAACAAGATTAGAATACAAATAATATAAATTTATAACAAGGTCTACAACCTAACCTACTGGCAGCTCTAACAATAAATTAAAAATAAAATCTAGGCTTGTCATTAACTGACATTAAAAATTACAAAAGGTAAACAAACATTAAGAGAGCATAAAAACTCTTGAATTATCAAGGCCTATGAATGCTACAGATAATGGTCATGCAGATAATTTGAGAGAATGAATAATAAATAATTTAATTAAAAAAAAGTAAGTAAAAAATGATACATTACAGTACCTATGTTTGATTGTTAAGACTATGTGTGGCTTCATCCGCGTAATTTCCGTTTCCATGGAAATATCGGGAATCCTGTTTTTATTGCTTATCCAAAGACTTAAGGTATACGTTCTCCAAATTTCAGGTTTCCATGTTTAATGTTTAGGCTGTGCGTGGTTTACCGACGTAGTTTCGGTTCCCGTGGGATTACCAAACTCGCTGGTAATACAGGCCTTAGGAGATTCTTCCAAAACAAGTGTTGGTACGTAAGTACATGTTACTAACTTTGAAGATGACAATCATCCATAAATAAAAAATAAAAATATCTTTATTTTGCATAGACCATTTTAACGGCGCTTACAAAAGTCATACACTATTTAAAATATTTAAAGTGACCACACTGAGAAGAACCGGCAAGAAACTTAGGAAGGCTTTTTTTGATTGCCTATTTACAATTTAATATTATTTCAATTTGCCAGAAGATCATTTCCAGGCGTCCCTGTCCTGCAAATAGTCTTTAACGGAGTAATAACGTTTTTCACTTTTACGATATACACGATTATTTGAGCTGAACCAATGAACTACTATTGCAATTGCATTGTTTACATCGTCATAGCTAGATAGCATAGTCTTTTAATTTTAAGGTATCATCTGCAAACAAAACAATCCTATTCCTGTCCTCTACATAAAATGGTAAATCATTAATATAAATGAGGAACAAGAATGACCCAAGTATCGAGCCTAGCGGCACACCCATTATAACCATGGATCCTACAGAACGTGTACCATTAATATCGACCCTCTGTATTCTATTGTACAAATATGAAGACAGAAGGTCGAGAGCTTTGCCTCTTATTCCATGTTGGTGTAATTTTTTGCACAGCTTTCATGTTGAACGCAGTCACAAGCCTTGGATAGATCGCAGAATATACCTAATGTATCGTGCTTGTCTTCCCAGGCTTCATGAATACATTTTAATAACTCAAAACCAGCATCGGAAGTTGAGTTGAGCAATAAAAGCAGTTGTACTTGCCAATAATTAGGCTTGAAAAATTAAAAAAATTGATAGTAACAGAGCTACCTTTCTTTGAAAATTTTTGATAGTGTTACGTTCGTAGGGTGGGTACTTATAGGAGTTGCACTAATACCACAAATTATAAAACTAACACTTTAATAACTCTAAATAAAAACAGTAAAACCACTACTAATAATCGCCACTGAACACACTAAACACAAATTCTTCGCATAGATAATTGCATTGAAGCGCTCGTGGCCTCGCGGTCTCAGTGTTCTGTAAACGATCACTGAGTTACGCACACTATGGCTGGTCCTCGGATGGGTGACCACTTTGTGGCATTTACATTTTCGAGCGTTTCCGTGCTTCGGAAGGCACGTTAAGCCGTTGGTCCCGGTAGCCAGTAAAATGGCAGTCGTTAAGCCTGGTTGAAGGCCTTATGGGCGGCTTGAAAATTTCAACAGCAGGTAGCCACAACTTGCGTCTGTCTATTTCAACACGGCAATGGGCTCACCACCTATTACGTGGGACAGGAATCCACACGGTGAAAAGTGGGCAAATAATATGCCTCTGCCACCCCTTCGGGGATAAGGCGTGATGGATATTTATTTTATTTATTTATTTAGATAATTGCACTGTAACAGTATCGCACTATTTAGCTTCGATCACTTCGATTCGCACTGTTCGCTTCCTCAAAGAAGACTGTGCTGTAGCCGCGAGCTCGGCCCTTTATATACGCCTAGTAATGTTCTGGAATATTCGGGAGAATTCGTTCGGTACCTACAATCGGGTACATCTCTAGAATGTTCCACACGATACTAGTTGCTCCTTCGGTATGTGCCGGAAGGTTCTCGACCTATTGCTGTCCCTTCTGGTGCTATCTCTATCACATAGTTCTAGAATGTTCTAAGTGTAGCTATCTCTTTTTATAATAGTGCTATCCCTGTCTAATAGCTCTGGAATATTCTGAATGTAGCTCTCTCTTTCTAATACTGCTATCCTTGTCACTCTTTCATAAAATTACGCTTTATACTGAAGTGGGCTTCAAAGGCCCATAAGGGGTCCTGAAAACGCCTGAAAAAGTGTTTTCAGGTTAAGATGGCATGTGATAGAGGGTGGCCTGAAACGAACTGAAAACATGTTTCTGGGGTGAAATTTGGATAATTTGGTATGTGATAGAGCTTCCTCGGAAACGGCCTGAAACCGCTTTTCAGCCTGCTGAAAACGTTCCCAAGGCCCAGAAAATGACGTTTAAAGTTGTTCACTAGTCCGCCGGCGTAACAATAGAAAATATATATCTAATGTCAACAAACCATTATTATTAAAAATTATGTTCCTATCGAACAATTCAATTTTTTTGGAATATGATACCATGGTATGTAATTTCATATTTAATTTGTATCTTAAGTGATTTTCCTTGTGGCTCATAGTAGTGCTGTATGGCAAGGTGGACAAAATTACTTGCTTTACTTGCAGACTTGATAACTTATCAAAAAATTTAAAAAGTTTTTCGCTATTAATATTGCCTCTTCGACCAACCAGCACCACTATAGTAGACTGCATGCAGTGTGTACCAGTCATATAAAATCTATTATTTGAGAGTATGAAGCTCCTGGATATGTATGTTTTATTACAGAATGACCTAACTGTGATAAATAATGTCCAAAATTTTTACCTATTTCATCGCAATAGACTATGGTCTTTTCATCACTTTTTATTACCAACTTTTCTATTATAGATACCTCTCAAGTACTACTTGAACTTAATAATTATACTATTATCCACTCTGCACACAGTTTTAATTGGTGAAAATTCATCATTGCATACAATTCTTTCACAACTCAAGGGTGAGGAGGGAACATGGCCTGCGGATATCAATTGGTCATTTTGACAATGACATGATTCATTTTGATTGACATGAATTTACTAATTTACCTATGGCAACACCTGTTCCCTACTTTGTTTCTCATACAACCGTTTATCCTTACTTACGTCCTTAAAACTCCTTCATAGGGACACCTACGTGTTAAAAGGAACCCCAATGCGAAGTTTGGACTTCATAGCTCCGTTAGCTCCATGGATTTCGTGACTGATGAATCAGTTAATACAACCCCCTGTTTTACATCCTTATAGGTCAAGTTTTGCGAAACCGCGATACATGTGCCAATATCCCCAGCCCTAACCTTGGTCACTAACTCTACACTTACAGATCATCACGCGGTTTTACTAACATTACAACTAACGGTGCCTAGAAAAAGACAGATACATTGAAATTCAAGGATTAATATGAGACATCTTGAAAGAGACATACGTAATATTCAATTTGACCCCGTTTATGTGACTGACGATGCAAATATATCACTTAGTTATTTTATAAATTCAGTACAACAAGCTATTTTGAAAAATACACACACTACTACTACGCCGAAAAAGTATATGAACACCAAGCCCTGGATAACTCCAGGTCTCGTGCGTTGCATAAGGCACAGAGATAATTTACACCAAAAATCTAAAGTAGTAATCTAAGTACTCGGATACCCAGACGTGCGTGTATGAAGCGATTGATGAATCTCGAAGAAGCGAAAGAAGTATGCATGGATCGCGAAGCCTGGCGATCTGTCCTCTCTGACTACCCCGTCAGGGATACAGCGTGAAGATAGTTAGTTAGTTAAAAAATCTAAAGGAGCACCCAAAAATCAAACACTTTTAATATCTTATAAAAGATATAGGAACTTTTGTAATTATCAATTGAAAAAATTAAAAATAGAATATGAAAAAAACGAGTTACAAAAGGCTGGCAATAATAATAAGTTGGTATGGAAAGTAATCAAAAATAATACCTTCCATTTAAAAAACTGTGAACCAGCACTAGATCTATTATCAACAGTCCCAGTCCCTTCTGAAGCGATGAAAAAAGTAAACAATTTTATTGCTAACGTTGGTAAAAACCTCGCAGAAAAGGCACTCACTTTGTATAGATCATCCACCCGACCGACAGCTAAGTCTTTTTGTTCGGAGCTGAATTCTTTTGTTTTACTGGATACTGACTTAGGCGAAATTTTAAATATTATTAGTGGACTAAAAGATTCATGTGCTGTTGGGTGGGTTAACATCTCTAATGTTATAATCAAAAGATTTAAAAACATTCTCGCACCGCCTCTAACGCACATCTTTCAGCGTTTACGGACGGGCACATTCCCTAAATTGCTTAAAAAAGCTGTGATTATACCTATCCTTAAATCTGGAGACCCTAAAGATATAAATAACTACAGACCAATTTCATTACTAACGGGCCTATCTAAAGTATTAGAAAAAATAATAAACAACAGACTGAGAAAATATTTCAGACAATCAATTTGGTTTCCGGCTTGAAAGATCTACGGACCAAGCTGTACATCGAGTTACTAACTATATAACAAGTAATCTGGATAAGGGTATGCACACCATTGGGATTTTCCTAGACCTAGCGAAAGCTTTTGATACGGTTTCCTGTACTATTCTCTTGCGAAAGCTTGAGGCCCTTGGTATAAGAGGAACTCAACTGAAACTTTTCTCTGACTATCTTAGTGATCGTTATCAATGTGTGAGAATCGGCCAGTGGACAAGTGCTGAACAAAAAAGCACTTGTTATGGTTTTCCCCAGGGAAGCATTTTATCACCAACTCTATTTCTTATTTATATAAACGACCTTTGCAACCTAATACTACAAAATGGAGTCATAATGTCTTATGCTGATGATACCGCATTACTCTTCTCAGCTGATTCGCGTGATAACGCTTATACATTTGCTCAAAGAGGTTATAATATTGTGTCTAAGTGGCTTCAAGATCATTTACTAACACTGAACACTGATAAGAGTAAGTCCATAGTATTTAGAATGAGAAATATTAACTACGATTTTTCTAACCCAAGCCTTTACGCACATAATTATAGCAAATCTGATGACACTGCATGTACTTGCCCTGCTTTGCGAATTATAAACGAGGTAAAATATCTAGGTATTATTCTTGACACAAATCTAAATTTTAGTAAACATATTGATTTATTATGCAGTAGAGTACGTAAGCTAATTTATATATTTAAGAATTTACGCAATATTGCCGATTATACTCTTATAAAACAGGTGTACTTGGCCTTGTGTCAGTCTATGCTAACATATTGCATAACTTCCTGGGGCGGTGCGGCTAAAACTATCCTACTCCCTCTGGAACGTGCGCAAAGAGCCGTTTTAAAGGTAACCTTTCGCCCCTTCTTATTCCCTACACATACACTCTATAAAGCGTGTAATGTTCTAACTGTACGTCAATTATTTATTCTTCACGCTATACTTAAAAAGCACACTGAAGTTCCTCTCAGTACAATATCGAGTGATCGACGAAGAAAGGACATAGTTTGTGACAGATCAATGACCAAACATGCATTCGTAAATAGATTTTATATATTTTTAGTTTAATAGGTTATTGCATATATATACAACTAACTTTAAGGTTTGCAAAGTGATCCTGTCAAAATATCTGGGTGAACTAAATTATGATGACACAGAAAATATTCTAGAGATTTTGAGTTAAAATGAGTCTGTTATTGGTATTAAAATTTTCTTTAAGTATTTTATATTTTTTTCGATATTTTTAATTAAATTTTATTTTGATTTCAAGTCTAGGGCTAAATCAATTGTCCTGCCCTTACATATTGGTTAGTCAAGCGATGGTCTGAGACACAGGTTAATTCCTAGTTCAGACAAGGCAACTTATATATTCACTGCTGTACTAAGTCGAGTATTTTACCGCAGCTATTAAATTAAACATGTTACTTTATTATAATATATTTGTAACCAGAAACATGTGTACGTAAATTCATGTTTCTAAATTTGAAAATGACGAACTTCCATACAACCGTGTATCGCTTATTTACTTCCTTACCTACCTAGTCCGATAAATCTTAAAGATCAGAGGCTAGGTTAACCCTCGTCTAATTGAACATTGACTGTATTCGTCCGACACAGTATTCGCATTAATATTACTCCACAACGCATTTCATAACTGGTGGCCTACGACATGATAGCTACGTTTAGTACCGACGGAGCCTGTACTCACCTGACCGGCCAGGTTGCCCGGCAGCGCGTCGGGCGGCAGCTTGCCAGTGGCCAGCATGACGTCACGGAAGTTGAGCGGCGCGCAGTACACCGTGCACAGCTCCGTGCCGGGCGGCGGCGCCGACACGCGCGGCGCCTCCACCCAGCGCAGCGACGCCAGGTCTCCGCGCGTCAGCGTGTTCACGTACGCGTGCTCCACCTGCAGCTGCTGCGCGCGCACGTCGCCCAGCGGCACGTGCCGGTAGCTGCCCCACACGCCGCCGCGCAGCACGTTCACGGCCAGGTCGAGCGCCACCTGCGCCGCGTAAGCCGCCGCGTCCGGCGCGAACGGCTCTCGCGCGCCCGCGTCCGCGCCGGGCATGTAGTACAGGCGCAGCGCGTGGCCGCCCGGCTCGCCGCGCAGGCACGCGGCCAGCCCCAGCGCGCCGCTGTGCGCCGAGCGCGCCACCAGGTACACGCGCATCGTCTCGTGCTCGGCGCGCGCCATGGCCTCGCGCAGCGCGGGCACCCAGCCGAAGTCGCCGGCTTCCTCGTCCCCCAGCTCCACCACGGCATGCGCCGCGGGTGCCGGCGAGGCGCGCCGCAGCAGCACAAACTCGCTGCTGGCCGCCACCTGGCGCGCCAGCACGGCCAGCCCGGCGCGGGCCAGTGCGTCCCGCGCTGCGGGATCGTCCAGCGCGCGGCGCGGCTCCTCCAGCAGCAGCATGCCGCCGGCGGCCAGCGCGCCCGCCAGCGCTAGCAGCGCCGCGGGCCCGTGCCGCGCCAGCACGTCGGCCGCCAGCACCAGCTGCCACTCGGCGTCGAGCGGCGCCGCCACGCCGTCGCGGGCCAGCAGCCGCGCGCCGAGCTCCTCGCACGCGGCCGAGTAGGGCTCGGGGACGGCGCCCGCGGCCAGCGCGGCTTCCACGCGCACCTGCGGCTCGGCCTCCAGGATCTGCACGGCCACGGGTGCGAGCAGGGCCTCCGGCGGCCGATCCAGTGCCGCCTCGACGATTTTCAGTTTGAGCGCACCCAAGTTCTCGAGCACCACCTGCAGACTCACGATGAGCGCGTCGCGTTTCGAACGCGACGTATCCTCCGTCGACACCGTGGCGTTGTCGTACGGCATGAACACGTATTTCTCGAGCTTGGGCGCGGCCTGCGCGTTGATTCGTCGCGGCGCCAGGCTTGTCTTGAGCCCCCGCAACTCGACGCCGCCGGCGCTGTAGGTATCTATATCGCGATACCTGCGAACGGGCACGGAGCTATCCTCGCCCGGCGTCGGCTGCGCTCGAGGGTCGATGAGAGCTCGCTGCAGACGCGTCGGTAAATAGAGTTCGCGCGTGTCCGTTCCGATGAGGCCGAATTGAAGCATCGTATCCATAAATGAAATCCAGTTTCCGTTCCAGGCGAGTTCGCCGACGTTACCGCGCGCGTCGGAGGAACGAATTCCGCGAAAAACGCCACTGTAGAAGTAACCACGCAGGCGCAACTCTTTGTAGATATCGTCGGCGTCCAGCGGTAGCAACTCGGGGTCGGATTCGACCGCGGCCGGCTCGTCGGCCAGGTCCAGGCGCTCCGCCCGCGCGTCCTCGACGAGCCGCACGCGACCCGTCACCACGAGCGCGCCGCCCTCGCACACCTCGAACTCGCCCGCGCCGCTCAACACATTGACGAGGAACCGTACGGGCGCGTCGCGCGACACGATGGTTGCTCGTCGAAATTGAACGTTCTCCAGTACGATCGGCGTGTCCTCCAATTTTCTATTGTTTAACTTGGCCATCGTTTCCCAGACGAGAGTCTACGACAAAGGAGAGAGAATGAAATAATATGTGACCTAAGGTGAGTGCGCGGCGGCGAGAGGCGGTGGGCGCGTACCAGATATCCGGTGGCGGGGAAGAGCAGGCGGCCGTCGATGTCGTGTCCGGCGAGGAAGGCGTGCGGCGCGCGCGCCAGGTCCAGCTCGAGCGCGTGCTCGCCCGAGCGCGGCGCGCCGAAGTGCGCCACGGCCCAGGGCTGGCGGTGGTCCCACAGCACGTGCGCGGCCAGCGAGGGCGTGCCGCGCGCCACGGGCAGGCGCGGCACGGCGTACAGGCGCGCCACGTGCGGCTGCGCGCCCGCGCCGTGCGCGCGGCCCACGGCGCGCAGCAGGTGCAGCAGCGCGTCGGGCGCGTCGCGGCGCACCAGCGGCACGTGCGCGGCCGGCGCGGGCAGCGCGCGCCGCAGCACCGCCTGCAGCAGCGCGTGCGGCGCCAGCTCCAGCAGCAGCGCGCGCGCCGGCACGCGCCGCAGCGCCTCCACCAGCCGCACCGGCGACAGCAGGTTGTTCACGTGGTACGCCGCCGAGCTCAGCCGCGCTGCACACACCACACGCGCTATGTAGCCACGAGCACGGTGCGGCCGCACGCTCGCCGCGAGCCTACTCACCGATGTCGGAGTCCCACTTGTCCTCGGTCAGCGACGAGGACACCCAGCGGGCGCTGCGCGGCCTGGGCTCGGGGATGACGCGCTCCAGGCTCCTGCGCAGCAGCAGCGCGGCGTCGGCGATGTACTCGCTGTGGAAGGCTACGCCCGAGCTGTTGACCAGGCGCGCGAACACGCCCTCGGCCGCCAGCTGCGCCACGAAGCTCTCCACGACGGCCGCGGGGCCCGACACGGTGACGTTGTCGGGCGCGTTGTGGCACGCCGGCACCACGCCGGGCGGGCAGCGCGCCTCGCACTGCTCCCACGAGAGCCCCACGGCCGCCATGGCGCCCGGCGGCAGCGCCGCGTCCACGATGCTGCGGCCGCGCCAGTACGCCGCCAGCACGGCCTGCTCCGCCGTCAGCGTGTCGTCCGCGTACGCGCAACCTGCGATACGACATTCACCTCGTTAGTCGCTCCCGCTCGAGGAGTTCCACAGCGAGACGTTTAAACGTTTTATTCGTACGCACCGATCTCCCCGACGGAGTGCCCCACTATACCGTCGGGATGAATCTCGAGAGCTCGTAGAACGTCCACGAGCGCGACCTGTATCGCCGCGATCGACACGAACGAATTTATGACGTCGTCGAACGCCGCACCCTGCGCCTCCGTCACGAGGTGAAGCAGGTCGATGTCGTACGGCCGCAGCGCCGCGGCCGAGCGCTCGACGCTGGCCGCGAACACGGGTAGTCGCATTAGATCGCGCCCCATGCCGGGCCACTGCGATCCCATGCCGGAAAAAACGAACCAGATCGGGCGCGGCTCTCCGCCCTCCATCTCCTGTGAAAATCGTACCATCAGAGCGTTCCGAAGCACGAGTGTATCTGGACACACCGATGTAAGTACAGAGTTTAACTCACAAAGTACTCCTCGAGCGGCGGGTCGGCGAGCAGGGCGAAGCCGCGCGCGGGGTGGCCCACCACGTTGTGTCGGTGCACGCAGGCCAGCAGCGCGTGCAGGTCGGCGTCGTCGGCGCGCGCCGCGGCCAGCGCCAGCAGGCGGCGCACGGCGGCCTCGTGGCGCCCCGACGCCAGCACGAGGCGCGGCGGCGCCGGCGCGGCGCGCGGCGCGGGCACCGACGCGGCCGCCGGCGACTCGAGGATGACGTGCGCGTTGGCGCCGCCGAACCCGAACGAGTTGATGGCCACGAGCCCGCCGTCCCACGCCGTGTTGCTGTCCACCACCTGCACCGACACCGATACACCTGTGATACCTGAGGCGGAGCAGACGATGGGGCGGACCGGACTATTTCACCGCGGACGAAACCGGAATCCTATACGACGCGACGACAACGGTCGAAAACCAAAAAAGTTGTACAGTTTAATTACCTACTTGTAAATATTTCAAAATTTCGGTCGGAGCTGAAACAATGGCAGATTCGGTTTCGGTAGAAAAACCTGTTTCGGTCCGACACTACTATTTATTTTACGAAACTGAATTTCTTCAAAAACTTACCTTGATCCTGCCGTCGCTGAGAGCCGGTATATCCGGGTTGGGAGATTTGTAGTGTAAGTTCTGTGGGATGACCCCTCTCTCCATAGCCACCAGGACTTTAGCGATGGAACATAGGCCCGAGGCTGGCTCCGAATGGCCCATGTTTGACTTGACGGAGCCCACCAGCAGCGGCCCCTTGCGTCCCGGACAGAATACGTCGGCTATAGCGTTCACCTCCTGCGGGTCTCCCACCTGTCGCCATAACAATTTTGTCCCTAATAATGAAAATCGTCGGGGAAGTGAAAGTAGGTGATATTATTTGACCGTAGTGCCGCTCACCTTGGTGCCGGTGCCGTGGGCCTCGACGTAGGCCACGTCGCTGGGCCGCAGGCCCGCCTCGGCGAAGGTCTCCTCGACGAGCCGGCGCTGCATGTCCCCCGAGGGGAACGTGATGCCCTGCTCCTTGTAGCCGTCCACGTTGGTGCGCGCGCCGCGCAGCGTGGCGTACAGCCGCCGCGCCGCTCCGCGCCGCTGCAGCAGCACGGCCACGGCCGCCTCCGAGCGCACGTAGCCGCGCCCGGCCGCGTCGAACGCGGCGCAGCGGCCCTCCGGCGACAGCATGCTGAGCCGGTGGAAATTTAGCGAGTTGGCGGGCTTGAGGCACAGGTTGGTACCGGCCACCACGGCGGCGTCGCAGTGGCCCGCGCGAATTGCGGCCGCGGCCTGCGCCAGCGCGTACAGGGAGCTGGAGCACGCCGTGTCCACCGCGAACGATGGACCCTTCAAGTCGAACGTGTACGACAATCTGTTGGCGAACATGGCACGGCAGCATCCGGTGAGTGCATAGCCGTTGATTTTGTCGGTATCTTCGGTCCATTTCTCGTCGGTTTCAGAATTTGATACACCTACATAGACGCCGGTGCGCGACCCACGCAACTCCACAGGGTTGTAGCCGGCGTCCACGATCACCTCATGTGTCAGCTCCAGGAGAAGGCGCAGTTGTGGATCCAGCAGATGAGCCTGCTTTGGGTTTACACCGAAGAATGTGGCGTCGAAATGCGCTAAGTCCTTCAGCTTGCCGCTACGCTCCGGAAGCCCGTGAAGCCCTGGAACAATATTTTTATAACATTTGTACTATCAAACTGGTCAAGTTTTCGGATTTTTTTACTAAATGACTTAGGTTGATGGCAAAAGGCTTAGATTATAAACTCGACTGAAAACTCTTGACCAAAGGTCGACAGGAACTTTTAAAAAATATGGTGTCGATTCATCCACTGCACAATAGCGGATAAGTAATCTTCAATGATTAGTTCAGAATATTTGCAATTAAAATACATTTCTTTCTAAATAGATTTGAAGCGCTCGTGGCCCCGCGGTCTCAGTGTTCGGTAAACGATCACTGAGGTGCGCAACTTTCACTATGGCTGGTCGTCGGATGGGTGACCACTTTGTGGCATTTACATTTGCGAGCGTTTCCGTGCTTCGGAAGGCACGTTAAGCCGTTGGTCCCGGTTGCCAGTAAAATGGCAGTCGTTAAGCCTGGTTGAAGGCCTTATAGGCGGCTTAATAAATTTCAACAGCAGGTAGCCACAACCTGCGTCTGTCTATTTAAACACGGCAATGGGCTCACCACCTATTACGTGGGACAGAAATCCACACGGTGAAAAGTGGGCATATAATATGCCTCTGCCACCCCTTCGGGGATAAGGCGTGATGGATATATATATCTAAATAGATACAACATATGTAATGTTGCAAAAAATCTAATAAAGATAACTCGAGAAGCTTCTGGACCTTCGTAAAGAATCGGTTTTAATACGAGTGCAATTCCTGGTACACTCAGTTATGAAAACATTTCATTTTCTACGGGAGAATCCATTTCTTCCTTTTTTTAGGTCAAATTTTCTTCATCGTGGCGATGCCGCCTGTAATATGGTTACTCCGATTTAGGACTCAGTATTATCTGACCCAGTCGCTGAGGTATTCATGGTATTGAGGTGAGTCTGGTGCTGATAACATATCTATATCATAGTTGTCGTTTATACAGATTATAGCAAAGCCTTTAATAGAATAGATAATATCTTAAGGAGAACATTTTGAGAAATTAAAATATGTCAATATTTTGGGAAATAAATTTTCTGAAAATGCAACTTTATGCGAATTCAACTCAATGGTCCTGAAGGGTAATATCGAATGAAAATGAATTTAACATAATCTGCATATAGTCTTGTTAAATTTATCATACAGTTTGGACAAACCGTTTGATATATTAATAAATAAACAGACTCAAAGCTAAAACATATGATTTACCCATTTTGCGTCCATAAAATCCAGATTGCGACCAACTGTGGGCCAGTTTGCGTCCACCAACTTAGAAGAGATAAATATAAAAGATAAGTAATTTAATCTTAAAAAAAAATTGAGATTGTAGGTGAAGTTTTGTGGACACGTACTAAGCGCAAGAGCTTAGTACCTGTCTTACAGCTCCCGGGTGGAGTAGAACAGATCCACAAGAGCACAGTGTGTGGATCAGGAGAAGACACTTTATGCACCTGAGTAAAATGTGGACACAATCTTTTCTAAGGTCTCACTCACCTATAGGTACAGTTTATCGAAGTATGATTTTGAACATCCGTATATATTTCTAGTATCGTTATAGTGGACGCAAAGAGGCCATTACAATGTGCATGTTAATAATGATGGAATCAATATAAAACTAATAATGTTTGTCATGATTTGTTATATTATAAAAACCATCCTAGTTAGAATTAGATAAACCAGCTCGAGTACATTGCGGACGCAATGTGGTTAATGTATAAATTTGGTGGTGTAGTTCGCGTCCAGCGTTATTTTAACTGATACTCAAATGAAATTTGAGCACAAACATCATGACTTTATTACCTATATGGTTCATAGTTAAGGTTTAAAAACAACAATGTATCCAGATTTGAAATAAAGCCATTAAAACCTTCCCGTGAAAAGCGCTGCTGGCTCACAAATATTTTTGCAAAATTTCATACGACCGTAAGCATTTGTGTCGTACAAAATTTTTGTATTTATTCTACGAAATGGTGGTAACGGAAACGCGCACAAAGCTTTTATTTATATGTATATACCTACCACATATCTAAGCTTTCATAGAAATGCCGTTCATTTTTGTTAGTGACTCGGTACCTATGGTTTTTCCCACTGTTGAGGAGTGCCCCATCATTGCCCAGAGGAGGCTACATTACCCTACATATAGACAATATTGATATAGGTACAGGTACAGTTTATAATTCTGTGTTTAACAGCGAGCAGCGAGTGTGTGTGCGCTTCCGTCCCCGCCATGACGTCACACTCGATAATGATCCAACGCAAACACATTTTGAATGTTTACTATATTCCAGCGAGAGTGACATCACGACAAGTTTTGGCGAATGTGTTCATTGTTGTCGAGATAAGCAGCGCGGTCGATGACGCACCGCACAGAGCATCACGCCACCGTCCGCCACGCACAGAGCTCACCTTCTGCGTCGCTTCGAGTCGAGCTCGGGCCACTCACTCACAGTCCTGTGCTAGGCGCGCGGCGCGGCGGCAACAGCGCTCGTCCCACGCGCTTCCTTACTAACTCAACACCACCTCAGTCACCACAGAACAATTACACTAATCTTTCATTTACACGTAGGTTAACAGTAGCACTATAACTTGGTAGAACCGATGCGTGTGCGTGGTCAGCCAACGTCGTCGCCGTCGTTCGCCTTGTATTATTGTTTAAGTTCTGTCAACTTTAATCGCCAAGTATTAGCGCGGTCCCCGACTCCGCTTACTCATATAACAGGCAGTTATTTCCTAAGACTTCAATATAATATCTACCACAGCACTGAGAAAGGCATGTTGCCGATTATTCGAGTTAAGTTTATGTTAGGGTTGTGTTATTGTCTTAAATTACATTGCAATGCTCGGACATGAAATGCAGACCTATTAATAACCTCCTATATAAACCTTCAATAACCTTCACCAACCTCCTCTTCTACACCTTTAACCTTTTTCTAAACAAATAGGTATGTCGTATCTGATCTGAACGAATTTTAGTACATGCAACCCCACTACGCTGATTGATCTTTCTTTCTTTCTTTCTTTCTATATAAAGAACTGGCAAACAATAATTGTCACAGACAACGTTTTGTTTATTCTTTATTATTATTTATTGAGAATCGCCTTTGGTCTGTTTTTGGTTCGGTCGCCGCGCGGCCACTCCGCTGTTGAGAGATGTCGTCTAAACGGACTCGGTTTAACCAAACATTCTTACCGAACCGAAGGCACGTTTGACAAATTCGGTCATCGGTTCTTCTACAGAACTATCCCGCCCATTGCCACTTTTAAGCGCTTACTTTGCCAGCTATGTATTTCGACTATTCTGGTTCTCTGACGAATAACCCGTTTCGGAGTTTCTCCCTCAAAGAGACTTCAAGCACAAAGACTATAAAAATAATTGAATTTAATTAATTGACTCTTCAAGCAAAGCTCGTGCCATAGCTCGTTCGGCAACTTTTAGGGCATGGTCTAGTAAGAGTCCACGTCGTCACCGTAGGTCATAACCAGTAGAACGCACTTTCGTCCTCAGGCATTGCCGTGCAGGCCACTAGAAAACTCGTCGCAGTTTGCTGAATGCTGCCCAGCTCAAGCGTATCGTTCTGGCGACATCCTTATCCAGGTTATCTTTGCCAAGTTACATAACCTGCCCAAGGTATATTCCTGGACAACTTCGAGTCCTTAGACCTATATTGAAACCGGGCATGACGTGCTTATTAAACATGACCGTGGTTTTATCCATGTTCATGCCGAAACAAACACGTCGAGACGCTCCGTTTAGACTGTGCAGCATCCCGCTGAACTGTTCTGGCGTTTCCGCTACTAAAACGTCTCGTCGGCAAACCGAATATGTAAAATGTATTACTATTTTATTATTTACGCCCCATCCCTCCCAGTCCAGATTGTTAAAGGCATCATAAGGCACGTTGGTGAAGAGCTTAGGGGATATAACATTGCCCGGTCGCACCCCTCTACGCAGCTCAACGGGGTTGGTCTTTTAGTCTTAGAGCTGGATTGTCATGGTAGCAGGTTTCGACAGAGTGGAAGGCTTTGTCGTAGACTACAAGTCGTAGTCCAAAAAAACCATACACAGACTGTACTCTTTGTACAATCTACCGAACAGTGTGAATGTGCTCTAGAACACTAAAGCCTTTTCGAAACTCGGAGACTATCCATTATACTTAGATTTATGATGCTTCTTTTTGACATCAAGCACATGAAATGAAATGAAAATGTACAACTAGTTTATTCTCACACATGCCGTAGTCCAATCGCAAGGACTGCCATGCTCACTGTGTGATAGTCATGCACCGAGCCGAGCACCCCACCCGGAAGCTCTAAGACCTCGCAACCTTTGCTCTTGGTCTCTATCAAACACACTCTCTCTTTTCTAATTTCAACACAGACCAACCCCCAATTTCAACACAGACCAACCCCCAATTTCAACACAGACCAACCCCCAATTTCAACACAGACAGACCCCCAATTTCAATCAATTCGTTTTCGAATATCTTATCTTACTACTACCTCTGTGGCGCGGTGGGAGTGCATCCGACTGCAAGAGGCAAGAGGTTATATTCCCGCCCAGGATAAAACTTTGTGTGATGAGTACGATGGTTTATTCTGTGTCGGGGATTATTTATCCATAATATGTAAATGTTTATAAATTTATAAGTATGTTTATCAGTTGTCTGGTTACCATAGTACAAGCTCTGCTTACATTGGAATCAGATGGCGTTGTGTGAGTTGTCCCAACGATATTTATTTATGTATTATTTATTTATCTTTCATTCCACTCCTAAGAGTCCTCACAACTAGCACAAAACTTATGGTAATCTAATTGGCAATTGGGCCTCCACTGCAGACAATTCACGCCTGCCTTATGTAGAAAGAACATCATCATCCGAGCGACTGCCCCATTTGTCTCTCACGGCGCTCGGGGTCCTCGCTCCAAGTTAAACTATAGTAAAATAAGGGTAACTCCAAAATGGGCTATTCGGTTTGCATTGAAATGTACATAATGACTAGAGATTAAATAAAGACGGCGTCTACCACTTTAACATACTTACTAAGATAAGAAGACTCTAAATTTAAAAACATTTATTACCAAATATTAAATAAATGTCCAGGAAATATTTCAAATAAATTTGTGAAAACACAGTAGTCTCAGCAGTATCCAACCCTGATCCATTAAGTCACCCATTGGTGTTGACTACCTCGTGGCGTGTGGCGGTGGCGCAGTGGTAGTGTTTGCGACTGCCGCGACTGAGGTACGATTCCCGGGTCGAAAAAATAATTATTTTTCCGACCCAAATGATTCACAAATGTTTGTTTCGGGGTCTCATGCGGAGAGAAAACACTTGATCCATGCAACCTCTTCCACGTCGAAATCCGCATTGAGCCTCCCATAAATACCTTTCAGACTTTTCTTGCATTCGTGCCGTTATAACCTTTGTATAGACCTTACTAGCTAAGCTGACCAAGCTGATCGCCCTGTAGCTGGAGCAGTTTAGGCGCGAGCCTTTCCCTTTGTAAATAGGTACTACAACTGCTACTCGCCAGTCATCTGGGACCTCACCCGTCCGCCAGCACAAGTTGCATAACAGACATAGTGTGTCCCAGACACGCGACCCAGCATACTTGATCATCTCAGCAGTAACTCTGTCTTTTCCCGCAGCCTTACCACATTTCATACTTATTATCGCTTGTTCTATTTCTTTCATACTAATGACTTCAATGACATCGGGATCCGGAGCATCGAAGTGAGCTCCACTTCCCGATGTGGCATCTCTGTCTTTTCTTGCATACATCTTTCCATAATATTCACTCCATCTCTGCAGAACGTCAGTTTGGCCTGTTAGGACGTCATTGTTAACACTAAGCACTTTATTCATACTGCAGATTGCTGAACAACTCCGGGTCTTGCCTACCTCTTTCCAGAAGAGCTTGGCATTATCCCGGAAATTGGACGACAACCTTTCATTCGCTTTCATTCTGCACCTTTCACGAGCTTCTTCTATCAGTGCCTTCGTGTTAACTTTTTGCAGCTTGTATCTCTCTTTCATATTAAAATCATTTCGCTAGGCTAAGTAGTCTAACCATGCTTTCTTCTTCATTCGAACTGCTTCTTTCTCTTCCTCATTCCACCATGCGTCACGCTTATTACTACTGCCTCTTCTCGTTTCTCCACACACTTCCACAGCGGCATTTACCATACTATCCCTAAGGTTCTGCCATACACTTTCCACATTCTCACTACTAACATTGACGTCGTCAAGCTTTTCGGCTACCCTTTCTTAATATTTGTCCCTAATGGATGCATCATGCAACTTCCAGCTATTGATGCTATGAGTCGGCTCAGGTTCAGAACACTCGGTACGATGACTCCAACCCGTGAACAGACCCCTTATCCTAGTTATTACTAGGTAGTGGTCTGATCCCAGCTCAGCGCCTCGATAAACCCTTGTGTTCATCACCTGTTTACGGAGCCGACTATCCATTAGGAATAGATCTATCATGCTTCTCTTTGACTTACATCTCCTCGTATACATATGAATTTGTTTGTGGTTGAAAGTCGAACTAAAGTTGGTGATATCATAAATAGCACTTTATTTGTATCTGATGTCAGTAAAATTCATTTTATATAATAAAATTGCACAATACGTGAAAAATGTACATAAACAGTCGAATGTAAATTCATGCCGACTAACTTGATGATTGAACTGCCTATGTACATTTTTCACGTTACAACGTTTTAAAAGTTTTCACGTTTCAAACGATTACTAAAATTAATAAACGACCCACTAAAACTTTCTAAATTTTGTGTCTCGTTAAATTTGTATCTGACATCACTAAAATTCATTTTATGTGATAAAATTCAACAAAAAGTGAAAAATATACATAGACAGTTCAATCACTAAGTTATTTGGCATGTAAATACATGTTTTGTTGAATTTTATCACATAAAAGGGATTTTAGTGATGTCAGATACAAATTTTGTGCTGTTTATAATATCACCAAGTTTAGTTCAACGTAATAACAGAATAGCATTTGGCAATCTCTTAATAAAAAAAAAAATTAGAGAAATTTAGTTTAGTGGTTTCAACAACAGAATTAGCACCATTGGGACATACAGCCAATTATGGAATAACATTCTTTAAACAAATAGGATAAATGGGCAGTCTCGACTAATCTATGGTGACAATATGGTGTACGCGCTATTTATAATTTGGGCCCCAGAGTTTCTCTCCGAGAAAAATTCAAAGAAGTAAATATTCTAACCGTACCATCGCAATACATTTTTGCCAATCTTATGTATGTCCAGAAAAATCTATCACAGTTTTCTAAACTCTGTGATAAACATAATATAAACACTAGAAATAAAAATAATCTTTCAGTCCACCACAGTCGACTACATAAGATTGGCTATTCTTTCCAGGGTAACTGTATACGCTTTTACAACAAGCTTCCCTGTGACCTGAGAAATTTACCTTTAAATAAATTTAAAAAGTTTATTAAAAACAAGCTTTGTGAAAAAGGTTTTTACTCCGTTACAGACTATTTGCAGGACAGGGACGCCTGGAAATGATCTGCTGGCAAAGTGAAATAATATTAAATTGTAAATAGGCCATCAAAAAAAAGCCTTCCTAAGTTTCTTGCCGGTTCTTCTGAGGTGGGCCGCGTTCCGAACCGGTGGTCGCTTTAAATATTTTAAATAGTGTATGACATTTTGTAAGCGCCGTTAAAATTGTCTATGCAAAATAAATATATTTTTATTTTATTTATATTTTATTTTAAAATAAATCAAAAAATACTAACAAATAACAGAGTTCTCTGTGTACACGTTTGTGAGTGTGTGTGTGTGTGTGTTTGTTTGTGTGTGTGTGTGTTAAGTGTGTGTGTGCGCGGGCGTGTGTGTGTGTGTGTGTTACGCACCCCTAATCTATGAGGAACGCTGAGTCAACGATAACCTCAATAAACATCGCATACGACACTTGAAGGCATGAGGTGCAACATCAGTACAACGTGAACATTGCGCAAGGCGCGTGTAAGCATGAGGTGCAGCATCAGCAGAACGTGCGTCGCTGCGACGAAATCCGACCTTTCATTAAACATAGCAAATAATTTAAATTCATACTTGTTTCCCACTTTGAAGCATTATCATTGTTCTAAGTAGCTATAATTTTATTTTGTAAAATTACTTTATAATTAAATTTAATCAGAAAAAAATTGTTTTTTTTTGGGACCTCCGGTTGCAGCTAACGTAATTTGTGTGTGTGTGTGTGTGTGTGTGTGTGTACGTTGTTTAGACTTGGCATATATTTTTTACGTTACTTTACTATTTAGTATCTGCAATACTTCCCTTTTCAAACTTTGCGTGCTGCTATTGAAAATGTCAACGGCCTCGAATGATATATTATTATTTCGATGAATATGATTAACAAGCGAATTATACGTATAATTTGTTTTACTAAGGGATACGGCAAATAAATTTGTATGTCTTGTTCTGGTTTTAGGGCAACATCATCATCATACTCTTGCCCTTGTCCCAATTTACTTGGGGTCACCGACCCATGCAGTATGTTTTCTTCTTCCATTCATCCCTGTTATTCGACATCTGATCATTCACTCCTTTCAAATTCATATCATTCCTTACACAGTCCATCCATTTTTTCTTTGGCCTTCCTCTAGCTCTCTATCCATCAACTTTCATATTCGCGGTTCTTTTAGTGACATGACTTTCATTCCTTCTCATCACATGCCCATACCAAGACAAACGGTATCCTCTCATTTTTTCAGTCACAGGCGCCACTCTCAAACTCCCTCTTATAGTATACTCATTTCGTATTTTATCCATTCTAGTCACACCACACATCCACCTTAACATTCTCATTTATTTCTTTCCTAACAGAAACAAATAAATATTCAGAAACAATACAAGACAGACAAGGCCTGTCAAGGTGTCGATCAAAGTGTTCCTTCCTCCCCATCGAAGTCACCCGGTAAGGTTCCATAAGGCAGGCCCGCATTGTCGCGGTGTAGGTATGGCAATGCCTATTAATAATGCCGCTCAGAGCGAGAGACAGGCCAGTCATGTTTGTGATCATGAGAAGCATCTACTAGTCACTTTGCGATGTCTATACAAAGTGAACTAGCACTTGGGGCACGAGCTCAGTGTCGCGACACCAAACGGCTCAAAAATTACAAAGTAAATTTTTAAAAAGTGATTTTACCTAATTGACGCATTGGTAGGTAGTTGTATTATTCAAGAGGTTCCCTTTGGTTAATATCTTTTAGTTGATATTGTGTTTTGTTCTTACTTATTTCCCATGAACTGATAACACTAAATAATGGCTCAATGAGTGCGCCGGTACCAAGATTATACAGATTGGATTTGATTGCGCGAGAGATTGACGTCACGTGAATGACAGCTCAATACTTTTGTGCGATTATTTATGGGCCATATCCAAGATCAACAGACTGTTTCCAGTGTGCCAAGTATATCTACTTAGAAATAGTAATTAAATTAGAAGCGCTCGTGGCCCTGCTAACTCAGTGTTCTGTAAACGATCACTGCGTTAAGCAACTTTAGCTATAGGGTACCTACACGATGATGCGATCGGTACTTTAGATGCAATAAATACATTGGTAACTGATGTAGTAATGAAATTAAATGAAAAGTTGAGAGTGGTAGGGATATTTGTAGATCTCACTTCCGCGTTTGACACTATTGACTACGAACTATTATTTTACAAACTGGAATATTATGGAGTCCGAGGTAACGCCCAAAAATTGATGGTATCCTACTTATGTAATGGATGTATGTGGAAATAAAAAATATAGACAAAAACAAACATGAAGTGGCATATACATCCAAAAAAAACATAAAATGTGGTGTGCCTCAAGGATCGATATTGGGTCCTATATTGTTTATAATATTCACAAATGATCTAATGTATTACATGCATAATTACCAGCTTGATGCCTACCTTGTTGTTTTTGCGGACGACTCAAACATAATAACTAACATACATACATACATACATATTGTCACGCCTTTATCCACGAAGGGGTAGGTAGAGGCATATTAAACGCCCACATTTCACCATAATAATAGGAGAAAAAAATGGAGAACACAAAAGGGTCAAAATATTACTATCAAATACAGCTAAAATTGGAGCGTTGTTCATGTACATTACATTAGTTTTTATTTCACTTCAATACATGCAGTATTTCCGAAGTTATAACGACGAGAAGTTATAGCCCTTTTTTGAATTTCCAAGATTAGGCGCGCTCATTATGACGTCACTAAGTAGCACTGACTGCGACAAGGTGCGGCGCGGCGTTCGGGTGCGAACGAGAGCGCGACTGTTGAATGCGTAGTGTTGTGACGTATGCAGTCACCTGCGTTATACGCACTTTGATCGTAAATATTTCAGCCATTGTTTGAAATATAAAAGGTTTATAGCTAATAATTTAATATTAAATCCTAGCAAAACCAATATTGTCTTATTTAAAACAACAGGTCGGAGCAATGAAAATATTACTTTTTAAAATGAGTGGTTGGAAAATTTATCCAGTAGATAGTGCAATTTTTTTGGAAATACAAATTGATTCGCAAATAAATTGGAACCAAGAACTGGATGCCATAGATGCATCAGCGTGTTATGGGCTTAGGAGTCCTCGAGATGAATTAAATATAGAACAAAAACAAGCTAGTTCCACCAAGTGCCATCAATCAACAGTATAAATTATTTTAAGGAGTATAAATGTTGGCTATATTTATTTATTTAGAAATACATAAGTATGTTTATCAGTTGTCTAAACTTGTCTAGATCCTATATCTTAAGTGACCCACAAAATTTATTATTTATATACAAGTATCGACTCCTCCGATGTCACTAGCATTTTACTAGTTTCTAATGATCATCCTCTTTGTCCAGCCTTCTGTGTCAGACTCGCCAAAGTAATTCATGTTGTGTATAAACTTAAAATGAATAAATATGCTGCAGTGCTAATGTAGAATCACAACAGGAGGAGTTAATCGTGTTCGATAGATTCGTATATAGAACTGACACTTGGTTGATTTCATGACAATATTATAAGATGACAATTATTAATAAAAAATTAATAAGCCCCAAACCAAGAACAAGTTCAGACTCAGACTGATCTAATAACCCTAATTATCATCTCTTCATCAATGTCAGGGCGCGCTCTTAGACAGACATACTCAGATTTAGCTTATAAAACCCCTCTTTTTTCCGTCAGGGGTTAATAATAATAGTAAGCATCTATTTCTCAAAAATATTAAGTTGATAAAATTAAAATTACATAAATTATACAATAACTACAAAGCAAATTGATTAGAAGATTACATGCATTAAGATATTTAGATGCATTATTACAGTATACATTTAATTTAATTACATATATTTAAAATAAAATACCCGGCGCAAACGTGCCCATCACACTCGCTGCGTTTCCACGCTGGATTCGCAATCCATCCGATTCCAATCCATCTCAGATGGCCAGCCTCTGCACCAAGAACGATCCGGATCGAGAGTCACCAGTAAATTCTATGAGCCTCTGTCCAATTTCTTTTACAAACACTTTAGCGACCTTGCCCCAGCACCCCAGGGTCTCAACCGCCACTGGCACAAATTGGTATAGTGGCTCCAAATCGGCGTATTTAAGCCTCTTTTTTAAACTCGCGTCTTCCGCTGCGGCAGACGGGGAGTGAACGGTGCGACTAAGGTGGCTGGCAGCGACCGTGCTGACGCAAGTTGCATCCCATATTAGGCACCTGCCGTTGGTCCAGGGTATCAAAGTCAGCCCATCTGGCCTCTTACCGTCTGACCTACTCAGACCTGGAGGCTCAAGCACGCAAGGGACTTTCGCTGAGATAAGGGCCCTGCGAATAATATCGTTGAGGGCGTGGTGTCGCGGAAACCTTCCAGTGCACCGCCGACAACTCAAAGCATGATGACCATCTGATTCCACAATGGAACCGCAGGTGCATTTATGACGTTCACACACCCTACAGTCCAGGCGCAAAGCTACTGCCACACGCAAAGAGTCGCCGTCTAACAGGGTTCCCAGGTGGGGTGAAGGTAACGCTTGTAACCACGCCCCAGACTCAGGCTGCGACACAGCCCGCAGTCTAGCTTTATCAGCCCCAGTAGCGCTCTCTAATAATTGATCCTGGAGTCGTCATCGAAGAAAAGGTTGGATGGAAATCTATAGACTTGATGAATAAAAGGGTAGAGAGAAGGAATTCTTTCCCAGACCTCAATCCAAAGAACATCTCTCTCCAAGGTATTAAACGCGTTGCGAATATCCAGCTTCAACACAATTGAGTCTTCGTTCCCCGGGTCCATGACGAATGCTCGCGTGGCGTGGATGGCGGCCTCGCATCCTAGGTGCGTTCCGAAGCCCAATTGGTGTGGCTGCAGGTATCCGGCCATTTCCTCTCTGACGGCGCTGCAACCCAATTTGGCTGTCAAGCGGCGAAAAACGCTACCCACCGCTATTGGTCTTAAACCGCCATCTTTTTTGGCTAAAGCAAAGAAGAAGGCTCCACACATATAGGGACACACCAGAGGGTTCAACTGACCACTGAGTAAAAAATTCACCAGCCTCGCCAAACATCCCAAGAGGCGCCTACCGTTCTCCCCCGCCGACACAGATGTTAATTCTTTAAGATGTCCCGGTCGGATCCCGTCCAAACCCGCAGCTGACCCCGCACAAAAAGAACCAACTGCAGAAACCACGTCTACTATAGTGACTGTCGCCGGATTAAATGGTAAACCCGGATCAGGAGGAAAATAGAGCGGACGTGAAGGACTCGGATGCTTAAGCTTTAAAGTGGCCAACGTGTCGCGATCTCGCGGTGCAAAGGAATCGTTAGACATCAAGAGCCGGACGGCGCCCCTCAAATCGCCCTCAAATACCTTCGATTCAATATTTTTACTAATAGTGCGAGTACCGGTAGCCGCCGCCGGCGCGGTCAGTTCAGTATTATCAAAGCGACCCGACGACAATACATTGGCTTTGACTTTTGATGTCACGTTCCCGCATGACTCCCTCGCAGGCACTCTCAGAGCTGTATATGCGAAAGAAAAAAAAGTGCCCCACTCATCTACACCATTGTAAGTAACACATGAGTCAACAATATCACACAGCCTACCAGCCGCCTGATTTCGGGCACCCTTAGGCATGTGTCGGAGAACCGGTATCCTTCCCCTAAGAGAAGCAAGCACATCTAGGGAACACTGACTAGGTGGCAAACCCTGCCCCACAGGCGCAACGGCACCAGAGACCACCGAAGAAGCCTGCAAGTTCACATCCGGATGCGACACACGTTTGTGCATACGCCCAATATGCGAGGGCTGAACCTCGTGCGGAACATCACGAGATGACACCGGACAGTGTGGGCAAGTTAATTGTGTAGATAAAGCACTCATATTGATCAGAGGTCAGAAATTCTAATAATATTATTAATAAATTACACTTGTAATCAAAAGTTAAACCAAACAAAATTAACAACAATAAATTTCTTGGACAATAAAAATTAAATAAATAAAATAAATAAATATCCGTCACGCCTTATCCCCGAAGGGGTGGCAGAGATGTTAAATGCCCACTTTTCACCGTGTGGATTCAAAATTAATTACTTAGTAGTTAAATGCCCACTTTTCACCGAGTGGATTCAAAATTAATTACTTAGTAGTTAAATGCCCACTTTTCACCGAGTGGATTCAAAATTAATTACTTAGTAGTTAAATGCCCACTTTTCACCGAGTAGATTCAAAATTAATTACTTAGTAGTTAAATGCCCACTTTTCACCGAGTGGATTCAAAATTAATTACTTAGTAGTTAAATGCCCACTTTTCACCGAGTGGATTCAAAATTAATTACTTAGTAGTTAAATGCCCACTTTTCACCGAGTGGATTCAAAATTAATTACTTAGTAGTTAAATGCCCACTTTTCACCGAGTGGATTCAAAATTAATTACTTAGTAAATAAACTTTATTGTCCTATTCTATTATTTATTGAAATTTTAATTTTAATTCAAATGGTCAAACAAAATGCATACCTACACAAAGTATGAAAATAATATATCATAATATATAGTAGTTAAGTATAACTACTATACTACTAGTTATAAAAATTCAAAATTCAAAATACACAATTCAAAAAACACATCAAACTATGTACTTAACTACAACCGTTTGAATTAAATTCAAATGGTAAGTCAAAATACATACTACCATTATGTATGAAATATACTATATATATCAAAAATTTAAAATGTCAAAGTCTAATTAAGTAGCGTAAAAATTCGTCAAAATTAAATTATTAATTAAATCAATCGATTTCGATTACAAATAATATTAAATAAAAAATTAGGTTCTAAAACAAACGTCGCTAGAAACAAAAATTATACCAAAACAATCAGATATGTACACTATGTTACGTCAATAAATAATGAAAAAGTAAGTAACTCAGAATAGTCATCAATAATTAAAGACCGGGCCACAAATTTGTCCTGCGTTAACCACGTTTAAATAAAATACTCCGCTCACGTTTAAATCTAGAAAACTGTGTCTGGGCAGAGTACCGGAGCGTTTTCTCGACTCCCCAGCCGAAAAACCGGAACCGAACCAATCGTGGGATCTTGACAGATCGATGAGTAGAACATTTAAAATCTTGTATGTCTCTGCTTACCCTTTCGGGGATAAAGGTGTTACAATTTGTATGTCTATCCTCAATCAATCACAAATCATAACGGTACCGCACTCGGAGGATAGATGGCGCTACTTGTATAAACAGACAAGGATGTTTTATTCTTTATAGTGATTACAAAACCCTTCGTTGTCACCAAAACACTCCACCATCACACTGGTACCACCACAAAAGGTATTCCTAAACACCAAGAGATGTAGAATTCTTGACATAACAGTTGATTTATCAATTCCTCACTTCGATTGTATTTCATTTGACTTTGTTGTGATGCAAAAATTTTAAGCTGCTGTTTATTCTTGTTATGTCGAGATAACACCGGATCGTCACTACTGTGACCAGATCTTCATACTTTACTAAAGTTACAAAAGATAAATAGTATTAAAACTGTTTAAAATTAAAATTGAATACATAGGCGTAAACTGTAGCGGGACCGCCTACCCGCATTCCCGGGCGTAGTTATACAGTATTATATTATTATATTTATATATGCATGAATTTTTGGTGCCGTGTGGCGCGCGCGTCCGTGGCTACGATATCATCTGTTCAGCGTCGACGAGGGCGTTGCGGGGTGCGCCTCGTAGCCCGTGGGTACCAGTGGAGCGCCCTCTCGCTCCACCTGTCGTCTTTGTTCTAGCCGTGTGACCAGCCCATCGCCATTTGAGACGGCATAAAGTTAGAATAATAACCTAATCACTAAATATACGGTTCAAATTAAATAATTTCAAATATATAAGTATGTTTATCAGTTATCTGGTTACTATAGTACAAGCTCTGCTTAGTTTGGAATCAGATGGCGTTGTGTGAGGCGTCTAGTCTAGGCTAGACTAGTCGGGCTATCCTGAAATTAACACGTGAGTCAACCCGTTTAGTTCGTAATAAGACATAAAGTTACAGCTGCGTCTGTAATGATTGTCTTTTCGAATATCTCTACATCGAACCCTGTCCCTTAATTCCAGCCCAAGCATGCTTCTTTCGACGGCCCTTTGATACGTCCGTATCTTAGTAATAATATCTCTTGTGAGTCCGTCTAGGTTAAACCAATGAAAATCCAATTTTCTCCGCTCCATTAAAACAAATAAAATTGCTAAGACTGGTTATTTGCCGCCCTAATCCGTGCAGTGCTCTAGACGTGGCAACTACTGAGAAACACTGCCAAAAACAACTCATTCCTAAATCCTCCATTCCGTAATCCTTTTTTTTAGAACAAAATTCTTCTTTTAAGTTCTTATATTTGTTAGTATTTTATGTTTCTCTCATTATTATTTTACAATGGCTAATTTTATGTGTATTGACTTATTATCATGCAATTTATCATTTATGTAGTGTGTAATACTATTCATATTTTATATACTAATGTTATAAATCTGAAAGTGTATTTGTTTATCATTTCTAGCCAACAATCTCCAAAGGGGTCGCAAAGGCACATATTCGCCCATTGTCTCACGTAATAATTATCACGCTTTAATCACTGTTGTGTCCCGAATAATAACATTTTATCCCGGGCACAATTAGGTTCCTGCAGTAAACGGGTATTGGAAGACTTCCACACGCGATCGGCGCTGCGGGCTTTCTCTACTTTTATAACATGACTTTGTATTTATTCTCTTAAAGGCTGTAAAACGCTCAAATCCTTATTTTTCGTTTGGCACAACGGCAAAAGCCTCGAATGCAAAACATCGCGAGTCAAAGAAAATAGTCAACATGACTTTGACCTTTGATCGACCTTGGCGAGATTTTGTCGGTTTCGGTTCAGTAGGAAGGCGCCACATGAAACTTGTTAACTAGTTTGCATGTCGAACACGTAAACCCACGTCTCGCGACCATTATATGAACGATCAGAATTGACTCGTTCTAGCATGTCCCTGGCAACTCTCATGCGATTAAGGTTTTTGAGAAAAAGTCTGGTTATTTTTTAGGATTAGACGAGCGGTACCTGACATGGTATTTATATAATCTAAGGGTAACATGTTTTATACCTAAGTGATTATTTAAAATAATACCAATCGACTCATGAGACACAAATGACAGAGGACGTTCACTGACTTCATAGCCAGACATCATAGCGAGTCTAACTTTAGTGGAAAAATATTCCCAAGCGGTCGAGATGTGTTATCTCTACGACTCGCTTTGGGACGTTTTTCGTTAGTTATCACCATAATCTAACAACATATTTTCAGGGACTCTAAAATGAGCACTGTTAAACACGTCTCAAATTATAAATTCATTATTTTGGTCCAAAAACAACAATCAAATAACAATAGAAAATGTTATTTTTTTGTTTAATTCTTTTATCTGCAATAGATAATTACCAACGATATGTATGAAAAACAATGATTTATACTTTAAAAAGTATTTTTATACAATTACAATGAGGAAATAAGTGACTTCAGTTGTTGATTGATTATATTTAGAAACCAAAACAAAAACATAATGCTCTGTCGCAATTACTGCTTGAAGTCATTGAACAATTTGTTTCCAGCTTGAAATTAAGCTACTTTATAGTAAGCCATAAGCAAAGATTGGTTAAGTGGGTTTCCTTCCGTAATACATTACAGTGTCTCTCAACACCTCCCCGTATTTATCTCGCGGCGGCGGCGGTAGGCTCGCTATTGGGTGTAATCATTCACCTATCTACTCCCAGGCGAAACCTCTACAATTTATAAGAAACTTGAAATTTTTAACGTAAGTTACTCTGAGAAGGTTTCTTTTAACAAAACACCCTTAGGGCCGTAAAATAAGAGAAACAGCTGTATGGAAGTTAGTTATTTTTATAGTTAGTAACATGAAATTACACACTTGTTTCTGGTTACAAATTAATTGGACGCAAAAATATTATAAATAAATCAATATTGTGGAACACTTTTTACATAGCGCCATCTGGCACAAAGTAAGCTAAAATTTTGTACTATGGGATCCAGTCAACTGATATAGGTACACACATACTTAAATATATATATATACATATTATACATAGGGAACACCCAAGGTCCGAAACCAACATTTATACTTGTAGATCACGCAATTAAATATTTGTTTCGACCCGGCAATCAAACCCTCATACGCGGCAGTCGCATACACTACCACTGCGCCACCGAAGCAGTTTCATTGTATCGCGGTTTTCCATAATTTTACCTATAAGATGGTAAAACAGGGTTGCAAGTTCTGTTTATATGGTAACTTCTTCATTTTCAAAGATAGAGGCGCCAAATATCGTACCTCTATACATGCTTCTAATTAAAATAAACACAAGTTTCAGGACTTGCCAAAATTCTACCCTTAGGAATATAAAATAGGGAATCAAAGCTTGTATGAAAGTATTTCAAAACAAATCAGGGGTATGGTGTGGGTTAGAGGCGGGGTGCAGCGGAAGTTAGCACTAGAGCGCACATCTAGCATCTATGTGTATAGAATTTAGTCTAAGTCATCGGCTATCAGCCAGTGAAAGTTAAAAACGATTCACCCGTTTCAGAGATTAGCCGGAACAAACAAACAGATCGATAGACAGATATAGATGTTTTTAATTTTTTTTTTCATGTAAGTACCGTATATACCTACTTACTTATATATAACATAAAATATGGATAAAGACATACTAACTATTTTATAGTATGTCAGTAAAATAGATGGGACGGGGCCCATTTAAAATAATTAGTATAATGATTGCGCGGCGAGTAGTTGACTCTCGCGTTTGAACGCGAGACACAAGCACTTTGTCGCGTCTGTCGCAGTGGCCGTCAGCCCAGTCACCCATCGCTGGCCAGCTCGCCGTTGGAAGCCATTGAACTCCGGGTTCGGCTACTTATTATTTAGTAATTATGTATGTGTTATGTAGTACTTATTATTGAGAACGCTGAACGGTGGATACAACAAAGCTCGTACCGGTTGTATTGTGATGCGAAGTGAGCGCGGGCGGGAACTTCTTGCTTTCAAATTATGATAAACATAGGTACCAATATACATACAATATCTTTGGTCAAGTTGTTACTGGAATGTTACTAATACTTCAATTGGGATGAGCGCTCTTTTTATTTCAATGTGTAAACATCGTGGATATCAGGCAGGTGTCTTCTTGAACATTAAACTTCTTACTTTATAGTTCTTCTTCATTTCTGCGTATGCTTCATTTCAGCAAAAATATAGCGATTAAGATTAAGGCTGTTTGTTTCATCGTAGATCGGGACATAACTCTCAAAATGGTTACTTTTTTGTACTAAATATGACTTTCTGTAAAATAGCTAGATGTACGTATCTGCTTTGCGCTATCGACATATGAGAACATTAAACGTGTTATAATATTTAAAATTTTCTCTGAATTGGGAAACAAGTTTCACTTCAAAACAACATGTTGCGTAACCGTAAAACGTGAATTTTTTTTTACAGTTTTAAAATTTCTCTCAACGACGATAAAAAGCTAGGTTTCACTTCAAAAAATTATTTAGTAAAATAATTTGTGCGATCTCGTTGAGGGCGAGTTTTCAGCGGGCGAGATTACCCGAAACATAAATAACTATTATTGTTGTACATTATGTACAGTCGTTAAGCCCTTTAACTGGGCTTAACGACTGAAAAATTTCAACAGCAGTTCCACAACCTGCGTTTGACTATTTCAACACAGCAATGGGCTCACTACCTATTGTGATCCCATCTATGTGGGACAGAGATGTTCACGGTGAAAAGTGGGCTTTTAATATGACTCTGCCACCCCTTCGAGGATAAAGGTTGTCTGATAAATATTACGTAGAATTTGTAGAGTTGTACACATCCAGTTGTAGTAGAATTTGTATAGAGTACATGTCTCTACCATCTTCTGCCATTATAGATATTACTAGAATCAAACATAGCTTTCGCTTTTTATAGGATGTACACCTATTTACGTTTTATTGCAAATCTATCAAATTATCTTCTGATTAATTTCAATGTGGGTTCCAACACATTCTACTTCTCCTAGAACTTCACCGAGATCGAGTTCTTTTTTTGCCCTTGGTTATTGCTGTAGATCCTGGTTTACAGGAGTCACAGCAATGTGAATTAAAAAGAGTAGGTATAAAAAAAAAAGGTCGCGCGGCGAATGATGAGCTCTGTAAGAAAGTGGAAGGGGAATGCGCAGAACTCATAAATTAGATCTAATTGGCGGGGTGACAGGGGGTGAAGGGCGGGAGTGTAGGAGCGTGGACGCAGGAGTGGTCGAAATCCTACACGCACACTAGGGCACAGCTGCACACTACTCCGCGATACGTCGGCACGTGTTGTCATTAGTCTCGGTACTGTCACGCACATAAAATATTCTACTCTTTTTGACAAATCGTTTAATAGCGTATTGAGGTTTTGATGCCCCGAGAAAATTGTCTGTCGAATCTAGACAAGAAAGAAAAATGGTTTATTATGTAAATTGTTTGATCAAATATTTATACCAATTATAATTATATAACGCAGTGATAGTGCCAACGTTGCTTTACGGTAGCGAAACCTGGGTATGTCAGCAGATGCATGAAAGTAAATTACATGCTGTGGAGATGCGATCACTTCGAAAATAGTGCGGCGTAACTTTGGCCGACCGAATACGTAACGAAGTGATACGCAATATGGCAGGTTTGAATGAAAGTGTCAGCGTTAAGCTAAAAAAAGGGCGTGCTTCGTTAGTTTGGACACGTCCAACAATGGAGTGGGTAACGATTGACAAAGAATATATATTGTGCGAAAGTAGAGGGTAGAAGGAATCAGGGTAGGTCGAGATTTGCATATGAAGATCACGTGAGCAGATTGCTCAAAAACGGAAAAGTCTAAAGTACACGGATACCCAGACGTGTGTGTATGAAGCGGTTGATGAATCTTGAATCTTAAGGAAGCAAAATCAGTATGCGTGGATCACGAAGCCTGGCAATCTGTCCTCTCTGACTACCCCGTCAGGGATACAGCGTGAAGATAGTTAGTTTAGTTATAAATTTTCGACAATTTCATTTGTTTAATACAAAAAAAAAATCACGCCTATCATTCACCGGGGTAAGCAGAGACTTCTTCCATTTTATGTTACTTTAAATAAGTATTGTCAGTGTCACACACATTTTATACCTATTTCTACATTAAAATATTACAATTAAAATGTTTTTTTTTTAATACGATTACTGAATGAAATACCTATCATGGTTTAATATTTTAACGCAAAACACTTTGAACTCGCTTGTTGTAAATAATATAAACCTACTTACGTACCCACCTAACTAAGTTATAAAAAAAAATGTTTAATGGTTCAAAGCAGAGTCGTATTAAACTTGATTCTTTGTGTAAATATATTGTGCGCGATTATACATGCGCAAACTATCCGCACTAATTTTTGTCAGAGCTCATCATTCGCCGCGCGACCTATACATGACTATAGTCAAATCTTTAAAATGCAGTTATGTAACATGTGAGCAAAGCGCATAGCTCCACGGTCTATAAATACAATATAGGTATTATTAAGTTTTGACTTTAAGCTGTAAAATACTGATAATTATAAAATGTGTAGATACGAGACGCAATTCTCGAGAGGTCTGCTCACAAGCGGGAATGCAAGCCAGCAAACCAATACTGAAATTTTTGTATAAATGTTAATTAGTTTTAAGTGTTACGAAGACAAGTAATATTGATACAATTGAGTATGGTACAAGCATGATAATCGCGTGTACCTAATAAGTAAAAAAGAATTAACTGGTAAGTTAATTACCTATATATTTTGAAATCTGTTAATAGTATCTAAAATATCCATCACGCCTTATCCCCGAAGGGGTGGCAGAGGCATATTATATGCCCACTTTTCACCGTGTGGATTCCTGTCCCACGTAATAGGTGGTGAGCCCATTGCCGTGTTGAAATAGACAGACGCAGGTTGTGGCTACCTGCTGTTGAAATTTTCAAGCCGCCCATAAGGCCTTCAACCAGGCTTAACGACTGCCATTTTACTGGCAACCGGGACCAACGGCTTAACGTGCCTTCCGAAGCACGGAAACGCTCGCAAATGTAAATACCACAAAGTGGTCACCCATCCGAGGACCAGCCATAGTGAAAGTTGCGTAACTCAGTGATCGTTTACAGAACACTGAGACCGCGGGGCCACGAGCGCTTCAGTAGTTCGGCAGCTTAATAGTATCTCTCTTCTTTTAATTTCAACAAAACCAATATTCATATATTCAGTTACTTTCCAGGATAACACTGTAATCCTAAATTGTTAAATATTAGTATCATAAAAAACCGAGTCCGTGTTTGTAGTAAAACCCTATTGTTTTTATACTTTAGATTGAAAATATTGATTTATTACCATAGTGTTTAATTTGTGATAAAGTGTATACTTTTATACACGACTGTATTTCATCCTTCCAAACATAGATTTAGTAAATGAGGTCCAACGGGTCATGTTGTTTTATGTTGGGTCTAACGAGCACCAGACCAAAATCCAAATTTGGAGGTCCAAAGGGTAATATTTATAGATGAGGACCAAACTTGGAGGTCTAACGGGTACGTTATATATCCTCGTTTCAGAGTTTATCCCTTTGGGAGACTCCAAGAATGACTTTAAGGATAAGTGAGATTCAAACTTAGCTTTGAAATTTGGAGATGCTGCGCATCAGGGACTTGGTCCAAATATGTGATTCATTATGATAACAAGATATTTCGCACCAGAGTTTACAATATATTGTTATTACGTATTCATTGTCTTTATAACGCGTTTTTTTTTTAATGTTTACTTTGTATTGTGTAAATTAAGTATGTCAAACTCTTCACATACCTAATAATAATTTATTAAAATAGAATTATTGTTTGATTTCACATTAAAAAATCGGGAGTTTCTATTATACGGAACATCTTACTGTTATTTGAGTCGGGATTCTACTGTAGTTCTCTAATAGCTCATTTTTCATAGTCCCTACACTCGTCATTAACCTGCAGAGGTAGCTGTTTATTCTTAACAATAGAGGAGGAAAAGGAATCTGATTTGTCCAAAATATCATAGATTTGCATTCACCTCACAGGTGTTTCTCGCTCATAAAGTAATTTCATCAACTCTCTTGACCGTGACCAAAATATTCGCATATAAATTTAATTTACAACGACGCTATAAGTGACAATTATGTTCATAACAATATGTAAATATCCTGCAAAACAATTCAATCATTGCATTGGTATTCTGTTCACTAATAGAATGGACCCACAGTTTAGGCAGATGCGAACTGACGCCACAATACCGTGATAATCACTTCAATATTTGAAGACACGCCATCATCAGATACAGCGCGTAATGACATATAAGTGTTAATTATTAAATTATTATACAGTGCTATTATCTTTGGTTACAGCATCATACGCGGTGCGCGAAGGTCAAACAGTCAAGTTCAGGGCGTTATTGATATTGTAAACAGATAAATGTACCTGGCGTCCATCTTCTGTCGTCGGCGGTGACGAGGTCCACTCCGTCGAACAGCTGCTGCGCGAATTCTTCGATGTTGTCGGACTCTGGAAAGCGGCCTGACAAGCCCGTCAGCACTATGTCATCGTCCGCTGGACGCGCGCCGTTCATCACTGCACTCGGCATGTTGTGGTGCTCAGCTTCACACGTATCTGCAATCATATCTCTTGTCAGTTCATCGGCGGGAGCCTCGCCTACAGTCGAGGAGTCTGCAGCTCAATCTGCATCACCTTAGTCCCCGCGAATGAATAACCGTGGTTCGTGTCGGCTGTCAAACTAATGTACAATATTTCAATTTCACTTCAGCAGATCAGGTGCGTGATACGCGCATGGAGCGTGCGAGCTGAGTGATACAGTAGCGATATGACACGCGGTTAAATGGCGAGATAGCGGGGTCGCGACACCGATCGACACGTTTCCACGAGACCCCCAACCCTGTTATCGTTCCACAAGGACGGACAAGGTCGACGTTCTTCCTCACGAACGATACCAGCTCATGATCTGCCCGAATACCTACGTTAAAGTTATAAGGTGCCAACTATCAATGACCGAATTATTAAGCAGATATTCCAAAGTTTATTATTCCAGTAGGCAAAATCCGCTGTGACCTCCGATGGTCGTTGTTTGTCTATAGGTTACAATCTGGTGACCTCTACGGTTAAGTAAGACGCAATGAAACCGAACTAGAGTGCTTATCATGCGCTGCATTGTCAAATCTATCCTCATAATAACATTCCTACTGAATTTGACCCGAAACGCACTCTGGAAATGAAACGGACTTCGTCCCATTTCTCTTCATTTTTGCTTGCGATTTGCAATTAATTAATTTATTGTGAGTGCGCAGTTGCGCTGGTGACAAGACGCCCTGACTTACTCTCACACAATATGCTTTTGTACTCTAATTGAAAACGTGCGTCGACGGACCATTGCTTAGTAGACGGCGGAGCATGTCACAAAATGTCTGCCATATACATAAAGTACTATGAAGGCAACATCGACCACACCGCATTGTAATTCTCGTTCTATCTGCACCCAACTGAAATAACTATTGTTTGTTTGAGAGACATAGTATCCAGTGACTCGCCACGATTTTTTTGGTAGGTAGGATGGTAGTAGTCCATCTGGTTGGAAGTATCCCATTTTACGTTTAATGAGTCGCGGCTACCACTTTTTAGTCCTGAACTCGCCCTTTTTGTTTTAAAGAGATTTATGATGGGCCTTTTTGATGGCCTATTTACAATTTAATATTTTATGACTATAATATTTTATTTGCCAGCAGATCATTTCCAGGCGTCCCTGTCCTGTAAATAGTCTTGAATAGTACTCTATTCAAAACTATTTACAGGACATAACCTTTTTCACAAAGCTTTCTATTAATATACTTATTAAATTTATATAATGGTAAATTTCTCAGGTCACAGGGAAGCATGTTGTAAAAAGCGTATACAGTTACCCTGGAAAGAATCGCCAACCTTATGCAGCCGACTGTGGTGAATTGAAGATCAAGGCCCATATCAGCAAAAGGGGTACCTGTACTGAACAAATTTTCAATGGAAGAGCACTTTCATTGTTTAATGACTCTTCGATCGAATTCACAAGTACCTGTGTCATTGACACAATCGATATGTACCTACTTACTATAAAAGTTGTTATGATATAATTTCATAATAATTTCTTGTTCAACCAACTTCGAATGGAGAAAGGGAAGGGAAGTACTTATTGTTTTTTCTAACACGCTGATTATGCGGTGCTCATGGCCTCATCAGAAACCAACCTTAGTCAATAATATGATAGAGGATTGTGAAAGTAAGGGTCTTTGATTGAATGCTAGTAAAACTAAGGGCGAGATTTGAATAAACCAGGAACGTATAGAGCAAGTGAATGATTTGTGTATTTAGCGAGTTCGCCCAAGTAATACAGACGTGGTAAATAATGGGGTTTAATTAATAGGGTATTTAAGTTAAGACCATTGGCACGCATGTCATCCCTTACGACGTTAAGCCAACACTTCTTGGGTTTTCTTACCAGGTTCCGACGGGGCCAAAATGGTCAGACAATTGTATATCCAAGTACTTTTGAATTAGTTCGCCTTCAGTGTCAGTGTACTTATCACCGACAGCTGAGGCGAACTCCTAGGATCTGGTTTCATTCAGCAGCCACCATCTGATGCGACGCTGACACCGCTCGACATATTTGGCTTTGGGCTCCACGCAGAAATCGATGACAAGGAGACGGGGTTGTGCAGTGAGACTCTCTGGGTATAACCTTGGAGTTGGCCACCTTGCCCATACTATGTCTTCTAGTGAGTAGGAAATTGATTTGAGTCGCGCGCTTCCCACTTCGGTAGGTGATGAGGTGTTCGGATTTCTTTTGGAAAAACGTGTTCACGATGGCAAGATCGGCCGTACACGTTCTGAGGGTAGTCTGCCCTTTAGTGCTGCGGGTGCGTATCCAAAGCCACCATAACCACGCTCAAACTTCTCACACCCCTCACCCACATGACCGTTCAGATCGCCCGCGCCCGCACGGCCCGGTCCATTTTTTGTTACACGAAATTAATTTATTTGCGCATTTTTTTGATATTGCCCTATCGCCAAAGTGCAAAGGGACAAAATAATCTTCATGAAATGCTGAAACCAACTAACATATTAAAAATGATAAGGATTAATAATGTATTTGTGTAAATAGCCTTTAAATTACCACTTTACTATTGCTGTTTTTTTAAAGTATTAGAATGTATATGGTACGGTATCCTTAAGAGATAGACATATACCGTCGCGGACTTTTTTGTAGAACTATATTAGATACCTAATTCCACAATACACTATTTTGTTATATCTTAAAGGGTTTAGGCAGCGTTTTCGTTAAAAGCTCCCAGACGGCTTATTTTTTCAGACACCGTCAATATATATCGAAATAATTAAGTTAATGTATACAAAAACTTAACAAAATATACATAAAAACCTTCTTTATGAATCTCTCTATCTATTTAAAAAAAACTGCATCGAAATTAGTTGCGTAGTTTTAAAGATCTAAGCATACATAGGGACATACAGCGAAAACCGACTATGTTATAATATGTAGTGATTAAGAAATCCGCCGGGTCAGCTAGTATATAATTCATAATTTATTTATTTATTTTTATTTCATTAATTTACAAATTCCACAGCTCTCTTAATACTACTTACAAAAACGTAGATATTGGGACATACAGCCAATTATGGAATTACATTCTTTAAACAAATAGGATAAATAGGCAGTCTCGACTAAACTATGGTAACAATAAATCAAAAAATACTAACAAATAACAGAGTTCTCTGTGTACACGTTTGTGAATGTGTTTGTTTGTGTGTTTGTTTGTGTGTGTGTTTAGTGTGTAGGTGCGCGCGCGCGCGCGCGTGTGTGTGTGTGTGTGTATACGTGTTTGTTTAGACTTGGCATATATTTTTTACGTTACTTTACTATTTAGTATCTGCAATACTTCCCTTTTAAAACCTTGCGTGCTGCTATTGAAAATGTCAACGGCTGATGATAAATTATAATTTCGATGAATACGTTTAACAAGCGAATTATACGTATAATTTGTTTTACTAAGGGATACCGCAAATAAATTTGTATGTCTTGTTCTGGTTTTAGGGCAACAGAAACAAATAAATATTCAGAAACAATACAAGACAGACAAGGCCTGTCGAGGTGTCGATCAAAGGAAGGAACCTCCCTATCGAAGTAACCCGGTAAGATTCCATAAGGCAGGCCCGCATTGTCGCGGTGTAGGTATGGCAATGCCTATTAATAATGCCGCTCAGAGCGAGAGACAGGCCAGTCATGTTTGTGATCATGAGAAGCATCTACTAGTCACTTCGCGATATCTACACAACGTGAACTAGCACTTGGGGCACGAGCTCAGTGTCACGTCACCAAACGGCTCAAAAATTATTATTTTTTTAAAGTGATTTTACCTGATTGACGCTGAAGACGTTCACTTTGGTTAATATCTTTTAGTTGATATTGTGTTTTGTTCTTACTTATTTCCCACGAACTGATAACACTAAATAATGGCTCAATGAGTGCTGTGTTTCCTGTGTGCCAAGTATATCTACTTAGAAACAGTAATTAAAGTAGAAGCGCTCGACGCCCCGCTAACTCAGTGTTCTGTAAACGATCACTGCGTTAAGTAACTTTAGCTATAGGGTACCTACACGATGATGCAGGTACCTCGGACTAAATAAAAAGGTGTCGGTACTTTAGATGCATTAAATACATTGGTAAATGATGTAGTAATTAAATTAAATTAAAAGTTGTGAGTGGTAGGGATATTTGTAGATCTCACTTCCGCGTTTGACACTATTGACTACGAACTACTGCTTGACAAACTAGAATATTATGGAGTCCGAGGTAACGCCCAAAAATTGATGCTATCCTACTTATGTAATAGATAATATGAAGTGGCATATACATCTAAAATAAAATAAAAAAACATAAAATGTGGTGCACCTCAGGGATCGATATTGGGTCCTATATTGTACATAATATTCACAAATGATCTAATTAATTACATGCATAATTACCAGTTTGATGCCTACTACTACTACTTGATGACTAACATAATAACATACATACAAACATATTGTCACGCCTTCATCCCCGAAGGGGTAGGCAGAGGCATATTAAACGCCCACATTTCACCATAATAATAGGAGAAACAAATTTAGACAACTTAATAACTGAGGCAAATAATTTTCTGGATAGGTTACATAGTTGGATATAGCTAATTTAATATTAAATCCTAGCAAAACAAATATAGTCTTATTTAAAACTACAGGTCGGAGCAATGAAAATATTAATTTAAAAATGAGTGGTAACAAAATTTAATCAGTAGATAGTGCAAAATTTTTAGGAATACAAATAGATTCGCAAATAAATTGGAACCAAGAATGCCATAGATAGATGCATCAATATCATCAGCGTGTTATGGGCTTAGGAGTCCTCGAGATGAATTAAATATAGAACAAATACAAGCTAGTTCCACCAAGTGCCATCAATCAACAGTATAAATTATTTTAAGGAGTATAAATGTTGGCTATATTTATTTATTTAGAAATACATAAGTATGTTTATCAGTTGTCTAAACTTGTCTACATCCTATATCCTAAGTGACCCATAAAATTTATTATTTATATAAAAGTATCGACTCCTCCGATGTCACTAGCATTTTACTAGTTTCTAATGATCATCCTCTTTGTCCAGCCTTCTGTGGAACGCACGCCGCTCTGTGTCAGACTCGCCAAAGTAATTCATGTTGTGTATAAAGTTAAATGAATAAATATGCTGCAGTGCTAATGCAGAATCACAACAGGAGGAGTTAATCGTGTTCGATAGATTATAGAACTGATACATGGTTGATTTCATGACAATATTATAAGATGACAATTATTAATTAAAAAAATATCGTCTGTTCAGCGTCGACGTGGGCGTTGCGGGGTGCGCCTCGTGGCCCGAGGGTACCAGTGAAGCACCCTCACGCTCCACCTGTCGTCTTTGTTCTAGCCGTGTGACCAGCCCCGCCACCCAAAACGATTCTCTGTGACAACGGAATGCTTTGAAGTACTCCCTCGAGTTGGCCCCAAAACAGCATCCTATCGGCATCGCTACAACCGACCTGTGGCGCGTAGGCACTTATCAGGTGGGTAATAATCCTATCGATAAGCACCCTCACGATCATAAGCCGGTCGTTACAGCGTTTTACCTCCAAGATTCCGCTCTGCAGTCCCTCGGAGAGGCCACCACGGCCACTCCGTTCTCCCACCAGGTGCACCCGTGTAGTACAGCTTGTAGCCTCTCTGCAAAGGCCAGGCTCTGTTGCCTTTTCATCGAGTCTCCTGAGGGACGCCACGTCTCCATGCCTGGAGAGTACCTCGACCAACTCAATCGCGCGCCCAGTCAGCGTACCAATGTTCCAAGTTGCGATGCGGATACGGGTTGGGGCTAACTTCTTTAGCTGTGCACTTACACACAGCAGCCCTAGCCCACTTGCCACAGAAGTCAAAGCTTGCTAAGTAGCAAAGTTTGGATTACTAACGCTTTGAAATTATAACCTTCATTAACGAGTTAAATATAATATAAATTTAATTTGCATTGAAGTTCTAAATTATTATAGCTACAGGAAGAATCTTTAGTTTTTACTTTATATAAGTAGGTATCTAGTATATATTTTTGATGTAGCTATAGTAGTTTCCAAACTTGCAAACTTATATGTTAGAGTGGGTAACAAATGGTATGCAAATAACCGTGTCATGAAACTAATATCTATACTTATGTAACGAACTAGACCAACACACTGTATTGTATTTATTTAATTTCTTGCACTAATCGTATATTGAGGTAGATTTTGTATAAAATACATTTTGTAATTGATTGTACTTTGCTCCTGTGTGCGAATTGACGGCCAGAAAATATTATTAAATTAAAATGAGCCATCTCGCACTACCGTGCGAGTTTTATGTGTGCAAGTTACAAGTTGCCGAAGTTGCCTCTTTAAACAGTAGGCGCAAGTATCGGCCCCAGAAGGAAGCTACCATAGCACGTTTCAGGCTCAGCGCAGGTGTTCCGTGCACACCGCAACACGCCAGCTGGCACTGATCGCACGTGACGTCACACCGTGATGGTGTGCAGTCTACAATAGCGGCGCGGCGGCGCACTGTTTTAAGAAGACCCATTTTTCGGACGTCCTCTTTTTATTACAAAAACATATAAAATATTTAGAAAGCTAGAGTAAAACTCCGATTTGAGAAAATTTATAAGTGAGGTCAGTATAAAATGTTAAAATTTCATAAATAATTTGCCAAATAAAGATAAAAAAATTACACGTAAAAAAATAGCAAAAAACAAAAGTGAATAAGAATTCGCAATAAAAGCTTCATACCTATTTTAAACCAATAACGATGTCTTGCTTAGAACTCGAGTTTTTTTTTTTATATTTTAGTTGTTATTTTTTTCTCAAAAAATGCACCGTTGTTGGAGAAGATTTAAATACCAAAATTCAGATCTATTTTTGCCTTACTTAAGTACAGGCCATTTTAGTTTTACCCGGTTATAAGGGCTGTCACTTTTTAAAATTATATATTGATCTGGATGTAATTTATTTTTCTGTTATGTTACAGGAATGTTATATATTGAACGACAATATTTAAGTAAGTATTTAACTTACAGTGTTTGATAATAAGTTTATTAAGGTATGTATTTGCATTATAATCACTTATATTTAAGTAACTATATCGCACAAAGTTAAAATGCACTTACATTATCTAAAATTTGATTTTGTGATGAGTTAAATATATTGACCGTTTGTCCGAGACTACCAGGACTTTAATTGGTCGTGCTAATTAGTGTCTAGCACATAAGACATTTTGGCCTTTTGTTACCACCTCACTAAAAAGGCAACTGGTTCAAACTTCTTCCAAATTTACCATCTAAAATAGACACATTTTATTAAATTTATTCGGCCCTTTAGACCCACCCTAGTTCCGTGCTTCGGACGGCACGATAAGCCGTTGGTCCTGGTTGCCAATAAAATGGCAGTCGTTAAGCTCAGTTGAAGGCATTATGAGCGGCTTAAAAAATTTCAACACCTGGGCGCCTCAGCCTGCATCTGTCCATTTCAACACGGCAATGGGCTCACCACCTGTTACGCGGGACAAACAAAGATGACAAATACTGGAAAAAAATGATATTTTTGGTTAATCCAAAACACCAAAAAAAAAATTTTTAATTTACAATGGCAAAAAAGATGTATTTGTATTTTTTTTAACTTTATATATTAACTGTCCCAGTTGCGTCTCGCGACGCCCGGGGTCCGCTTTCCTACATTTTCTCCTCCACTTCGCACGGTCTTCGGCATCCACTGTAGTGAGACCATTGGCACGCATGTCATCCCTTACGACGTCAAGCCAGCACTTCTTGGGTCTTCCCCTCTTACCGGGACCCGGCGGGGCTGACATGGCCAGACATTTGTTACCTACGTAGCCCGGCGGTTGCCGCAAGACGTGACCATACTAACGAAGGCGACACTCTTGCAACTTGTCTGCAATGTCACGGACGTGAAGGCTGCCGCGGATGCGAGAGTTTCTCACGCGGTCCATCCGCGTGACCCCACACATCCACCGCAGCATCTTCATTTCCGTGACACGCAGCTCCTGCTTGTGTCGCTCCAATATCGGCCACGTCTCACTGCCATGTAAAAGGACAGGTCTAATAATGGTTTTGTAGACCTGTCCCTTCAACCGGATAGGCATTTTAGGGTCACAAATGACACCGGTCATCTCCCGCCATTTGGCCCACGCGGCAGCAATGCGTGACTTGACATCGCAATCGATGTCACTGGACGTGTGAAAAACAGATCCCAGGTATTATACATCCGTGCGCTCGACCAAATCACCGCCTATGCGGACGGATGTGGGATCTGTCGAGTTTAGTGCCAAGTACTCGGTCTTCGCCACATTTAGTTTCAGACCGCCGTTCTCAAGCGTCTCCTTCCACGCCTTTACACGTCGCACCAATCTGCCCCTGTCCGCGTCTACCAGCGCAATATCGTCAGCATACATGAGCAACCATGGAGGCTGCTCATGTGGGTTTCTGATGCTGTCCGACAATTCGTCTAATATTACACTGAACAGAAGCGGACTAAGGACCGAACCCTGGTGTACCCCGACAGTGATGGGGAAGGGTTTCGTGTCGCCAACAGCAGTCCGAACCATTGAGTCGGAGTCACAGTACATGTCCCGGATAGTGTCAATATAGACCTCTGGAACCCCTTTGGACCGCAGTGCCCACCAGATCATCGCACGAGGAACACAGTCGAAGGCCTTCTGCATGTCTAGAAACAAACAGTGCAGAGGCGTGTTCTTCGACCTGTATTTCTCTGCGACAACCCTCAGGGCAAAAACAGGGTCCGTGGTCCCATAACCGGGGCGAAACCCATATTGACACTCCGAGAGAGTGCACTCCTGCCGGATCCGAGAGTCTATAATCCTCTCGAAGATCTTCATGGTGTGGGACTTCACCTTAATACCGCGGTAGCTCCCGCACTCCTGCACTGACCCCTTACCTTTGAAGACTGGAGTAATAATACTCAGTCTCCATTGGTTTGGGATCTGCCCGCTGAGGAGTATGCGGTGAGTATGTGACGTCGTGAATATTAGTCACTAAGTAACGTCAGTGTAGCTTCAGTAGGACGAAACTGAAAAAAAAATTAAAGTATCGATACTTCAAATATGGTTATAATTTCAATTTGATTCTATTTATATTTTTTCTATTTTAATTTCTATTTATCTATAATACGTATGTATTAAGAAATATATACAAGCTCTGCTTAGTTTAGAATCAGATGGCGTTGTGTAAGTGGTCCAAACAATATTATATTATTATTATTTTCTCGCGTATTTCCGAGATAATGGGTTTTGACAGACAGACGGACAACAAAGTGAGTGATAAGGGTTTCATTTTTTTTTTTGCTTTTGAGGTATATAACCCTAAAAAGGCAACTTACTTACTAGATCACCCGCCCGGCTTCGCCCGTGGCATATTTCGAACTCCCGTCACATCCATTTAATCCCGTCGCTTATAAATTCTACAATATTGCATAAAAAATTGCCCGATTTGTTAACATTTATGGCTACTGTTCCGTTCTCCAGGACAGTAGCGTGATGATATATAGCCTATAGCATTTCTTGATAAATGGGCTAACTAACGCAAAAAGAATTTTTCTAATCCGACCAGTAGTTCCGGAGATTAGCGCGTTCAACCAAACAAACAAACAAACTCTTCAGCTTTATAATATTAGTATAGATTAGTTATCTACTTTAGTAAGTTCCCATTCCTCCTAAAATAGAAGTTAATAATAAGTTAGAATATCGCTAATTTTAGGTACATTTTCTACTCGTTCAGTAACACCGTCTCGTTACTAAAAAATACTGGTGACGTCTACCATGTCTCAGAAGAATTTATAACGCAGTACAATTGAGAAAACAAGTTAAACTATATTATTGAATTTAACAAAAATAGTACAATTAACATGAGAGTGAAGTCACGGGCAACAAACTAGGTGAAATATGACTACAATAAAAATTACTTCAAAAATTAGACTTTAAAACAAGATTATTTAAATAAATCTGCATGTCTTCAAGAGCCACTTGTTGTCAGACAGGACTATTATTATTCTGTAGTTGCCTAGAAGCTTACGCCAATAGCAGATTCTTTTGGTAAATTCACTAGGCTCAAGATAAAGATGTCTATTGAATATCGATAGTTTTTGGGAATTTCCGAATAAATGGTAAAATTATTAATATATCCTGAATTCATGAAGCGAAATATAACCAATTACTCACACATTGGTCCATGCATATTACTTCAAATTATAAAAACAAATACGGATTGCACTCCGGGAGTGCCGACAGAAGTAAAAACATACGAAAAATGTAATCGTGTTTACTTAATGGCGTTCGTTAACTATACTTGCGACCATAGAAAGATCAAAAATATGTAACGCTATTGATACTTCTTACTGGATATACCTAGATTAGTGAACATCGTATTGTTTCTCTGTTTGTAAGTAAAAACTATATTATTTTTATAAGAAAACCATAGAATTACCTATAGATTTTATTGTGTAATGAAAGCGTTGGGTTTACAACCTAAATATTGATTATATCTATATTATATATTAACAATATTGATAGAATAGATTCGACTGGGAAAACCATGTAAAAAAAAATCTTACAGATTTCATTTCACAGCTTTCACTAAATTGGCATAGAATTTACTAAAATAACAGGTTAAAATATTTCTCAGTGAAATACTGTTTGAAAAATAAAAGTACTAACCGGTTTAAAAAGTACTATAATTTGTATAATTTGACTGTGTTTAAATATATAAGATTTTCTTCAAGCCGGATTTGAACCAGCGACCTGTGGATTCAAATTTATAACCATGTACAGTCTACCGCTCTACCAACTAAGCTATCTAAGGTTGATAACTGAGTTCGAAATTATTACACGGCAATGGGCTTACCACCTGTTACGTGGGACAAAAATGCATACGGTGAAATGTGGGCGTTTAATATGCCTCTGCCTACCCCTTCGGGGATAAAGGCGTGGCAATATGTATGTGTGTATGAAATTATCAATCTAATATTTTAATTATTTCATCTAAAAATATGCGTACCGCGCTATAAGGCGTTTTCACTTCCTAAATCTGTCATACCCAAGTGACAACCCTAGCAAAAACGAAAAATTGGTCATAACTTCTAGACTCCATGAGATATGGATATGAAATAATTCCTGTATATAGAGACGTGGTAGACCTCAGTTTTGGTATACATATATATATTTTTTCCATTATCAGTGTATTAATTGAAAAATAAATATAAGTTTGAAAAATAATTATTACTCCGGTTTTAAGCAACTTAGGTTCGCACGGTTCACACCTAACTAAGTATAAGAATTCTTATACTTGGTCCTAGATTATAACAATGACTGCAATGCAATGGCATTAGATCGTGGGACGAGATATCACCAGACAGAGTAACATTTGTTCATTTTCCTTCAGCAATGACGTCATTCCATCCCCTCACCTTACGCTGTTAGTACTAATGACAGTAGTGCCAATATTAATTACTAGTGTCGACTCCGCCAGCAGCGCCTGATCCGCTGATCCTGTCCTTCTTTGACGTCCTTGTGAGTCAGCTGATTGTCTAAATCAATCTTGTTGTTCCTGGCTCTTGTTGTTTGATGTTCATATTTACCTACATACTTATGTACCACTTTTGTGACATGAGGTAAGTGTAAGTACGACTTAAGTAACTATCAAGTGCGAGTTTGTTATTTGTTCAAGCATTTTTATGTGTGGTGCGACATACAGTAAACACTCAGTGAGGAAAATCAATCTGTTTTACAGTCGTAGGTGCAGTTTAGCAATCGAATAATCGATAAAACATAATATATAATTAGCATACTTATTTATAACTATGTATCCAGATCATTTAAAGCGTATTCTAATCTATGATTTAAAGACTTCTACGTACAGGTAGGTACGTTTACTCTAGTAGTTTACTCTAGGTACTGTTAAGAATTCGATATTCTTTAAGCTAATAAATACCTAAACCTAATGTAGGTACAATGTGCATGACTTACAGAATTAAATTAGATCCCAATGTGCGACTGCGAAGCATGCACTCAGCAGGTACGTGATGAGCACCGATGGCAACTGCAGCCTTTGTATTGTGTATTGATAATGTGTCAGTAAAGATGTTGACATCAGTCTAACAATAAAGAATAATAAAGCGGCGAAGAGCACTATTTGTAGTAATTATAATGTTCGTCGCGCCGTAGTATGGGTTCGCGGATATCGACCGGCGCGACTTTATTGATGTTCCGTACGTGTACGTCACAGCGCGACTTGGTTCTAAGCGCAACTGCGAATGCGAAATTCAATTCGTCCGAGCACTGTCGGTCGGAGTAGAGACGGGCAGGGAGGGCTCCGGCACTCTGGCAGGCTCGCGAGGGGAGGCGCGGGCCGATCGGTTGCCATGGTGCGAGATCAGGCCACGTGCTCGCGGCCAATGGCAGCGCGCCGCCGGACCTCGGGGCTCGGTGCGCGATGTGCGCCAGTCCTGTCGTGTCGGAGCTCTCCGCGTCCGAGAGGGATCTCTGAGGGCCGCCTGGCTGGGCTGGCACTCTCATTACCACAACAGTATGTGACAACAATATGTAAGTATTGCACAGCAACACTCGTGCTCGTCGCAAAGGGTATGCAGAGGCCAGGAAAAGGTGCTGTAGTTTTAATAATGGATTAGAAGCGCTTCCCAAGTGTAATTAGTAAACAGCATTACAAATGTCTCCATCTCAATGTTATCAATGATGACCTCTAACACTAAGTCGTTGTTTATAAGCCTGCCCTACGACCATAAGTGTTATTAACGTAATTTCAATACCTATTGGCTGTGCAATCAAATTGTGTTTATTATCATTGAACTATATTAAGTAGTAAAAAATGTTTATTATAACAGTTATTCCTTGCCAATTAGAAAAATATTTGTTAATTACGAAGTGAAATATTTTATTTGCTGGCGCCTGAAGGATAAATAGTAGCATTAACTCTGTCTGGTGATTTATCGTCACACGATCTATGGGAACTCAAAGGTAGACCTGCTACTCGGAGACTCTCCCATCCAGCATTTGTGTAACATAGGAAGCCAAAGCAATGCTATGGATAGGCACATCTTTGGAGCAAATAGTGTGTACCATATTTTTAAACTTTTTCTTTTGAAGCTAATACATGTTATATTTGTTATACATGCAACAAAGCCGCGGCGAGCTCTAGGTACCAAATATGATACACTGATGTCGCCTGTTACCGGTTGGCGTACCTATTCCATACCTAGACTGATATCGTCAGCAACGGCAGAGGCGCTATCTGACGCTTCATCTCCAATGATGTGCATTGCAGGCGATGAATCGTACATGCCCGAGTGCACTACACAGTGGCCACCATCTGGGTAAACCTACGCATCATCAGCCTCCTCTCGCTGAGAGGCTGAAAAAAAGAACCTTGTCGTCTCAGCTTCCTTTGTGTAGAAACGGTAAAGTAAACGGCAACCTAAGAACTCAAGGCACGCCCCTGTTTTATCTGGAAGTTTCTCCGCGATGATATAGCTGAGGTAACTCAGATCAGACGTATAACCAACTGGCGGCGGCGCTTGCATCAGTTGGGCCCTTATACTATGCAGCGAGCGGGAGGCCCATACTAGCACTGTTTCGACAGGACCCCCTGGCCTGTGGGTCGACCCACGTCACTCACGCTAGACTACCTCGAAGGAGGCGTAAAGTGGCAGTACCTTTATGCGACTGCCACGATGAGGTCCCGAATTCGATTCCAGGGTTACAACAAATATTTGTGTGATCTGGATGTTTCCAATATAATATTTACGTGTTGCGAGCGAAAACCAACTCAAAAAGTTGGAGTCAGTGGACGCAATAAAATCGGCGGGCTTGCGCTTAGAAAAACCTAAAGGTCGTAAACCACGAGTCTTAGATAAAGCTCTTCCTGGGTCTGTGGAAGACCATGACTTTATTAGAGCTTTATATCTCCAAAACATTATTTTGGTAACACAAAGAGACTTTTGAAGGTCTAGTGTGTCATGCATGAACTAATATGTTGAACATTTATAAAAGGATCTAAGGCGATAACAAGCAAATCAAGTCGAAAACTGTTCCGGGTCTAGGGCGGCATCTAAGGTTTCATTTTATCAAAGTTAACAATTATAATAAAATGAGGTACTTTTTTGCCAAATCTATTATATTTTAAGTTAAGTTAGGGTGTAAGGGGCCCCACCAAGATCTTCGGGGCCCAAGTCAACCTCCCGTGCTAGTGCGTGCACCTGCTGATTAACGGACGAGGCTCTGGCGCTGGCTTTCCCCTCTGGGGTCGGGAGGTCTGAGGGCGTCGCTCCCATTAAATCCACCCGCCAAAACAAATTATGGAAAAGTACAATAGGAAAACTGCTACGGATAGGGCTCCGCGGGAAGTACGGCGCGCAGGAGCCCCGCCCGACTCCTGTGGCAAGTGGGCTAGGGCTGCCGTGTGTCGGGTCAGCACGGCTAAAGAAGTTAGCCCCAACCCGTATCCGCTTCGCATCGTGGAACATTGGCACGCTGACTGGGCGTGCGGTAGAGTTGGCCGAAGTACTCTCCAGGCGGAGGGTGGACGTGGCATTCCTGCAGAAGACTCGGTGGAAGGACAACAGAGCCCGGCCTCTGCAGAAAGGCTACAAGCTGTATTACACGGGTGCGACTGGTGGGGAGAACGAGGTGGCCGTGGTGCTCTCCGAGCGGCTGCAGAGCGGCATCTTGGAGGTGAAACGCTGTAGCGACCGGCTTATGATCGTAAGGGTGCTTATCGATGGGATCACGTATTTCAAAAAGAAATCCGAACATCTCATTACCTACAAGAGCGGGAGGCGTACAACTCAGATCGATTTCCTACTCACTAGGCGACACAGCATCGGCAAGGTGGCCAACTGCAAGGTCATACCCGGAGAGTCTTACTGCACAACACCGTCTCCTTGTCATGGACCTCTGCGTGAAGCCCAAAGGCAAACGCATCGAGCAGTGCCAGCGCCGCATCAGTTGGTGGTTGCTTGATGAAACTAGGTCCCAGGAGTTCGTCTCCGCTGTTGGTGACAAGTGCCGATACTGAAGGCGAACTAGTTCAAAATTACTGGGACAAAGTTCAGGCGGCCATCCTTGGAGCGGCGAAGGTGGTTCTCGGTGAGACTAAGGGTGGACGCAAGTGTGACCAGGAAACTTGGTGGTGGAACGACGCAGTCCAGACGGAGACTAGAGAGAAGAAAGCCCTCTTTAAAAAGTGGCAAGCGACCGGATCTCCCGAAGACCGCGACGCGTACAGGGCTGCCAAGCGCGCCACAAAGAGAACTGTAGCCAGAGCCAGACGAGACTACTTACAACCTCTGTATGATAAGCTGGAATCGTCTGAGGGGCGGAAGCTCATGTGTAAAAGACCCTGAGGGCAACCTGTTAAGCGAAGACCTCGCGGTAAAGCAGAGATGGCGCTCGTACTTCCACGAGCTGCTTAATAAACAGCATAAAGAGGTGCAGCCTCCGGACCTCCCTCCGAATCAGGGACTAGTGCCACCGGTAACGCCTGGAGAAGTCCTGACTGCGCTTCGCCGCATGAAGAATCGGAAAGTTGTCGGACCCGATGGAGTCCCCATCGAAGCCTGGGTCCTCGCAGTGTGGGCATCTTAGTAAACCTTTTTAACCGCATACTCCTCAGCGGGCAGATCCCAAACCAATGGAGACTGAGTATTATTACTCCAGTCTTCAAAGGTAAGGGGTCAGTGCAGGAGTGCGGGAGCTACCGCGGTATAAAGGTCATGTCCCACACCATGAAGATCTTCGAGAGGATTATAGACTCTCGGATCCGGCAGGAGTGTACCCTCTCGGAGTGTCAATATGGGCACAGATAATTGGGTTTCGCCCTGGTCATGGGACCACGGACCCTGTTTTTGCCCTGAGGGTTGTCGCAGAGAAATACAGGTCGAAGAACACGGCTCTGCACTGTATGTTTCCAGACATGCAGGCCTTCGACTGTGTTTCTCGTGCGATGATCTGGTGGGCACTGCGGTCTAAAGGGGTTCCTGAGGTCTATATTGTCACTATCCGGGACATGTACTGTGACTCCGATTCCATGGTTCGGACTGCTGCTGGCGACACGAAACCCTTTCCCATCACCGTCGGGGTACACCAGGGTTTGGTCCTTAGTCCGCTTCTATTCAGTGTAATATTAGACGAATTGTCGGACAGCATCAGGAACTCGCATGAGCAGCCTCCATGGTTGCTCATGTATGCTGACGATATTGCGCTGGCAGACGCGAACAGGGGCAGATTGGTGCGACGTGTGAAGGAGTGGAAGAAGACGCTTGAGAACAGTGGTCTGAAACTAAATGTGGCGAACACCGAATACTTGGCACTAAACTCGACAGATCCCACATCCGTCCGCATAGTCGGTGATTTGGTCGAGCGCACAGACTAGGTTAAATACCTGGGATCTGTTTTCCACACGTCCAGTGACATCGATTGCGATGTCAAGTCACGCATTGCTGCCGCGTGGGCCAAATGGCGGGAGATGACCGGTATCATTTGTGACCCTAAAATGCCCGATCCGGTTGAAGGGACAGGTCTATAAAACCATCATTAGACCTGTCCTTTTACATGGCAGTGAGACGTGGCCAATATTAGAGCGACACAAGCAGGAGCTGCGTGTCACGGAAATGAAGATGCTGCGGTGGATGTGTGGAGTCACGCGGATGAAACGCGTGAGGAACTCTCGCATCCGCGGCATCCTTCATGTCCGTGACAATGTAGACAAGTTGCAAGAGTGTCGCCTTCGTTGGTATGGTTACGTCTTGCGGCTACGTAGGAAACAAATGTCTGGCAATGTCAGCCCGCCGGGTCCCGGTAAGAGGGGAAGACCCAAGAAGTGCTGGCTTGACGTCGTAAAGGATAAATAAGGTATAAGGTAATCTGGGTGCTTAGATTATATAAACACCCAGACACCGCGTTCAGTACAACGCGTGCCGTCAAGTTGCTGCCACTTTTTTAGCCATGTTTGGGTAAGCCGCGCGCGGCGCGAATATATTACGTGCTCCGTTGCGTTTGTGTGCGTAGTGCAAAAGAAAGCGTGTAAAAACATTTACCCCAAATATTGGGAGATTTAGCTTCTAATAATATGATGTTCTAATGTATGATGCTTCTAATGATGTTATAGACCGGTCCCTTCGAACCGGCATTTTTGGCCCACAAATTACAACAGACATCTCCCGCAACTTGACTTACGCAGCAGCAATGTGTATCTTAATGTCACAGTCGATGTCACTGGACGTAATACAGTTCCCAGGTATTTAACCTGGTCCGTGCGCTTCACTAAATCATCGCCTATGCTGACGAATGTTGGACCTGTAGAGTTTAGTGTCAAGTAGGTACTCGGTCTTGGCCACAATAAGTAACCATAGGGGCTGCTCATGTGAATCCCTGATTCTGAACTAAACAAAAACGAACTAAGGACCAATTTGGGCACACCAGCGGATTGAAATGATTTGGAAGTTCCGTTTAAAATTTTTCGGACCCCAAATCTATTTGGTGAGCAGTAGGTCAGAAAGTATGTTTCATTATTCAGGCCCTTTCGACACGGAAATTAAAATTTAGAGATGTTCGGTCAAGTCTTTGATAACTACCGATGTTAAACCTGTTTATCACACAAACATCTTTAAATATACACTCACTGTCCGGTAACAAGAAGTCTATCTCGTTCCTTGTGACCATTTCTGGGCTTCCCCAAGCCCATTTTCTATGGCGCTTTTTATGAAAGTTGAAATTCAATAAGAAGAGCCTCTGCGACTCGATAAAGTTAATAAGCTCTGTCCACGCTATAAAGACCGATTTCATTTTGGCGGTAAAGTACCCCCCGCCTGACAACAACGTTGTAGTGAGCCTTAGTAGTACCGTATAATGCTGTCGCTATGTCCTCATGCACGGCCTCAACTGCCTCGTCAGTGCTTCCCGACGTCGGGGCATACACTGGAGGTGTACAGGAATACCTATCGGTGAGCTTCAGTATTATTAGGCTTCCCGAACTGACACGCTGCTGCTTCCACAATGCCGCTAACAAGGTCATTCATCATAAAACCGATACCGACCTCAGAGGATTGCCTTCCATCACCTTTCCGAAAGTAGAAAAGGTCGCCGGACGCAAGGGTTAGTGTGTTCTTTCCCTTTCTTCGAAGCTCGCATAAACTAAAAAAAGTGACCGCACTCCAGGACCTTGACCTTGTAGCATGGTCTCTGGACCCTTGATGCTGTAGACTGGTCTCTTCTTACCTTAAACCCTGGAGCAAAACCCTAAATCCCAGACCCTGGATCTTATGCCCTAAAGTCTAACTTCTCACCATCTAAGTTAGGAGTCCAGACTTCAGCCAGAAGTCCCTGGAGCCAAGTCTTAGGGCCCTGGACGCGGACCCAGGATCTTGGACCTCTGAACACTGGGATCTCAATAATGTACTCTGGTGGCTGGACTCCGGACTCTCTGGCCCGGAACCCAGACTCTGGACCCTAGGCGTGGGAGTCTGGATCCTGGAGCTTAGACACATGATCTAGAACCCCAGACCCTCGAAAATGAAAAATATTATTGAAAAGAGGTCCTTCCGCAAAATGTTTACAACGTTTTTATACTACACACACCGGCACAATTAGAGGAACATAAAAAAAATGCTAAATATTTTACAAAATAATTTTATTTTAATTAATTATTATTAAACCAATAAACACCATTCGCTGTCAGAAATAAATTGCCACATTTTAAAATTAAAAGGTACTTTGTTTGGTGCAATTTAATTGAGAAAAATAAACGTTACGGAAAAATTAACATTCTTGAATTTTCATGGTAACTAAAAAAAATTAAAAATACAGTTAAGCATTTTATTTTTCATTGAAATAAAGGATAAATCATGATCGAGTATTTCCTCTACGTGCCCTTATCAAAGTTTCTACCCGTCTTGGCATGCTAAGAATGATGTTGTCTATCGTTTCTTGGGAAAGTGTCTGCCATTCCTCCAATACGGCATTTCGCAGTTCATTCAAAGTCACAGGAGCGGGTATTCTGGATTTCACCTCACGTTTTAGTAAGTCCCAGACATGTTGAATCGGATTCATGTCTGGTGACCTTGCTGGCCACTCTATTACTGCGATGTTCATATGATTAAGGTACTCGCGGTATGAGGCCGAGCATTATCTTGCATCAAAACAAAGCCGTCACCGATAAAGGGGACAAACGGTACCACCTTTTCTTCAAGAACCTCCCTTATGTATCGATCAGCAGTCAGACTCCCTCTATCGAACACCACTAAGTCCGTGCGAGCTCCCAAACATATCCCCCCCCCCCCCAAACCATTGTGGACCCTCCGCCGTATGCTACCGTAGTTTCAAAATTTAACTGATTTTATCGTTCCCCTTCACGTCTCCATAATCTTTGACGTCCAGCCAGTGGCGTAACTATAGGGTGGCAGGGCTGGCTAAATTCCACGGGCCCCTGACATGACAGGGCCCCGGCCTAAGCGGCTGAGAGTTCCTAGAAAATTTTTCTAACATTTTTAACAAACTTTTATTTCTCAAGTACTTTTAACTTAGGCCATCTAACTAAAAGGTCTAAGACTTAAAATAATTACAGTGAGATGCAACTAAGGACCATCGGACCATCACATGCAAGTCCAATCAATTGGTTGCTACATTCATTATCGCGGTACATTGGTGGCGCGGGCGACCTAGTGGCGATGAAGGCCGGGGAATTTCCTTATTCATTTTATTAAAAGTACACTCATTGCGCTGCCGGTGGTAGGTATAGATCGCGCGGCGAATGATGAGCTCTGTAAGAAAGTGGAAGGGGAATGAGCAGAACTCATAAATTAGGTCTAATTGGCGGGGTGACAGGGGGTGAAGGGCGGGAGTGTAGGAGTGTGGACGCAGGAGTGGTCGAAATCCTACACGCACACTAGGGCACAGCTGCACACTACTCCGCGATACGTCGGCACGTGTTGTCATTAGTCTCGGTACTGTCACGCACATAAAATATTCTACTCTTATTGACAAATCTTTTAATAACGTATTCTGGTTTTGATGCCCCGAGAAAATTGTCTGTCCAATCTGGACAAGAAAGAAAAATGGTTTATTATGTATATGGTTTGATCAAATATTTATACCAATTATAATTATATAACGCAGTGATAGTGCCAACGTTGCTTTACGGTAGCGAAACCTGGGTATGTCAGCAGATGCATGAAAGTAAATTACATGCTGTGAAGATGCGATCACTTCGAAAATTGTGCGGCGTAACTTTGGTTGACCGAATACGTAACGAAGTGATTTCATTTCATTTATTTGATACGCAATATGTCAGGTTTGAATGCAAGTGTCAGCGTTAAGCTGGAAAAGGGTGTGCTTCGTTGGTGTGGACATGTCCAACGAAGGAGTGGTGAACGATTGACGAATATATGAAGAATATATTTTTATACATGAAGAATAAAATTTCGCACAATATATATATGAAGAATATATATTGTGCGAAAGTAGAGGGTAGAAGGAATCAGGGTAGGTCGAGATTTGCATATGAAGATCACGTGAGCTTGCAAGCGTGTAGACGCTACGTCTACACGCTTTCCTGTTAGGCTTAACATTAATGTAGGAAAACTGCGCGATATAAAATGATTCCTAATTATTTATCAGTAACGCCCTTATCCCCGAAGTGGTGCAGAGGCATATTATACGCCCACATTTAACCGAAAGCATTTGTACCACGTAACAAATGGTGAGCCCGTCACCATACTGAATGGAGAGGTGCTGGTTGTAGAGACTTGTTGTTGAAATTTTATAACGGTTGACGGGCTTGGTAGGGGTGGTGCGCACTAGGTAGCAACAACACACCTACATACACCCATCAGGTACGGTTGGTGATCCCTGGAGATGTGTAAGTAACACTATCTCAAAGAATCACCGGTGCACCAGCTAGCAGAGCATGTGTAGAGGGAGTGAGTATGCACCAACCTGGAGCAGAGAAATACCAGAATTTAGCAAAAGAGGGCGCCAGGTATCTCTCCATCAAACGAATGATGCAATTAAAAAACCTCATGTTATCAACTTATTAATTATATTTATTTAAACTATATCCATATGTAGACATGAATATACATATATGAAAGTAAACAGAAATAGCTTAGTCGTGCATAGTGGGATCCATATATATATGGTCACTTAAAAATAAGTTTATATTTAGTACAAATAAAAATTTAAACCAAAGTCCATACTTTGGTTATAAGGGGCGTGGCCTAAAATGACAAATATTAAAGCAGTTGTCAGATGCCTTAAAAATATCTAAATTATATACAGACATACATTTAAACTATCTCTGAATTTTGTCAACACTCAACACCGCTTCATATCATCATCATCATCATCATACACTACAACATAACAAGGTAAAAATAAAGTTTCACATTAATATTCCTTTGTGATAATAAAGAGATTATAAAATATGTGTGACTGGAACGTCACATCGGTAGTACAGTATGTTAAAGTAGTTGAAAGCTACATATGTAATAGAAAAATGAATATTTAAAGTTAAAAGTTGTTCCTTTTAAACTATCAACATCAGTCGGCCTTTACCGGGTTATTATACATAGAAACTTATTAAAGATTACTACTTCTCTAGATATAAATCGTTCCCATCTCTTCCTATTCTAGAAGTCCAGGTAGTAGGTAACCAGAGTAGAGAAAAATATCCTCTTTGCATATTGTCTCAGCTTACTTTTCTTTTCTCCCGCTCGATTACAGCAGGCTAGTCATACGGCCTATACAACCTTGACAAATAATCAAAAAATAAATAAACAAAACCAACATGATATCTTACTATTCCTGTTTGTCACATCTCACGGAATACATTATGGGTGGATGTGAGTCAGGACAGCCAATCTATCTAAGTTCAATGTCCAGCACCAAACTGAAAGACACCATAGACGCACCCGTTAATTTTAGAACGCGCCATAAGAGTCGAACGTTCGTGACAGTTTTGACAACGTCAAACTCATGTCGTTCCGAACAAACACAAACAATGTGAAATATTATAAACTTTTAAATAATTAGACAAATGACTTTAGAGTTATAATTAAAGTATTGTGAAAAGTGAGTTTGTTTTCACAAAAGGGATGTATATAAAAATAAGGTTAGTAAATCAAATCCGATGAATATGTAACCGACACTCAGAAGTGTTACAATTTTACAAACCGCCCATAGGAACTTCAACTTGGCTTAACGACTGCCGTGTAACTGAACACAGGGGCCAACGGCTCAACGTACCTTCTGAAGCATGGAAACGCTCGTAAATAGAAATACAACAAAGCGGTCACCCATCTAATGGCCAGCCATAGCGAAAGTTGCTGAACGCAATAATCGTTTACAGATTGCAGATTACTGAGATAGTAGGGCCACGAGCGCTTCAACATTATTTTCTTTACTAATAATCGGAAACGACTCGTGGAAATTAAATTACAGTGGGACAATTCTTATTGGGAGGTCCAAAAGGGCCAAAAGGGAGGGTGAGGGAGAGGGTGGTTTTTTTTGTTCTTTTTTTCTACATTTGTTTTTTCGAAAGTTTGAACTTCGTTCCTACCTGGTGTCCCACGACACAACATCATTTTTTATAAAATATGAAATCCAAGATACTTTGACAAATATCGTATCATGTTTAGTAGTAATAGTTCAGAAATTTGCTTAGTTGAGAAATTAGAACATTCCAGATATTTTTATTTTTCTCTTTTATTATCAATAATTATTTTTTTGGGACTAATCCCACCCTCATTCCCGTTACTGTGACTCCTGTAAACCAGGATCTAGAGCAGTGACCAAGAAGACAAAAGTTACACTGAGCTTGATGTCGGTGAAGACCCGGGCGAATTTAGAATGTCTTGAATGTCGAGAAGTATGAATAGTCTTACCTTATAACAAATTTGACTTATTATTGCACTATAAGTCAAATATAAATAAAGCTATTTTTAATCACGTATAATGTACAACTCGTCATGCCCTCTTAAATGTTGATTTAATACTTTAAATCTGTTGTTGAATTAATACTTTAAATCAACATTTAAGAGGGCAGGACGAAATAAGACGTGAAGGAGAGCTTATGAAAAATGATTGCTTACGTATAGTAATACGTAAGCAATCTTTTTCATAAGCTCTCCTTCACGTCTTATTTCAAAACCAAAACAACTGGTAGAATAAAAATAAAAGAAGAGAATAGAAAACAGTTTTAATCTGTTTCAGAGTGGATACGTCTACTGTGTAGGTAAACACATAGTGGATACGTCTACTGCGTAGGTAAACACATAGTGGATACGTCTACTGTGTAGGTAAACACATTTATTTAATGCACTGACAAACATTTATATTGAATTAAACTACAGATACACATTAGGGTAGGTACTTTAAACGAATACTATTATCTCTGACCAATTAATCAAAGTCGTTTGAATAATTTTAAAGAAAATGTATTAAGAGATTACCATATCTACCTAACTTCACCTGTGTAGACCAGTCATATAAACACTTATTTAATTTGATTAATGATGAGTTTGGCAAAGTTTTTACCTCAAAAACACTACAGATTGGTGGTAGACCTGTTTTCAGTGACTGGGCAACACCAGGTATCTTTAAAAGTAGAAATAAATTATTAGAATTATATTCAAGAAAAATCACATAATTTTAGGCAAACCTTTCAGGAATATGTTTTTATCCAAAGATTTTGCAACGGGCTTCAGATAGTATAGTTACGCCACTGCGTCCATCAATTTGATTTAAAAGAATTCTACACTCATCACTGAACAAACTGTACTCCTTTGGTCCGTGGTCCAAAGACAATGCTTTCGAGTGTGTATGTATGTTCCGGTAACTTAGTCAGCAGGTGCACTATTCGAAGGTGGGGCTGGCTTGGACTCCGAAGATGTGGGTAGGGCCCTATCGCATCTAAAATCTAGTTTAGAATGCTTAAATTATTGTGCGATATATTCCAAAATTTACACATTATTACAAGTATTCAAACACCCCGAACGAAAACCTGGCTACGCCCGTGCCACTAGCTCACTGTTCTGTCGGTCGGTCCTGTGTAAGTGATTATTTCTGGCATTTCCGCTCTTCAGAAAGAAAGTCAATTCAACAGCCATAGCAAAATAGGTACTCAGATATTTATTGTACGCGTATCTAGACGCACTAGATGTAGCTGGTAGCCACAACCTGCATCTGTTTATTTCAATACGGCAATGGGCTCACCACCTATTACATAAGACAGGGATGCAAACGGTGAAATGTGGGCGAATAAATGCCTCTGTTACCCATTCGGAGATAAAGGTGTGACTATACGTGTAAGAAAATAGAGACTAATTTAGCGCTTTCCTCCGTGGTTTCTCTCGTCGCCGTAGTTGTGACGATAACGATCATAGACAGCCAATAGAAAACCAATAGAAACTATAACGATTGTAGAAAAGAAGCGTTTGTCCTAGGGCTAGGCCCGTAGGTACTGTACGCAAGTAACATAGTTCAGCCGCCCATCCGTAGAACACCCGTACCGTAAGTTGCTTAACGCAGTGATCGTTTACAGAACAGAGTGATGGCTTCAGTTTTACAGATTCATATATTGACTTATGTGACAAACATCCATCATCACCAAACAAATCCCACTGTACCTAACCTCAAAATCTTGGACATATTAATATCTCTTTCATAGGAATTCACACCTACATAATACTGAATCGATAATGGCCGAGTGCATACAAGCTAAGGAGAGCTTTCACGGGAAAACTTGACCGCATTACTAGACAAAAAAAACTTCAATGAGCCGTGTGCAGAAAGAAAAACTCTTTCTGCACACGGCTCATTGAAGTTTTAAATAAGCATACGAAAGCATCCGCATAAGTTACTCCAAATTTAATATTAAGTCATGGATTACTCCAGGCCTAATCCGCTATATCATCATCACATCGTGATCGTCTGCATTTGCGCACAACAAAGTTTCCCAACGACCAGATCTTACGTTTGACTTACTCACGGCACAGAAATGTCTGCAATACTTTATTGCGAAAACTAAAGACTAAGTATGAAAACAGGGAGCTTGCGGACAGCACAAACAGCACACAACTTAAGCTAAAATCACGCCTAAAGTACTACTTTCACTGGATGGTAGTTTGAACTCGAATCACTCTTTGGACAACTGCAATGACTATTTTTAACTATTGGTGACAAGCTGGCCAGTGATGTTTTAGTTCGGCACAACCTAAGTCAAGATCAACTTTGGACCAAGGTTTATAATAAGCGTATTGTAGATTCATTCTTACTATATCGATATCCTACAGATGAATTTGAGGTTGAGTGCCTTATACTATCCTTAGCAATAGATAAAGCTCCGGGTATAGATGGTCTCACAGATGTTATGCTTAGGCAAATACGTAGGGTTACCTGACAACCTGATTTGAACATTTGAACCTCTTCTGAATCAAACCAAGGTTTGATTCAGAAGAGTAGTTAATTCTCTTCTGAATCACAGTCTGACATTCGGTGTCTTTCCAGAGGCTTGGAAAACAGCCACAATAACTCTGATCCATAAGGATGGGCTTAAAGATAATGTAGAAAATTGTACTTCAATTTCTCTCTTGATTCTGTTGACTTAATTAACTTCTTTCTAAGCTTTTGGAAAAAATATTTTATAATAGTTTTGTCCGGTATATTGAATCGAACAATTTAATGTCCAACAAGCTGTTCGGCTTTAGGAGAGTGAAATCCACAGAGGATGCATTGTCTTTACTTACGTAGACACTAGCGTCTCACCTCAACAGCAAGAAAGCATCTTCCTTGATTTAGCAGCCTTTGACACCGTGTCGATACCAATTCTCTTGCAGAAACTTGAAAATCATTTTGAAATGAGAGACTAAGTTCTGAATTGGTTTAAATCATATCTTACAAACAGAAAGCAGTGTGTTAAAGTCGGAGTCAATAAGAGTGGCTGTAAAACCGTTAACTTCGGCGTCCCGCAGGAAAGCATTCTAGAACCTACCTTATTTATCATGTATATGAACGACATTCATGACAGTGTTGACGCGGAAATAATCTGTTACACCGATGACACAGTGATCGTTTATGAAGGTTCTACGTGGGACGAAGCATTATCGAAGGCATAATATAACAGCATGGTTGCGTAACAATTTGTTAACCCATAACGCAAAGAAGAATAAATATATATGCTTCCATAAAACCGCGGCGTCAGTTCCAAAACAAAATACCAGTCTTAAACGTGTAACGTTTCAAAAGGAAAAGTTCTTATAGTTTCGGAGAAAAGTGGCTGCGATATACGGACGGATAGACGGACAGACAAGACGAATCCGTAAGGGTTCCATTTTTGCCACTCGGTTACAGAATCCCAACAATGTATCGAGCGTGACGTCGTCTTTAATCGTATCGTAGAACGTTGTCATCGTGGTAAATAGGTGTACATAACGTAGTCAACACCACGGGCGAGAGCTAATTCCTCACGCCATCGGAATATATGATGTCGATGCAGCAGGAAGCCGATCTCCAAGCACCGGGAAGCGAGGGGTAAACAATAGTGAAACGCCAGAGCACGTAACAAGTATAGGTTTACTGAGAGGACACAGGTCAGGGCGGGAGGGGCGCGGTGAAGTCCAGCAGCAGCTTGCCGCGCGCGGGCCGGCTGCGGTCGGCGGTAGGTAGAGGACACAGGTCAGGGCGGGAGGAGCGCGGTGAAGTCCAGCAGCAGCTTGCCGCGCGCGGGCCGGCTGCGGTCGGCGGTAGGTAGAGGACACAGGTCAGGGCGGGAGGGGCGCGGTGAAGTCCAGCAGCAGCTTGCCGCGCGCGGGCCGGCTGCGGTCGGCGGTAGGTAGAGGACACAGGTCAGGGCGGGAGGGGCGCGGTGAAGTCCAGCAGCAGCTTGCCGCGCGCGGGCCGGCTGCGGTCGGCGGTAGGTAGAGGACACAGGTCAGGGCGGGAGGGGCGCGGTGAAGTCCAGCAGCAGCTTGCCGCGCGCGGGCCGGCTGCGGTCGGCGGTAGGTAGAGGACACAGGTCAGGGCGGGAGGGGCGCGGTGAAGTCCAGCAGCAGCTTGCCGCGCGCGGGCCGGCTGCGGTCGGCGGTAGGTAGAGGACACAGGTCAGGGCGGGAGGGGCGCGGTGAAGTCCAGCAGCAGCTTGCCGCGCGCGGGCCGGCTGCGGTCGGCGGTAGGTAGAGGACACAGGTCAGGGCGGGAGGGGCGCGGTGAAGTCCAGCAGCAGCTTGCCGCGCGCGGGCCGGCTGCGGTCGGCGGTAGGTAGAGGACACAGGTCAGGGCGGGAGGGGCGCGGTGAAGTCCAGCAGCAGCTTGCCGCGCGCGGGCCGGCTGCGGTCGGCGGTAGGTAGAGGACACAGGTCAGGGCGGGAGGGGCGCGGTGAAGTCCAGCAGCAGCTTGCCGCGCGCGGGCCGGCTGCGGTCGGCGGTAGGTAGAGGACACAGGTCAGGGCGGGAGGGGCGCGGTGAAGTCCAGCAGCAGCTTGCCGCGCGCGGGCCGGCTGCGGTCGGCGGTAGGTAGAGGACACAGGTCAGGGCGGGAGGGGCGCGGTGAAGTCCAGCAGCAGCTTGCCGCGCGCGGGCCGGCTGCGGTCGGCGGTAGGTAGAGGACACAGGTCAGGGCGGGAGGGGCGCGGTGAAGTCCAGCAGCAGCTTGCCGCGCGCGGGCCGGCTGCGGTCGGCGGTAGGTAGAGGACACAGGTCAGGGCGGGAGGGGCGCGGTGAAGTCCAGCAGCAGCTTGCCGCGCGCGGGCCGGCTGCGGTCGGCGGTAGGTAGAGGACACAGGTCAGGGCGGGAGGGGCGCGGTGAAGTCCAGCAGCAGCTTGCCGCGCGCGGGCCGGCTGCGGTCGGCGGTAGGTAGAGGACACAGGTCAGGGCGGGAGGGGCGCGGTGAAGTCCAGCAGCAGCTTGCCGCGCGCGGGCCGGCTGCGGTCGGCGGTAGGTAGAGGACACAGGTCAGGGCGGGAGGGGCGCGGTGAAGTCCAGCAGCAGCTTGCCGCGCGCGGGCCGGCTGCGGTCGGCGGTAGGTAGAGGACACAGGTCAGGGCGGGAGGGGCGCGGTGAAGTCCAGCAGCAGCTTGCCGCGCGCGGGCCGGCTGCGGTCGGCGGTAGGTAGAGGACACAGGTCAGGGCGGGAGGGGCGCGGTGAAGTCCAGCAGCAGCTTGCCGCGCGCGGGCCGGCTGCGGTCGGCGGCGCGGCGGTAGGCGTCGTCGGCGCGCCACCACTCGTACACGCGCTCCACGCACACCGAGAACTGCAACACGCGCGCAGTGCTGTGCTGTACCACTCTGTTAGTCGCCACTCGGCACCGCGTAGCGGGGACTCCCACACGTTCAAAAAGACTACTCACTAAACTAAAATCTACATTCTCTTTCCTGCAAGTAACGTTTGGTAATAGAATTGGAGGTCTTTCATTCATCGTTCCTTGTTGACCCGACTGCAAGATTCTAAATTTCCAGGTCCTTAATATATCACACTTTCTACTCTGTTTTCAATTCAACTATAATACTAACAGTAAACGTTAATCTAAAAAATGTAAAACGACCTTTATTCTGCTTAGGTAGAAATATAATGACTTTGCATTTTTTATTAAGAAATACCTAGGTATTAATTTTATGAACTTATTTTAACATTTGAAGTATTTGTCTGATATACATATATATAGATTAGAATAGGTACGTGCTACGGTCCAATCACACACTTGTCTGGTAATACCCTAGATTGCTGTGAAATGATGCGAAACAAATAACAGAAAAATTTGTACATTCTAGAGTCGAGTGCCAGCATTGTGGAGACTGGAACAGCGATATGCGCTAACGCTGCATACATTGGTGGAGTGCTGAGTGGAAGTGGTAGGATAAAAGAGTAGAGCTACTAAAAAACCTCCTATGAAACTAGCCGAGTAAAGGTTTCATATCCAATTGATAATAAAAAACGGTAAAACGGGAAAACAACGGCAACTGGGGTGAAATTCGGATAATTTGGTATGTGATAGAGCCTCCTCGGAAAGGGCCTGAAACTGCTTTTCAGCCTGCTGAAAACGTTCCCAAGGCCCAGAAAATTACGTTTAAAGTTGTTCACTAGTCCGCCGGCGTAACACTACCCCCTCCTAAGACATGCTCGTCCCGAGCATCGTTGTCTCCATGATATCTGGCAAGTCGGTCAACGTGATCAATCTTGCAGGGACTACGAGACTCCGCTGTATTCGATACGTGACGTCATTGATTCTAGTAACCACTCTATACGGTCCTTCCCAGATAGCGAATAGCTTTGGGGACTTCCCTTTCCGCCGCATAGGATTATGTTACCACACCAAAGAGCCTTCATCAAATCCAACTTGGTTTGATCTCCGATCATATCGAGTTTTCATCCTTTCACTAGCTTGAAGCCCGTGTTCACGAACAAGTTTGTGAACATCGTCGATCGGATCCCGTAACTCGCTCGCGTACTCGGTGATGGATCTGGGTGAGTCTGGAGGACGCCCAGTTAGAAGATCTGCAGGTAGACGAAGTTCTCTCCCAAAAATCACGTATGCCGGGGTAACAGCTGTGCTTTCATGAGTGGCGGACCTATACGACATCAAAAAGAGCGGAATGTGTCGGTCCCAATCTTTCCGGTGACTCTCGACAACTTTGGCCAAGTGTCTTTCCAGTGTCTGGTTCAATCTTTCGACCACTCCATCCGATTGTGGGTGATATGCCGTCGTTCTCGTTTTATGCAAACCCATTTTCCGGCAAGTTTCTTGAAAGACCATAGATTCAAAGTTCCTGCCCTGGTCGCTATGAATTTCAAGTGGCACTCCAAACCGACAGAATACCTCATTAACTAATTTTTCCGTTATGGTAGTCGCTTCCTGGTTGGGAATAGCAAATACCTCCGGCCATTTGGTGAAGTAATCCATCACCACCAAAATGTACTTATTCCCGGAGTCTGATGTTGGAAACGGGCCCGCAACATCCAAAGCAATTCTTTCCCAAGGTACTCCAACGTTGTACAACTTCAGTGCTCCTCTTCTGCGGGTATGTGGACCCTTGACTGATGAACAGCTAGTACACTTTTTACACCAGTCTTCAACGTCTTCACGGCAGTGAATCCAGTAACGTCCTTTTCATTCCAAGATGTCCGCCAGAAGTTCCGTCATGAAAACTCTTCAAAACATCTCTCACTCTTATCTTTGGAACAACAACCTGCAGGTGAGCATCTTTCCCATTCGTAGACTCCCATTTCCTGCACAGTACGCCATTATGCATGACCAAGCTATCCCATTGTGCCCAATAGCTCTTTGTTACTGTGCTCATCGGGGCTACTTCACACCATCTCGGTTTGGGTCTTCCTGCGTTAATCCAATTGAAAATGGGTTGGATATCTAGGTCCTCTTGCTGTGCTTGTTTCATGACTTCATCGTTCCACTCTTCGCTCACGGTGTCGGTTCCTAAAAGTCTGACACATTCCTTGTCTTCTTGCCTTAGGCAATGTTTGCAGTCGTCAGGACAAGGTCTTCGAGAGAGAGCGTCTGCATTTCCATGTGACTGCACGCTAAGGTGTTCGATGGTACGGTGACGAGGTTGTCCACCAATTTAGCCTTTGACAACCTGACTATTCCCCTCGATCGCCTGTGATATCGTAACTGGGACATTTTGACCACCATTCAGCACTCGTCCCATAGTCCTGACTGTAACTCGTTTCACATGCATCGGGGCCGGGTCACAAGCTTCTCTGTTCCTCTTGGGGCAACTGGATTGTATGTGCCCTCGTTCACCGCAATTGTAGCATCGCGGTCCAGGGTCACGGCGTGGAGCATTTCTTTTACAATGTACTCCAACGTTATCCACCTTCACTGCTCCTTTGATGCGTGTATGTGGACCCTTATCTGATGAAAAGCTACTACACGTCTTGCGCCAGTCTTCAACATCTTTTAAGCAGTCACGTACTCTTCTGCTGCTCTTTCTTTTGGGGCAACTTGACTGTATGTGCCCTCGTTCACCGCAATTGTAGCATCGCGGTCCAATCTCGCGGCGAGGAGCAATCGGCTCCCTGGCAGCCACTTCCCGCAACATGAAAAGCCTCTACGTGTCCTGCCGTACAGCCTCTACTTCCAGTGCATGGGCAACTGCATCTTTAAGACTTCCGTGGTGCCCCAATCGCACTGGTCCCGTATCCCGTCAATAAAGACTTGCACCAGCATGCTGTCCACCAGAGACGCTGAAGCTCGTTGATAAGCCTTCCTGACCAATTTCTCTATTTCTAAGGCCCACTGTTGTAAGGACTCATTACGCCCCTGGCTTCTGTCCTTCAGTTGTGCTCGATACACGTGCTCCAGGTGACCATCGCCGTAACGCGCCTCCAGAGCTTCAAGAAGACGGTCGTACGTCCTGTCGTCTCCCAGGGCCTCCAAGATGGTGAGGGCCTCATCACGTAGGGCTAACGTTAACGCTGTCTTAGCTTGCTCCTTACTCCAGCCGTTAGACTGGGAAACGGACTCGAACTGCAGCTTATATGCAGTCCAAGACGACGTACTATCATAGGGAGGTGCTTTGAATCTTCCACCTCCCGACATGGTAGTCTCATACACACAGGAACTGTTGACTGTTTTTGCCTTGGTCTCCAATTTCCGCAGGCGGTTCTCGTGCGTCTCCACCTTTTCATTCACGTCGTGAAATCTAGTCTCAAATTTGACGTCCATGTCAGTAAGTTTCTCCTGGACCTCTTGCATTTCTTTTTTCCACGCTGCAGTATTCTCGAGAACCTCGCGCAGCATTCCAGATTGTTCTCTGACCTGTTCTTCGTGTTTTCTCGATAGTTCTATAACCTGTTTTTCTTGTTTTCTCGATAGTTCTATAACCTGTTCTTCTTGTTTGCTATAAAGTTCTTTAACCTGTTCTTCTTGTTTGCTAGAAAGTTCTTTAACCTGTTCTTCCTGTTTTCTAGCCTGTTCGTCCTGTTTTCTAGCCAGTTCCTTTAACAAGACTAGGACGCTGCTCAAGTCCACTTCTTGCTTGGGTGTAGTCCGTGGCTCCGATGTTCCAACAACAGGCGTAGATTTCCCACTGGCTCCCGTTTGGCTTCGGGTTTGAATCCCCTGGGCTCGGTATCACGTGGCATAATAGGCATTTCTATCCCACTTCTGACACAAAATGTTACGTTCGTAGGGTGGGTACTAATAGGAGTTACACTAATACCACAAATTATAAAACTAACACTTTAATAACTCTAAATAAAAACAGTAAAACCACTACTAATAATCGCCACTAAACACACTAAACACAAATTCTTCGCTTAGATAATTGCACTGTAACAGTATCGCACTATTTAGCTTCGATCACTTCGATTCACACTGTTCGCTTCTTTAAAGGAGACTGTCCTGTAGCCGCGACCTCGGCCCTTTATATACGCCTAGTAATGTTCTGGAATATTCGGGAGAATTCGTTCGGTACCTACAATCGGGTACATCTCTAGAATGTTCCACACGATACTAGTTGTTCCTTCGGTATATGCCGGAAGGTTCTCGACCTATTGCTGTCCCTTCTGGTGCTATCTCTATTTAATAGTGCTATCCCTGTCTAATAGCTCCGGAATATTCTGAATGTAGCTCTCTCTTTCTGATACTGCTATCCTTGTCACTCTTTCATGAAATCACGCTATATACTGAAGTGGGTTTTAAAGGTCCATAAGGGGTCCTGAAAATGCCTGAAAAGGGGTTTTCAGGTTATGATGGCATGTGATAGGGGATGGCCTGAAACGAACTGAAAACATGTTTCAGGCGCCTGAAAACAACGGCAACTGGGGTGAAATTCGGATAATTTGGTATGTGATAGAGCCTCCTCGGAAACGGCCTGAAACCGCTTTTCAGCCTGCTGAAAACGTTCCCAAGGCCCAGAAAATGACGTTTAAAGTTGTTCACTAGTCCGCCGGCGTAACAATAACAATTTTGTTGAATTGAGAACGTGGTGAGTAGATAGTCGGGACCGGTGGTGCCGTTGATGGATATACTCGTGGCCCGGGGCAAGCGCCGAGTTACGTAGGAAGCAAACGTGCAGTCGTACCCTTTGTCAATTCGTCGACCGTTTCAGGGAGAATAAAAGGAAGGGCTGTGGATCCTAGCCGTGTCCGCTGCGAACGAGAAAGTTAAAGGTTCCAAAAGCAGACCACCCTCGAGAGAATCGGAAGGAAAGTAACGCTCTACTATAAGTAGCGTCGACTTAAATCTTTCCAGGTACGAGTGGTCCTACTATGTCGAGAGAGCCGGGGCGACAGGATGCGTTTTTATTTCAAGGCAGCAAAGGTTCACCGTCGGCAGATCGGCGGGGCCGTACGCGACCATCTCACCTGTCCGCGCTCGGCGAGGCGGTGCAGCAGCGCGATGTCCGCGGCGCGCGGCGCGAAGAAGGCCCAGCGCACGTGGCCGGCCCCGGCGGCGGCCGCGCCCGCGCCGTGCCGCAGCAGCTCGGCGCCGGCGGCCAGCGCGCCCGCCGCGCCGCGCTCGTCCACGCGGCGCAGCAGCGGCGGCGACAGCGTCACGTAGCGCGCGCAGCGCACGCCCAGCCGCGCCGCGCCCTCGCCGCCCGCGCCCGCGCAGTCCAGCACCGCCGCGTACCTGCACAGTGCACACCGCCCGCCTCGCGTTGCTGTCCCGGCTTTGAAGGTCTACATTATTTTATTCCTGCCCGAAACGGTGACTAGAACCTACCTGAGCGTCTCGGTTTAGAAACTTGAAACAGTAATAATAAGGGTCAGTGTTTACCGGTTAACCACTGTGTGCACGTGTGCGCTACTCACCGCAGCTCGCGCAGGCGCGGCGCGTAGTCGGGCGCGTGGCGGTCGAGCGCGCGCTCGGCGCCCAGCCGCGCCGCCAGCGGCAGCAGCGCGCGCGAGCAGCCCACCGTCACCTGCGACACGCTGCGCTGTAGCCCCGTGCGTCCGCACTCGACGCCGTCGACTATCATTTAGCAAGTGAAATCGCGACCGCCGGACGTGTTCGACCTCGTCTATTTTACTAGCACACGTTAAATATTTATGCAATAGACTCACCACGTGTTATGTGGGACAAAAATGCATAGGGTGAAATATGAGCGTATAGTATGCCTCTGCCTAACCCTTCGGGGATAAAGGCATGACAACATGTATGTATTAAATATTTATATTTCAAAACCATTTTGTAAAATAAAAAAATTGATTTATTTATGGAAAACTTACAGCTTTTAAACCAATATGGTATAACAAACTCGTAAGTTACAGAAAGCCAATAACAAGTTTTCACTTTTAGTTTTCTTGTTAAATTAGGTACAGACAGAAACAGCGCACATCTCAAAATAGACAATAAATAAAAAGAATAAAAAAACTCCGAGTTACCACTTATTACCTATTTAGTCAGGTATACCAAAAACCCTAGGCTTAGCGTTTTCTTAATAGAGGCCCCTTTGATGGAGAAGACAACAAAATCATGTTGTTTGGATAATTTATTAAAATTACGGCTCGCCCTAACAATGTAGGTATTCTGTCTATAGATAGGCTGTTGACAGTGGCGTAACAATAGGGTGGCAGGGCTGGCAAAATGCCACGGGCACCCGAGCCGAGATGGCGCCGACCCAAGCTGCTGAGAGAGCAGAAATAACCTAATATTATTAACAAAAGTTAATTTTGCTAATATAATTATTTCAAGTAGGTACTTAAATTCAATTAAAGCGAGGCGCAACTGAGGACCATAACATACAAATTCAAAGTAATCATTAAGATTTCAGCACATTTCTGAATGTATTCATTGATTGCTTCCCATTATTTCCAATCCCATATCCATTAACTTAGAAAGAACTGTTATGGTGCTGCCGGAGCCCAGTGGCAAAAAAAGGGCATGAATTTGTGAATTAAAAATGGAAGCTAATTGTGTAGCAGAAAAATCGTTCATGAACCCTAAATTTTGTCAGAGTCAAAATGTCATTTTCTACCTATACAAAACGACATTTTGACGAGTTTTGCGAAGATGAGCGTCTCCAAGATTCGGAAAGGTTGTTCAAAGTGAACATAATCTTTTATCCAATACTTGGTGATCTCTCGGCTTCGCCCGTGACATACTTCGAACTCCCGTCACACCTATTTAATCCCGTCGCTTATTAATACTACAAAAATAATTAATTTTTGCCCATTGACTACTGCTCCGCTCTCCAGGGCAGTAGCGTGATGACATATAGCCTTCCTCGGTAAATGGGCTAGCAAATACAAAAAAAAATATTTCAGATTCGACCAGTAATTCCTGAAATTAGCGCGTTGAACCAAACAAACAAACAAACTCTTGCGCTTTAAAATATTAGTTTAACAGTATTTTTAATTGGTTATTATTAATAATCAACTAAAATCGTGTTATTTCCCGATGAATCAAATTGTTTCTAATTTCAGTGTTTTGCAAAAATTAACTTTGCAAATTTTAAATGACATTAATCTATTTAAAAAATCTATTAATTGTTGGTATATGAAAAAAAGACATATCTAAATAATTTTCCCAAAGTTCAGAGATGAAACAGAAAAGTTTTCGAGTATTAGAGGACTTGCTGATTTATTTGAAGCGCTCGTGGCACACCTACCTTAATGATCTGTAAATTATAACTGCATTAAGCAACTTTTGCTATGACTGCTCCTGGGCTGGGTGACCGCTTTTTGGCATTTCCATTGCGATTCTGTGCTTCGGAAGGAACGTTAAGCCGTTGGTCCCATTTGCCAGAAATATGGCAATCGCGCGCCTTGAAAATTTTTAACAGTAGGCCTCCACAACCTGCAATTGTCCATTACCTCACGGCGACGGGCTTACGATCTGTTACGTGGAACAAAAATACACACGGTAATATTGGACGTACAATATGCCGGAGCCACCCTTTCTGTGGATAATGGTGCGTGACTGACACAGACAATAAGGATGTACATATTGTCTTTGGTGACTGATTAATAATCAGGAATCATTTTATGTCGTGCAGCTTTCCTGAAGTACCCATGTACTGCATCAATGTTGTTCCTTGTAGTATACACAGTATACTTACTACCTTGTAGTATGGTATCTACACGCTTTCCAATCGTCGCTAAGCCTCTACAAGTTCAAGCGTCTGGATCCGGCGTTGGCTTGACTTGCGTAACTTTGCGAGCACTTGTCGCTGATCCGATCGAGTTTTGGTGTTTTGTGCACAGATTAAAGAAAGCTTGTGGCAAGCGTTTGCGCATCCACATACTTCATGATTTGATCTGCATTTGTACAGATTGTAACCGCGTGGAGAGTGAACGTCGTTTTGTTTGAAAATGGCTTAGTGGGCGAACGAACCAAAATACTTTATTTTAGAATTGTTCCAAGCGGAGGCTTTTTAGGCGGTACTGTCGTAGTTACCTCAACGACTGCCATGCTTGACAACCATATACTAAATACCCATATGGTGGGCTTGCCAACGCTTACCAAATGGCTTCTAACAAGCGGTTTGGCAAGCAATAAAAACCCTTTTAAGAAACTCTATGGGACAAGACAGGCTTCGTCACTCGACTATTCTGTCAATTGACAATATTCTAACTAACTAACTATCTTCAAGCTGTATCCCTGACGGGGTAGTCAGAGAGGACAGATCGCCAGGCTTCGCGATCCATGCATACTTCTTTCGCTTCTTCGAGATTCATCAATCGCTTCATACACGCACGTCTGGCTATCCGAGTACTTTTGACCTTTCCGTTTTTGAGCAATCTGCTCACGTGGTCTTCATATGTAAGTCTCGGCCTTCCCTGACTCCTTCTACCCTCTACTTTTGAACAATATATATTCTTCGTCAATCGTTCCTCACTCATTCGTTGGACGTGTCCAAACCAACGGAGCACGCCCTTTTCCAGCTTAACGCTGACACTTTCATTCAAACCTGCCGTATTGCGTATCACTTCGTGACGTATTCGGTCGGCCAAGGTAACGCCGCACAATTTTCGAAGTGATCGCATCTCCACAGCATTCAATTTACTTTCATGCATCTGCTGACATACCCAGGTTTCGCTACCGTAAAGCAAAGTTGGCACTAGCACTGCGTTATGAATCGCCATTCGTGCTTCTTTTACGATGCTTTGTCGCTTTACTAACTGGGACAAAGCACCGTTAACTTTGTTTCCGGCAGCTACTCGCCGTTCTACATCCGAATCACATCTTCCATCCGCGCTAAACATACTTCCTAAATACACAATTTCATTCACTTGCTCTAGACGTTCCTGGTTTACCCTAATCTCGCATTTAGTTCTTACGTCACCTCTTTCAAATACTAGAACCTTAGTTTTACTTGCCATAAACCAGCCAGCAATATTCAATAATAATATAAAAAAACAATATTCTATCTTCACGCAATATCCCTGACGGGGTAGTCATAGGGGACAGATCGCCAGGCTTCGCGATCCATGCATACTTTCGCTTCGTGCAGATTCATTAATCGCTTCATACATGCACGTCTTGGTATTCGAGTGCTTTTGACTTTCGGTTTTTAGCAATCTGCTCACTTGGTCTTTAGTCTCAGCCTACCCTGACACCCTTTATCCTCTACTTTCGCTCAATATATTTACAGCCGTAGCGAAATTTGCTTAACACAATGATCGTTTTCAGAACACTAAGATCCACTATCTCGCCACGAGCGCTTTTTCATTATAGTACTCGGTACCTACTTATGGCTCATTAATTTAAATTACTCTGTGACGACTTTTACTGGGAGGGCCCCATCTGAAGAATTTGCCACGGGCCCCAGAAGGTATAGTTACGCCACTGGCTGTTGAAGCAAATGGAATATGCAGATGAGAATTAAATCTGATTACCTTGTTTAGAACATCAAAGGAAAATTTAGATAGGAGTTCTGAGCAATCATCGACATCATGGTTCGTTATTTTCAGCAAAAACAAATAGTTCGCGATCTCGCGGCGAATTGACAGAGGCAAGATATGGAACCGTTTACAAAGGTTAAGGTAACTTTGAGAGCTATAAGGGATGTTTTGATGGTAGCATAAGTATTTCATGAATATTCTCCGTAAAGATTCAATTCTATCTATGTATTTAGTATAACAGGGGCTCCAAACCTGCGATGCATGCCCTAAATGAGGCCGTTCAAATAAGCAGTATAGGATCTTTAAAGTTTTTGCCTGTGTGAAACTCTTGGACAATCGCATTATAAAACCCAAAGCACTAGACGCACTCTTTTAAATGTTGTCAATATGCTCATCGAACATCAATTTCGAATCAACATGCACACCCAGATCAAGAACTGAATTAACCCTTGCCAATTTTGGCTCCCGATTGTAACTAGTGGGAATAACTCTTTGTTTACGAGTGAAAGTTACCACTGAGCATTTGCTAGCATTCAGATCTAGTTTATTGACCCTGCAATAGACTTCCAGACGATGTAGATCAGTCTGCAAAGAGATTATATCTTCGTGTGAACATATCGTAGCATAAATCACACAACATATCGTCCGCCAAACATAATAAACCAGACGATCTAAAGCACTGGTCTATGTCATTCATATACACACACCGGCATAATTAGCGGAACATAAAAAAAGAGTGAAACCTTTTTTATAAATGTTGCTGGCTGGTTTATGACTATTTTATTTTAGAATAAAATATTTTAAAATCAGAATACTGTTGATCTTCACTTTTTTCTGTGATTGTTTAAAATTTAATCGACGTTTTAATAATTTCGAGTACGAGGGCGGCACTGAAAATTTCGGGAATCAAGGAAATGACACAACATTACTATTTAAAAATGTATTTATTGCTTTTCGAAGTATTCTTTAGAAATTTGACACATTTTTCCATACGATGGAACCAATCATTGAAGCAACCATTCCATTCGGAAGTCATTCAGGCCATTTTGGATACCCCAGTATCCAAAATGGCCGTTTTGTAGGCGTCCACAGCTTCTTCAGGTGATGAAAATCTCTGACCACGCAATTTATTCTTTATTTTAGGGAAAGTATAGAATTCATTAGGGCTTAGGTCGGGGCTGTACGGCGGATGGTCTAATATTTCTATGTTTTCTTGCTCTAAAAACTCTTTTGTTCTGTGCGCGGTGTGAGAACTCGCATTGTCGTGATGGAGGATGATGCGGCGGTTGCAGTTCTCTTTACGGAGTTCAGAAACGACCTGTGGCAAACAAATGCAAGCATACCATTCTGCATTAACCGTTCTTTGTACCTCAAGAGGAATAGTCGCAACACGGCCGGTTTTGGAGACAAACGAGGCCACCATTTTTTTGCAACACTCCGTGAACGAACAATTTTTGTTGGCTTTAACTCATTTTCGAGCACCTAAACTCGTGACTGGTTATTTGTTTCGGGTTCGTACGTGTATATCCAGGATTCGTCACCTGATACGATGTTGTATACAGCATTTGAGGATCCTGCGTGGAACCTTTCGAGAGTTCTGACGCACCAAGTGACGCGAGCCGCTTTTTGCTCTTCACAGAGGTATGTCACATGTCGATCTTCCTCAATCAGCTTACGCACAGCATCAATGTTTTCTTGGGTGACTGCAGTTTTTGGACGACCTTGACGGGGATCACCACTGAGCTTGACACGTCCACGTTGAAATTCAGCAAACCAGCGATAAATTGAGGTTTTGGATGGGGCTTCATCACCAAAAGCAGAAATCATCCGGTCAACACACTGTTTTTGTGTTAAACCACTTCGAAAGTCATAATAAATCATTGCTTTGAGAATTTTCTCGAGTCAATTCCATTTTCTCAACGACTAAACAAGTATGACAAAACCTTGTGACAAGACCGAGAATCTTTTTTTTAAATAAATAAATGGTATTCGATTTTTAAAACAAAGGAGTTTTCAATTAAAAAGATTTTAATATGATAGGAACAGTGGAAATGTTCCATTCCCGATAATTTTAGTGCAGCCTATGTAAGTGTTTTATATTACGTTGCGGGTGCACAAGTTTGTATGTCAAGATCTTATTTTTTTATTTAATTCAAGACTTTTTGGACTTTTTATGTTCCTTAAATCTTACAGAAGGATAAGGGAATCATTATGCCTGATTTAACTCCGACTAAATTGTCAGGGCACTTGAGATGAGAAGCAGTAATCAAACTTACAGAGATATCGCCAGGATGCTTCGTCGATCTGTTACAACAATTCATCGCAGTGTCCAGCGATACAGGGAGACTAATTCTCTAGTTAGACGTCGCGGGCAAGACAGAAATAGGCGTACATCGAGGAGAGATGACCATTTTATTCAGCTGCGTGTTCGAAGGAAACCGCGTTTGACGGCTGTGCAAGTCACAAATCTTCTTCAAGAAGTTCGAGGAGTAGCAGTATGTGAACGCACGGTACGAAGACGGTTCGAAGAAGTGCATTTGCGTGCACGTTCACGCGTGCCCGCCAAGGCTCCAAAACTCGAGGTACATCATCGCAGAAACAGACTCAATTTCGCTCGAGAGCATTGTCTTTGGACCACGGACCAATGGAGTAAAGTTTTGTTTAGTGATGAGTGTAGAATTCTTTTAAATCAATTTGAAGGACGTCAAAGATTATGAAGACGTGAAGGGGAACGATACAATCAGTAAAATTTTGAAACTACGGTAGCATACGGCGGAGGGTCCACAATGGTTTGGGGGGGGGGGGATATGTTTGGGAGCTCGCACGGACTTAGTGGTGTTCGATAGAGGGAGTCTGACTGCTGATCGATACATAAGGGAGGTTCTTGAAGAAAACGTGGTACCGTTTGCCCCCTTTATCGGTGACGGCTTTGTGTTGATGTAAGATAATGCTCGGCCTCATACCGCACTGCGAACACGCGAGTACCTAGTGAACATCGCAGTAATGGAGTGGCCAGCAAGGTCACCAGACATGAATCCGATTGAACATATCTGGGACTAACTAAAACGTGAGGTGAAATCCAGAATACCCGCTCCTATGACTTTGGATGAACTGCGAAATGCTGTATTGCCTCCAATACGGCATTGCAGACACTTTCCCAAAAAACGATAGACATCATTCTTAGCATGCCAAGAAGGGTAGAAACTTTGATAAGGGCACGTGGAGGAAATACTCGATACTGATTTATCCTTTATTCCAATGAAAAATAAAATGTTTAATTGTTTTTTAAAATTTTACTTAGTCACCATTAAATTCAAGAATGTTTATTTTTCCGTCATGTTTATTTTTCTCAATTAAATTGCACCAAACAAAGTACCTTTTAATTTTAAAATATGGCATTTTAATCATGACAGCAAATGGCGTTTATTGGTTTTTAAAATAAAATTGATAGAAATAAGAAATACACGTGGTGAAAAGTGGGCATATAATACACTCCCGGACACCTAAATCGAGCCACCTTGATTTTTTTGGTTTGGAGTACTGTAACTTATAAAAGATGTATGTAGAAGGAAAATGTTTTGATGCAGTTTTGGAGCTGGTATACTCATCATTCATTTAGAGTGCCACTGTTCTAAATTTGAACTACAGTTTATTAAAAAAGTCGAGTTACGTTGAAACAAGTCCATATTTGCTTTTTTTCAAGGAAAAAAATCTAATCGATTTTTAAATAGAGACATGTTTTACATGAGAAGAAATGTTTATTTAGTAACTTGTATTGCCTCCCAGTGCATTTATGACAGCTCTCATACGGTTTGGCATATAATTAATCAATGTCGTTATGGCATGTTGAGGAATGTCCTCCTATTCTTCCAATATTACATTTTTGAGCTCCTGCATGGTTTGCGGGGCAGGATGATGAGCTCGAACACGCCTCTTCAGCTCATCCCATAGATGATCTGGGCCCTTGCATTATCATGCTTTAAAACGAAATCTTGGCCAATAAATCCAGCATATGGCATCACGTGGTTCTCTAAACACTGGCGAATGTATCTATTGCCATCTAGGGGCGGCAGTCGTGGTCCCGTCACTACCTCTAGCTCAGTTTTGCCTTCCATAGAGATTCCTCCCCAGACTGTCCATGATCCTCCACCATAACTCACTTTCTCGGCAATACAGCATTGCGCGAAACGCTCGTTCTGTCTTCGGTACACCTTACTCCTTCCGTCATTACCGTATAGCATTATCGTGGACTCATCTGTGAAGAGAACCTGGCTCCATTGATGTCGAGTCCAATTAAGATGTTCGCGCGCAAACTCTAGATGGGCTATTCGGTGTGCTCGTGTCAATTTGGGTCCATTGGCTGGCTTATGGGGCTTTAAACCACGTTCATTGAGTCGCCTTCTAACGGTCCGAGCACTTACAGCCACTCCGTGAAAGTCCCTGAGCTGTGCTTGTATCTGAACAGAGTTAAGGCGTCGATTTCGTAAGCTAGTAGTGACAATGTATTGATCTTGTCTCGCTGTTGTCACTCGGTAACGAGGTCCTCCTGTTCGCCGAACGAAGCCGCCAGTCTCCAGGTATCGGTGGTACACTCTTTGAACAGCGGAACGACTTAAGTGAAGTAGTGAAATCACATCTCGCTGACTTAGCCCAGATTGAAGAAGTGCTACAGTTTGCGCGGCTACTTCAGGTGAAGTATCCATAATTTTATAGGCAAAAACGGTTCAAATTATAGAAAAATAACTATACTAAACTTTGGTTAACAAGGAATGCGAAAATTCAAACCAAATCGACATTAAATTGCTTCAAAAGCAACTTTCAACACAGCCAATCTATCTAAGTTCAATGTCCAGCACCAAACTGAAAGACACCATAGACGCACGCGTTAATTTTAGAACGCGCCCAGAAACTCGAAACGTCCGTGACAGTTTTGACAACGTCAAAATCATGTCACACAAAACAAAAACAAACGAGAATGAAATGTTTTAACATATTAAATAATTAGACAAATAAGTTTAGAGTTATAACTAAAGTATTGTGAAAATTGAGTTTGTTTTCACAAAAGGGATGTATACAGAAATAAGGTTAGTAAATCAATTCTTATGAATATGTAACCGACACTCAGAAGTGTTACAGTTCCTCCTAAGTTGGGTAAAAAAAATTTTTTGTTTTAAAAAATTTTTTTAAGCGCTATATATACAACAACAACAAAAAAAATCTTACAACAACTATAGACATCAGACACCTATCTAACTAACAGATAACACTCAGCTCTAAAGAGTATGACAAAAACTATTGAAACAGAACGGACAAAACTATGTATAAATACTGTTAAAACTATCTAGTTAATTCTAAATGGCAAAAAAAACAACTTATTTTATTACTAGATGCCGTTTTATTTACAACCGAGGTAGTATAGGAAAATCTTATATTCCAAGAGATTCCAAATGTACTAGATCTCGAAACACTTTGTCGAATTAGACGACTACTGAAAGAAAACTCTAAGTATATGTTTTTTCAGTTATGATTCCCTTTAAATAGTATCAACTCTAACTCAACGTCGAGTTTCTACTTATATGGAGTTTTGGATATAGCTAGGAAAAGCACTAACTACATTTATTGAGGAACGGATTCGCCAGGGCGAACAATGTCCTTTATGTGGAAATTACCAAGATTCTTTCCATCTAAAGATTTTAAAGTATACACAAGAGGACTAAGTTTCTTGTGTATAACATATTTATCATAGCGGGGAGCTAACTTTGCAGAAAAATGCTTGGAGGCATTTGACAAATGAAAACAACGCTTGTAGACTATTTGACCTTCCTTCAATTCCACATTACGTTTTCTTAAATTATAATAACGAGCATTACGTTCATGCGATACGAGTAAACAGTTTCGAACTTTACTGAATATAGTTTCAAGTTCTTTTAACTTGTTAGAAAATTTATTCTCATTATCAACTTCTAAAGAGTTAGGGTCAATGGGAGTGTCATCATTATATATAGAACCATCAAGAATCATCTCACGTCCGTGAGTTAAGAAGTACGGAGTATGTTTTGTTACATCGTGTTTAACTGTATTAAGAGCACATTGTATCTCAGATATGTTCTTATCCAAAGTTCGGTGATCAGAACGCACGTACGAAGCTATGGTTCTTACCAATCCACGATTTACACGCTCAGTAGGGTTTGTCTGTGGATGATATCTAGGATTGTAAAAGATATGAGGAACACTATATTTAACCATTAGGTCTTTAAAGTCTTTTGAAGTGAATTGTGCGCCGTTGTCACAGTAAAGATATTTAGGTACCCCACGTACAAGAAAAAATCCTTTCTCCAAACACTTAACTATCGCTTGAGCAGTCATAGTGCGCTAAGGAAACAAAGTAACATATTTACTAAAGTAATCAGTACAAACAAATAAATATTGATTTCTCATATAGGAGGGAGGAAATGGACCGAGAATGTCACAAGAGATAGCCTCGCCAGGCATCGTAATACGTCGTGGTTTACCCATAAATCCAGGGCGGGCTAAATTAGTAGGTTTATACCTTTTGCATATTTCACAAGAATCAACATATTCTTTAACATCTTCAAAGAGATTAGGCCAGTAATATATACTAGCTATTTTAAAATGAGTTTTGGCCACACCGAAATGTCCAGAAGTAACATTATCATGACACTTCGTCAGAATTTCTTTTCGTTCCGCATAAGGCACTACCAACTTCCAGTCAAATTGATCTGTCAGGCGATATTTATTCTTCGAGAAACGATAAAGTTTATTATTTTCTATTTTGAAATTAGGAAACATAGATGGAGTATCAGAGACCTTTTTAAAGATGTCCAAGTACCAAGGATCTTGAGTAGAAAGAACGTCAATTGAGTTTAAATTGATACGCGAGAACGGAACCAAGACAACGCCGGTCCATCAAAAATTTCCGGGAAACCTCTGAATATTCTGTCTTCAGAAACATTCCTAGTAACAAGAAGTTCTTCTAAGCGAGAAAGGAAAGTACGGACACAAGTGTCCCCCTTGAATTTCAAGTTTAAAGAATTAATATTAAAAAATCTTTTCAGGTTTATAAATGACCTCTCTGACTACCTGCTTCTCAGTAACTACAGAGTCAAAGTCATCATTTGAATCCGATGAAGAAGCAGAATCACTATCTTGTAAGCATTCAATTATAGAATTCAATTGCTTTTTGAGAAGCATTACCTCCTCATTCTCATCAATACGACCTAGACGGCAAAGAAAGTATCTGCAACGAGAGTTTAAACGACCTCTAGCAGATGTAGACAAATCACCTTCAGCTTCTCTTTCAATCACCTCAACTTTTCGTTGACACACTTCTAATTCTGAAGTCAAATTAGCCTTGACCAAAAATCAGTAAATTTCAAACTACCCCTTCGAGCAAGTTTCGATGTCTTCTTCTTCTTCTTTGACGTCGAGGGAGCCTTCGACATGGCCACTCCCGAATCGTTAGAAGCTACCCTCGACCGCGAAGGAATAGATAAAGACATATCAGAATGGGTGAAACTAATGCTGAGGCACCGACTGATACAGGCAGAGATGGCAGACGTGACCCTAAAAGTAGAGGCAAGCGGAGGCTTCCCACAGGGAGGATGCCTATCGCCTTTACTATGGTGCCTGCTAATAGATGAACTTATCAACAATGACCTAATCAAGAAGGAGAGGGTTTTTGACAAAAAGTATAGAATACATATAGGACAAAGAGAGAGCTGGCAGACGGAAGACACTGGAGGCGTCATCTGCTACACTGACGGCTCTAGAAAGGAATCTACTAAGCTCTCCGGCTCCGGAGTGCACATACAATGTGCAAATGGAACGGAGATTAATAGATCAATACGGTTAGGCAAATTCGCAAGTGTCTTTCAGGCGGAAATATGCGCCATCACAGAGTGTGCTCAAACTATACATCGCCATTCAGACATAAAAAAGGTGACTATCTACAGTGACAGTCAAGCAGCATTGAAAGCCCTAAATAAAGTAGAGACAATGTCAGCAACAGTCAAGGAGTGCAAAAAATCACTCGAAAAGCTGGCGGAAAGAACTGAAGTCCACGTTGCCTGGGTCCCCGGACATGAGGGAGTCCCGGGCAATGAACTAGCGGACAAACTAGCCCGGGAAGGGGCTGACGAATGTGTGATCGGACCGGAGCCATGGCTTCCAATCGCTCATAAGATCACGAAAGGAGTAATTACCAGAAGCATAACAGTAGAAACCAACCTCAGATGGAGGTCCTCGATAGGCATGAGACAGTCGAAGATCTTCCATCAGGGGAATGGATGCGAAAAGGACAAGCCGACTGGTCAAACTTACCAGAGCAAACATGAGGCTTGTCATAGAGATCATCACAGGACACTGTCGCCTCAACAGGCACCTAACAGTGATAGGAGTAATGGATGACCCATTATGCCCAGAATGCATGGAGGAAGAAGAAACCAGCTTCCACCTACTAGCTGAGTGCCCCATGTATTCGTTAACAAGATGGGAAATTATGGGCACCGACAGACTAGAAGAAGAAGACATACATATATACATCTGAATGTGGATCAGATAGTAAGCTTCTGCAAGGAAACAAGAAGGTTCGACGGGGCGCCGTGAAGACTGCTGGGATACCCAATCCAAACCGCAAGGAGGAGATTTCGGGGAAATGAGCGAAGTGGGCGGCAAGAGATGCGGTCGGATCGTTCGCTCGGCGGTGCCGGCGTCACCAACAAGAAAATAATAATAATAAGTTTCGATGTCTCATTTAACGCTTGACAAAGACTGGATCGTCGCGAGAGATGATTAACTTCTAGTTTACGAATGGACAGTTCATGTGTAATTTCGTCTTTGTGTAAATGAGAGATCCCACATCCAGCTTGTAGAACATCCATGATAGAAAATTGAATTCTAAATTCAATTCTAATACAAAACAAGTATAATTGTTAGGTTATGGCACCTAATCAAAATGAAAAAAAAAAAAATAGAAAACAGTAGATATAAGCACGGCATATTTAAAAATATCTCTTTAAGTTTATAAGCTTAAATTGAATATATTGCCTTTCATTGATGTTGGATAGTTTCGAGTTTATCAGCTTTAACTATCTAACCAAATACAAAGTAGTAATTTGTTCAAAAGTAACTTGGATATACCATAGCGCTTAAGACTAAAGAAAATTTATAAGTTTCCTTTAAAGTACACCTTAAGACTAACAAAACCATAGTGACACACAATTAAGTACATGCTTATCACTAGATTAAAATACATATTTAATTGCATCATTCTCCAAGGCCCCACGTTGGGCGCCAACTTATAACGGTTGACGGGCTTGGTAGGGGTGGTGCGCACTAGGTAGCAACAACACACCTACGTACACCCATCAGGTACGGTTGGTAATCCCTGGAGATGTGTAAGTAACACTATCTCAAAGAATCACCGGTGCACCAGCTAGCAGAGCATGTGTATAGGGAGTGAGTATGGACCAACCTGGAGCAGAGAAATACCAGAATTTATAAAAAGAGGGCGCCAGGCATCTCTCCATCAAACGAATGATGCAATTAAAAAAACTCATTATCTACTTACTAATTATATTTATTTAAACTATATCCATATTTAGACATGAATATACATAAATGAAAGTAAAAAAAAATGGCTTAATCATGCATGAACTACATGAAAAATAAGTTTAGATTTAGTACAAGTAAAAATTTAAACCAAAGTATGGAAATGGACGTGGCCTAAAATGACAAATATTAAAGCAGTTGTCAGATGCCTTAAAAATATCTAAATTATATACAGACATACATTTAAACTATTTCTTAGTTTAGTTAAACACACAACGCTGCTTTCTATCATCATCATCATCGTACACTACAACATAACAAGGTAAAAATAAAGTTTCACATTAATATTCCTTTGTGATAATAAAAATATTATAGAATATGTGTAACTGGAACGTCACATCGGTAGTCCAGTAAATTAAAGTAGTTGAAAGCTACATATGTAATAGAAAAATGAATATTTAAAGTTAAAAGTTATTCCTTTTAAACTATCAACATCAGTCGGCGTTTACCGGGTTATTATACATAGAAACTAATTAAAGATTACCACTTATCTGGATTAAGGAACATCCAAGTCCTTCACATATCTTTCTATTCTAGAAGTCCAGGTAGTAGGTAACCAGAGTAGTGAAAAATATCATCTTTGCACATTGTCTCAGCTTACTTTAAGTCTTCTTACAGACATTCAGGAGTAAAAAATGTAGAATGCAGAGAACGTGAAACACGTTAAACTCAATTATTATGTAGATATAAAATAAAGAACCAAAACGAAAAAGAACAAAAACGAAAAAACTAAAACATAAACCCCTGTAACAACAGAAAAGTTACAGACATTAGTAATTTGTAATAAAAATCACTTTCACCCTCAACATTCTGTTAAGGAATGCAGTCTAAGAGATTATATAGTTTTAACTTACCACCTATTTCAGTGGGGTTTTAACTAGATCCTTCTACCATCAATCTTCTTCGTATTATTTGCTAAGTCTCTTGAAAAGCAGACTGAAATACAAAGTACAACCATCGTAAGAACATATTATTCGCAAAGGCCAAGTAATCTTACCGATTACGAAGAAAAAAATATAAACAAATATTCTCACCTCATAGCAAAAATTATTATGTCTACATATTTGCTAAAAAGACTTCGGATATTAATCCGAATTAAATCACCATGACAGGCATATTCTCATCACGCCATGTCGTCACAAAAAGGGACGAGCTCCTTTCTTTTTTTCGCTCGATTACGGCGGCCAAGTCATACGGCCATACAGCCTTGACAAAACATTGGCAGAATAAACGAAACCAACATAAGAACCTTACTATTCCTGTTTGTCACACCGCACGCAATACATTATAGGTGGATGTGAGTCAGGACAGCCAATCTATCTAAGTTCAATGTCCAGCACCAAACTGAAAGACACCATAGACGCACGCGTTAATTTTAGAACGCGCCCAGAAACTCGAAACGTCCGTGACAGTTTTGACAACAAACTCATGTCACTCAAAACAAACAAACGAGAATGAAATGTTTTAACATATTAAATAATTAGACAAATAAGTTTAGAGTTATAACTAAAGTATTGTGAAAATTGAGTTTGTTTCCACAAAAGGGATGTATACAGAAATAAGGTTAGTAATTCAATTCTTATGAATATGTAACCGACACTCAGAAGTGTTACAAATGATTTATTATGACTTTCGTTGTGGGCTTACTCAACAACAAAGCTATGATAGGCTGCGATTAGCATTTCATAATGAAGCCCCATCTCGTGCCACTATTTACAATTGGTTTAACGAGTTTAAGCGTGGACGTAGCAATCTCAGTGATGATCCGCGTGAGGGACGTCCTTTAACAGCGACTACTGAAGATAACATCAGTGCTGTGCGACGTATGATAGAGGAGGATAAGAGAGTGCCCTATCAGCAGATACGGGCAAGCCTAGGCATTGGTATGACTCAAGTTCAAAAAATATTATATATTTCGTATATTATACCCAGTGCCTGTTATTGAACATGGTATGAGAAACAGGTTCCACAAGGTTCGTCAGGACTGTATTTTGATACACAACGTCATTCGTTTTTACACTATTCTCACAAAAATGTACCTCTGTTAAGCCCCAATAAGAAACTCCCAACCATACCATGAGCGAGGGTGGAAAATGACCTCGTTGGACACGCGGAATAAGGTTGCTCGCTTTTTCACTACTGTGTACTGCGTACACCTTATCATTTTGTTTCTTGTAGCTCACTTCTATGGTAAAAATTTTTTCATCCGAAAAAAGAATTTTACCGAATTTTTTTCCCGCGTACCGCTTTAACAAAGCGCGGCATCTCTTCGGCCTCAGTTCCATTAGACGAGCATTTAAACGATGTCCTGTTTTTCTTCGATATGACCGAAGCCCAAGTATTCATTTAACACCCTTTTCACCGTGGTTCTGCTTAACCCCATCTGAAGGGCCAACAGTTTCTGCTTACGTTTGGGATTTCTTTGAATTCGCGCCTTCACAGCTTTTATCACTGCTGGAGTCCTAACAGACCGAGGGCGAGCACTTCTTGACCTGTCATCTACACTAGAGTCTTCATTGTATCGTTTGATGGTACGATAAACGAATCTTTTGGTTATATTCAAATTTTTCAGTATGTCAAAAATTTGAATTGGCGCGTAACCGCTACGATGCAACGCAATAACTGCAACACGGTCTTCTTTAAGCGTCCACTCCATATTTAAAAATGAGTAAAATTCTAAAAAGTATACATTTTTGAAGTGAAAACTTCTTTAGCGGCGTTGAGCACTTTTTCTGTAATGGGTATAAAATCTTAAACTCGCGTCAGGACACGTGACCCTGATCGAAAAAGCGTAAGATTTTTTATCATCATCATCTTTACGTCGATCCCGGTCAATTTTTGAAGGAAAAACTTCTTTTAGCGCGGTACGCATATTTTTAGATGAGATAAAATCTCTGGACTCGCGACCATAATCATCATCATCATCTAACGTTGATTCCGGTCATCTACAGGTCTTATTAAATAATTCTGTGTAATCAATTAGGACTCTTTCAGTGTAGAATTATTTTTTATCATCATCATCTTTACGTCGATCCCGGTCAATTTTTGAAGGAAAAACTTCTTTTAGCGCGGTACGCATATTTTTAGATGAGATAAAATCTCTGGACTCGCGACCATAATCATCATCATCATCTAACGTTGATTCCGGTCATCTACAGGTCTTATTAAATAATGCTGTGTAATCAATTAGGACTCTTTCAGTGTAGATTTATTTTTCATCATCATCATCTTTACGTCGATCCCGGTCAATTTTTGAAGGAAAAACTTCTTTTAGCGCGGTACGCAATTTTTTAGATGAGATAAATTTGAACTCGCTACTCCCCGTTACGATACGCAGCTATAGTGTGTGCATATATGCATGTACCAACGCGACTAGATAAATAAATTATTAATAAATTGAGTTTTTTAAGTGAAAACGCCTCTTAGCGTGGTAAACATATTTTTAGAGGAGATAAAATCTCTGGATTTGCGACTATAATCATCATCATCATCTAATGTTGAACCCGGTCATCTACAGGTCTTATTAAATAATATTGTGTAATCAATTAAGACCCTTTCAGAGTAGAATTTTTTTTTCATCATCATCATTAACGTCCATCCCGGTCAATTTTTGAAGTGAATATTCTTTTAGCGCGGTACGCTTATTTTTAGATGAGATAAAATCTCTGGACTCGCGACCATTATCATCATCATCATCTAACGTTGATTCCGGTCATCTACAGGTCTTATTAAATAATGCTGTGTAATCAATTAGGAGTCTTTCAGTGTAGATTTATTTTTCATCATCATCATCATTAACGTCGATCCCGGTCAATTTTTGAAGGAAAAACTTCTTTTAGCGCGGTACGCAATTTTTTAGATGAGATAAATCTCTGGACTCGCTACACCCCGTTACGATACGCAGTTATAGTGTGTGCATATATGCATGTACCAACGCGTCTAGATAAATAAATTATTAATAAATTGAGTTTTCAATTCTGTCGGCACTCCCGGAGTGGTTAGGTTAGGTTAGTTATTTTCATGAACAATTCGAAATTCGAATTCAATAAGCTTTTTTGTGGCCAGCATTCTAAAAGAAAAGTTTTTACTGTGTGACAATACTTATGACCTGACTAGGTATAATCAATATAGTGATGCCATTGATGAGCAGAATAGGCTGCAATCTGTGAAAGATGGGTCTTCAAGCCTATGCCAAGTGTGACACATAATACAGTAAGACAGTAACATTCGCTAGATGGCGTTATCTTAAAATCTAGATCTCGACAGATTGGTTTGTAAATAATGTATATATAAGTCACAGAATTAATTAAACGATTCAGTACTCCCTCAATTGTGTTTTATTACGTCTAAATATTTGGTCCTGTCGAGTCGGACAGACACGGTGGAAAAGAAATCAGAATAGGAACGGACCGCTCTGATAAGTAGTGCAGTAAGTGGTAGTGCATTGGTGTTGAAGAAGTGGTGTGGGTGTAAGTTTAGGTGCTGGCGCAGTAGTGCTATGCTATAGCTGTGATCCTGGTGCCATAGCTGTGGTCTTGGTGCTGTGCCCGTCGTGTTTCAGTACGGGAACTGAAGCAGAGGCTGGCGCTGACCGGCCAATACGATGTGACGGAGTTACTCTGTATGCCCGGCGTGACAATCGAAGCGTGGCGCGGTAAACGTGGCCCAGCCCAATGCCACCGATGTCAGCTATTTCGTCACTCCTCTCATAGCTGCCATAGGCCGCCAGCGTGTGTGCGCTGCGGAGAGGAGCACGCTGCACGAGATTGTTCCAGGCCACTTGAAGAACTGCGGAGGGCCCCACACAGCAAATAATGCCAGGTGCCCGGTGTTCCGTAAAGAAGCCCGAAACAAGAGGGCCGGTACAGTTGCTCGTACTGGGAAACTCTCCAACAAGCCAGTCGCTGCTGCCAAGGAAGGCGAAGCTAACGCTCCCGGTTCGCTTATGGCTGCCGCCAACCCAGTCCAGGCAGGTAGAGTTGGCAAGATACGCAAAAAGAAGAAGCCCTGGAGCAAGAAGACTGCGACGACAGCGCAGCCGGACAGCCAACCGGAACAATCTACAGCACCCGTGGTCGCTGCCCCTCCCGGGGGGACGAAGGCGAAGCGGGTTGCCATGCCGGCAACGGCTAGAGTAGATCCGGTCGTGACCCTGGCTATTGGAGTGCTGAACCAAGTGCTTGTGGCCATTCAGGAGGGGCGAGATCCAGTCCCTCTCATCCTAAAGTGCGTGGGAGATCTTTGTGCTTATGGTCGGTAGTCCCCTACGTATTATTTACTGGAATGCTGACGGATTGTCCCCCGAGAAAGCCAGGCTTTTGAGAGCACTTATCTCCCAGCGGCAGGTTGATATTGCCCTCATCAACGAGACGCACCTCAAGCCAATCACCAAACTTCGAATGCCAGGGTATCTGTATACCGAGAGGACCACATCTCCCCAACTGGAACTGCATATAGGGGATTAGCAGTTCTAGTGAAAAGAAGGATCATCCACCCACCGCTGCCAGTACCTAATTTGCAGTCGTCGTACGCCCTCGGCGTGGAGGTCTGCACCGAGAGCCAGCCCACCCGTGTATTTGCTTTCTATAAGCCGCCAGCCAGTTTGCGATGGCAGATGTCCACACCCTGCTGGACTTGCCGATCGCAACCATCATCGCGGGCGACTTTAACGCGAAGCACACGGCGTGGAACTCCACTGGCATCTGCCCAAACGATCGTCGCCTTTTAAACGATGCAGACCGCAACGGATACGAGGTGCTTGGACCAGAGGTCCCGACGCACTACCCGTACCAGGCAGCCTTATTACCGGACGTCATCGATCTGTCGCTCTTTCGCGGGTTACCGACCGCTCCATCGATTGACGTCCTGATCATCTCCTCTCGAACCACCAAGCTGTCCTGCTAACACTGTCGCATATACCAGCCCAGACTGCTTTAAGGTCCCCTCGATACCGCCAGGATTGGCGAATTTTCGCCAACTATATGGCGGAAAACTCGCCCTACCGTCGGATTGAGTCCAACGCTGACGTCGATGCGCTCGCAGACGACCTCAGTGCTGTCGTCAACGCAGCACTTCGAGAATCGAGGCTAGAAGTCGCATCGACACGAAGGCCCCCGCAAATCCCAGCACACATCCTGGAGATGATCGAAAGGAAAAGGAAGCTGAGACGCCAATGGCAGCAAACCCGATGCCCGACCATGAAAACTCAGCTCAACGCTCTGGCTGCGAAGATTTCGGCCGAGCTGGAGACAGCCGCAACCGAATCGTGGCAACGCACCATTGAGCGAGCTAGTGACGATTGGTCAGTTACTCACCGCCTCTGCCGTCAGCTCTCTGGGAAACCACCGCCGATTAGGCCGCTTTTAGCCGGTGACAGGACCCCACGTTACCGCGCGGAAGACCGAGCCGAGATTTTCGCGAACCACCTAGAGAGCCAATCCAGCCCAATCCAGCTTCCAACATGCAGCATGTAGAAGCTATCCAGCAGCATTTAGAGTCGTACTTTGAAGCCCCTATAGCACCCACGGAAGACCCAGTAATTTTTTTCCCCTGGACAAGTGCAACGGATGATTCGCCGCACCCAATTGCGGAAAGCTCCAGGCCCCGATCGGATTCCGAACGAAGCCCTGCGCCACCTACCCCCGCGAGGAATCGCTACGCTGACGCAGCTATTCAACGGAATACTCCGTACAAGCCACTTTCCTGCATAACGGAAACTAGGTCGAGTCATCATGCTGCCCAAGCCAGGGAAAAATATACTGAAGCCCGAAGGCCCATCACGCAACTGTCGACGATGTCGAAAGTCTTCGAGAAGCTTCTACTGCTGCCACCTCACTATCTGACACCTCACATTAAGCCACGCGACGAACAGTTCGGATTCCGTGCCGAGCACTCCACGACACACCAGCTCGTAAGAGTACTGCACCACGCGACACTTGCCCTCAAAAAGAGGGAGAGTGCGATCGCGGTGCTCCTCGACATGGAGAAGGCGTTCGATCGCGTCTGGCACTCCGGCCTGATCTATAAGCTGTCCACGTCTACTACTCCCCGTCGAGTAGTCAAGACTGTGGCCACCTTTCTTCAGGACCGGCGCTTCCACGTCACCGTGGGCGGAGCCCTGTCCACAGAGCGCCCCATCAAGGCCGGTGTGCCTCAGGGAAGCTGCCTGTCACCCATCTGCTACAGTAGGTACACGGACGACATCCCTGCGGCTGGAGGTGCCATGTTGGCGCTGTACGCTGACGATGCTGCGTATGTTACAACCTCCTTGACAGCCCAACACGCGGCCGTCAAGATGCACTCCCGCCATGGCTGGAAGACTGGAGACTGACGGTCAACGTGGCGAAGACCCAGGCGATCTCCTTGGGTGGAAGGAGATTACCCCCGCCTGTCACTATGCTCGGACACCACGTCAACTGGTCCCCAACGGTGAAATACCTAGGTGTGACCATAGACCGTCGTCTCTCGATGGCCCCTCATGTGAAGAACATCGTTGGCCAAGCGAGAGAAGTTCGGGCTCTCCTGCGTTCAGTGCTATCGTCCCGCCTACCCTTGCGTGCGAAGCTGGGCGTCTACAAGACATACATCCGTCCGCGCCTCACATATGCCTCCCCAGCATGGTACGTGCTGGTTGCGGAAACACACCGCAAACAATTACGCGCGCAGCAGTCGCTTGCCCTGCGCACCGTTGTAGACGCTCCTCGCTACGTGAGGAATAGCACCATCTCCAGGGATCTACGCATGGAAAGCCTCGACGACTTTATCGGTCGCCTGAGTGCCAACATGTTCACCCGCACTGAGGGGTCCACCTTCCGCCATTTGCGGGAGCTAGCGCCTTACCATCGTCGCCCACCGAAACGACCACTGCCGAGAGACCTAATATCCGCGGCAGCTACACCTCAATGACATCGGCTGATGGGCGCCTGTCGGAGACTTCTCGAACAGGCTCGACCTCGCCGATGTCATGAGTACCATCTCTGTCAAGTCGCCGCTAGCTCGTAGATCGAGGTGGCCGATGGTGGCCGCCAGACCACCCAGCGACCCGACTGTATTTGCAGGCGGCGGTGACATCACCGAAATAGGCGTAGCCTAAACACGGTTACCCCCGGTTCCCCTAGGGGAATCTTGATAAGACCCAGTGCTGCGGCGTCGGGATCGCCTTGTACCGTAGTGTGCACGGGCCCTTCTAGTTTCTCCCTGTGGTAAACGATTCAGTACTCTCTCAATTGTGTTTTATTACGTCTAAACAATAGGTTTGACCAATGTTGCAAAGAGTATGACTTTGGGTTGCAGCAATTTTCAAGGTTAGAAAAAGAGCTTCACGAGGCAAATAATGAAATATCTAGATTAAAATCACAATTAGATAAATCTGAACATATAAGTTAGTTGCTTCAACGAAGCGAACCCTCTATGATGAATTGTTAGTCGAGGACGCTTCTATGAGTTCTGGTGCTTGTTATATGCAGACTGTAAACAAATTAAAGAAATATGTTAAAATTAATAAGTATATTAAGAAAACTCAAAAATTAATTAAAAATCACAAGTTTTCCTTAAAGTATGAAAAGTTTAATAGAGAGAGATTGCAATTTAGAGAGAAAGTAAAGGCACATTCAATGAGGTTAAAAAATATTATTTCAAAACATACATTGGATGTGCATACTCAACAAGTTACAATCAGCCAACTCCAAGATTCACTCCATTCAATAACCAAAAAAGATGAGCTTTCTGGACTACAAATCCAGCAGCACATTCTTGCTATGGATAAACTAATTAGGTTAAGTAATTATAATAATGAACGGTTTGAATCTTTATCAAACAAGCATATTTGTGAGTGTCAGCTTTTAAGCGATGAACGGTCATGT